>OX465420.1:1800000-2254000 GCA_950005045.1 Agrotis exclamationis | reverse complement strand
ACAACTATCACACAACGCCATCTAGTCCCAAGCTAAGCAGAGCTTGTGTTATGGGTACTAGACAACTGATAAACATACTTATATATTTCTAAATTCATACTTACATATTATAGATAAATTACACCCAGACACAGAACAAATGATCGTGCTCATCACACAAACATTTGTCCTGGGTGGGAATCGAACCCACGACCTCCGGCATAGCAGTCAGGGTCACTAACCACTAGACCAACAGGCCAGACATGGATGTTTTCTTTTTCCGCAGATGAGAGCGAAAACATGCCATTAGGGAATTTTTCTTTAGACTACACACTGGCAGTCCCATTTTACTAGAAATTCTATTCCAGGCATCATTTATTTTTAAACTATTTTTGTGATATTTGTATTTAGGATTCCAAATGAGTTCCTCCTTTTGGAATAACTCTAAAAACTCAAGGGTCCATGCTTCACTCCAATCACACATATTGACGTACTTTCGCAACGGATGCTAGCTGTCAACTGAATGCACGCGAATGTGTGAACGGTCAGTTCGTGTCGCTATTCGTGTCCTTTGATTCGCGTCCAAAAAACCGCTCTCGACGCGAACTCACGAATAGCGAGGCGAATGACGAGGCGAATAACGAACTTACCGTTCACACATTCGTGTTCGTAATTCGCCTCGCTATTCGTGTGAATGTATAAACGCACCAGTTGTGAGGCGAATGACGAGGCGAATAACGAACACGAATGTGTGAACGGTAAGTTCGTTATTCGCCTCGCTATTCGTGCGAATGTGTAAACGCACTATTAAAGTCGTTTAATTTGTCGCGGGACTACCCGAATGACCGTGACCCTGGAACGTATAGGGCTATTGAAGGACACTGTGGATTTTAGTCAGTACGAGTCTGACAGTCCTTCCCAACAAGCGTTCATCGCACTTCCGTTTGTCGCACTAACGTAGTACACTCTCACCCAGGGGGGTGGGACGACTCGTTTAATGATTTTACCATGTTAAAAAAAAAGAGAAAATTCGTTTAAAGTAGGTGTATGGTTTGGGACCTTACACCTTGAGTTGATGCTGATTGATACACTGATAGATGTGATTGATAAATATTGATAAAAGTATTATTGTATGATAGATAAGTGCACGCGGTATGAATGCTATTCGTGTACTAAATTCACCGACCCAGGGGTGCGTTTAAGTCGATTATCCAGGTTAAAATTTATACTGACTAAACGTCAAACACCCCGTTCAAGCACACCGCGAGGTGAAAAATTAAACTGACTAAAATTTAATCTGCCCCGTTCACGGTCGTCCGGTGGTATAAGTTTTTGCCTGACTAGATAGCGAGAGATAAATTTTAGCGACCTTTTTACCTCGCTAAATTTTATCCTGCTGTCAGATTGACATTGATTGACATTGAGTTTTCTTGTTAATGCTCGATTCGCGACGTAAAAACGAATATTTTTATTTTAGAGAGTACCTAATTCATCGTCTCTGTGAATATTATTTGTAGATCATGGATATAATTACTTAATATTACTCCGGCAAATTGATTTTTCATGTTCCGGTTCATTTTTAATGTGTAATAATATCGAGATCACAAGTTAAATCCTAATTTTACGGAGATTACAATATAATATTCGGACTGTTAAGTTGAATTGAATTGTTATTTGTTTGATAAACTGAGCTGTCAATTGAATTTGACAGCTAACATTGACAGAAACCTATGACCCCGTTCAGCGAACCCTCGCTAGTTTAATTTTTATCCGGTGAAAATTTCGCCGGCGTACTTAAACGCACCCCAGCGCAGGTAAAATATTATAAGCATAACATTTTTAGGCTCAACAGTCAACAAACATGCCCGAAAAATTTTACTTAGGTATTTGATTATTTTTAAGAAATTATTATATATAGGTATATACCTATTTGATGTGTAAATGTTCAGTGCATTCATTTCAGGTTTCCTGAAACTAAAGCCACCATGACATTCTGTCCCGAATTGGAGATTCACGGATGACGAGAAGAAATCGAAAGGAAATCGGATTACTTCGGATCGTATTTTTACCCGACTGCGCGACGCAGAGGAGGGTAATGTGTTTATCAGTCTATGTATGTTTGTTTCTATGTGGCGTTTTAGAGACCAAATGCGTAGGCCGATTTTGATCATTCTTACGTCAATCGATTCGTCTTAACCTTGCGGGTGTCACTTAAGTCATGTTACGCTATTCGATAGTGCTGCTAATAAGGATCAAATTCTGGGAAGTAATCATAATATACGGCAAACTTAAGGAAATTACAGATTTTTATGAAATTGCTATTTTCTATGTTACTTTACTTCTACTGTTCCATAATTAATTCGAAATTATAAAATTTCATTGTGATCAATGTTTCACTGGATTTGACGTCTCAACAATCCCACTGTATTCTGCAATTAATACCTACGAAATTATTTAGTTGAAAAAAGAATTGCATTTTTTCCAAGAAGAAACGGTTAACTTATGTTTCGAATATAGTTCATTGCCTTGAAGATTGATCAGTTTTTTAGGGTTCCGTAGCCAAATGGCAAAAACGGAACCCTTATAGATTCGTCATGTCTGTCTGTTTGTCTGTCCGTCCGTATGTCACAGCCACTTTTTATCGAAAGTATAAGAGCTATCCTGTTGAAACTTGGTAGGTAGATGTATTATGTGAACCGCATTAGGATTTTCACACAAAAATAAAAACAAAACAAATTTTGGGGGTGCCCCCCATACTTAGAATTGAAACTCATTTTTTTTTTCACCCAACCCATACGTGTGGGGTATCTATGGATAGGTCTTTAAAAATTATATTGAGGTTACGAATATCATTTTTTTCTAAACCAAACAGTTTGCACGAGAAGACACTTCCAAAGTGGTAAAATCTGCCACCCCCCCCCCCTGTAACTTCTAAAATAAGAGAATGATAAAACTAAAAAAATATATGATGTAGACCTCAACAAAAACTTCTAACGAAAATTGGTTTGGATGAGATACAGTTAGCAGTTTTTGAGATATAGTACATTTTCAAAAACAGCAAATATAACTTTGCCATTCATACAAACACTTTGAAAAACAAAGTTATTTTTATTGTTTGTGTATATTACTTACCAATCTCAATAAAGTTATATCCCTAATCTATGCTTGCTACTACGGAACCCTTCATGGGCGAGTCCAACTCGCACTTGGCCAGTTTTTTTTTGTAATAAATACGTTTTCCTTAAGTTTGGCGTACTTATATGATTACTTCCCAGAATTTGCTCCTTATTAGCAACACTATCGAATAGTGTAATAATACAGGTTGTGATTTTTTTTTTCAAAATCAGCGGGTTCGATTCCTGGCCAGGATTATTAATTTTTCTAAAATCCAATGATGCAGTTTTAGTTTTCGTCAAAATCGGCTTCGAGACTCCTTTCAACGTTTTTTGATATTCCTCATAGTTTCGGAAATAGCCATCCATGCCCAGTTGAAAAATTCACCCTGTATAATTCATTATAAAATAACATAAACTTGGAGTACCTGGGGGCGTATTACAACCTCTTAATTCCTGTCAGTTTACGCCTTAAAGTGAACTGCCTTGCTTAGTCGTATTACGAACACACATTGACGGCCAGTAAACAGTCACGTGACCTCTTACCGACTTCTGCCTGTGCTTGTGTCTGGAAATGGCGTGGAAATTTCGTATTACAAGCTACATAATGACATTTCAAGGCCGGATTAACTGTCGAAATTGGCATCTCCAAAATCATTCAGTTTACGCCACTTTTTAGTAACTTTTACTGACTTGTTTCTTTTAATTTGTCTTTAAACAGTTTAAACTACCTAAATTAAGCTTTAGTATTAATAATGGAGGCACTACCGAATATCTGGAGAGTAAATACACGATATAATGTCAGCTGACGAGCTTTCTAAAGACGACAAAGTTATTACCTTTTACGACACATATACACTCATTTGCTGAACGATAAGCAATAAATAGATTCATATTCGTAAACATTTACTCATATAATATACTGTTCTAAATAAAAAACATGTTTCTCCTGAAAAAAATGTTTTATTCTGTCGTAGTTAGTTCCATCAGTGTAAGAAAAAAATGATCAAGAGCTTAGATTTGAGACATGGAGACTGAAATAAGTAATCTTTCGTAACAATGGACTTAGGGTTGAATAAACCAAACAAAATGTATGATAGGACTCAAACCCTGTGTTAAAATTAATAGCCTCAGCATCATTCCTAAAACGGTACAATACATTAATAAAACGGTTCAATTTTTATTTGGGTACATTGGGCAGTCTTTGATGTATCAACAGACATTTTAAGTTCACTTCCTCATTTTCTTCTGGTACCACAATTTCACAGCCAATTTCAGGAGCACTAACATGGTAAGAACTAGGTACAGTCTTTCGGTTTGAATAAACGTCCTAGGTTTTATCATTCTTTCTCTTGCTGAAACATTTCTAGCTTCATATCTTAGGCGCCTCTTTGATTTTGGAGCCTCTTGCTTTAAAAATAATAACAACGTTGGTACAGCTCCGTTTTTCAAATTTTTCCGCTCGTGACTTAGTCCATTGTTTTCTTACTTTCTCTGCGGCAGGAAAAGACTGTGCTCCTTTATTATTGCACTAAAAAGCACTACATAGTGGCATGATAAATAAATAGAATACGATATTATTATTCTTGTTTGTTTTGGCAATCAAAACCGTCACAGACTAAAAAAATATTGCAACACGATCGTTCAGAAACAAACCTCTTTACGAGAGTTGAATATTTAGTATTAAGTTTTTGCATGAAATAACAGTAAATGTTGCTCAAGTTGATTATAAACATTTAAATTGTTATTAAAATACAGTTTAACTCAAATATCTCCTAAATTTACAATGAAAAAGAAGTTTTTCACCCACAATTATAAAACCGGTAATCATCGGTAACTTGTCGATTCGATTTTTGAACGAATTCGTTAGCCCGTCTTAATCATCCAGAGACAAATAATCCTGGATGATTCCTTGCAGAATTACGTGCGTCATAATACGAAATAGAACAAGCCTGCTTATGGCCGTAAATTCAACTGCTCGAAAACTGCCCGGAATTGAAAAAGGTTGTAATCCCCCCCCTGCACGCGGTGAAGGCGGTAAAACTTTAGGACTGATTTTCGATGACGATGGTATATCATTAAAAATCTGACTCTACTGGCCAGAACTCCCATTTATTATTTACCCGGGCTCTATTGGACATCAGACGTTTCAGATCTTCGATTTTGACGACTCCGTTGTCGTTGGCTTAAGCAACAGGAACCGCGTACGAAGTCGCGGGCAGAAGCTAGTTTTAAATAATAGTTTAGGATATATAGCGATTATAAAGGTTGATGATACTAATAATAATGATTGGATCGAGGTTAGAAAAAATAACAGACGAAGTAATGCAATAAGGAAAGGTGGTAATAACTCAATTAGTTCTTGAACGCCGGAAGTTTTTACATGTTTGGAGACTAAATAAAAGTACTACTGAGGAAGATCTAATGAAACACATTAAAGCGACACTTGGAAAGGACCCAGAAATCACCATCCAAACCATTCAAACCTACAACGGAACGGGACTATGCTTCATTCAGGATTGGGGTTGTGACCCGGAGATATGGCCAGTAAATGTAGAATACCTATAGTGAATGGATTTGGTTTCGTCCCAACACTAACCCAAACCAACCGGAAGCCTAATAGTCATTATAACATTTTTTATCAAAACGTCAGAGGACTCAGAACTAAGATGTAGTGGCACGTTGCCTTACCATTACCAACGATTTAGTGCTCACAAGTTACCAGAGAACCACCATATTACCGTACCATTGCCAGTTACCATTACCAAAACCAAGTACCACGTTTTGACGATTTCTGTTAAGGAAACAGTGAAGCAAGACGTTTTTGTTAAAGGAAATAGTGAAGTTTCGCTTTGGAAGCGATTTGTAAGCGCATGCAGAAGCTCCAGCACCCTCCGTGATCTTCGCTTCAAGTCAACAGAACCTCGCAGACGGAACACGTGGACTCAGGCAGTGACAAGCAGTATGGATCTTCACTCGACGACGGCGCTCGACGGAAAGGACCGCGCTCCGCGCGCCACCCATATTTATAGGCTCGCGAATGCGCGCGACACATTAGTGCCGTGTGCAAAACAGCGCCCCGCACCCCGCACGCGTCTCATCCTACGCACATCGCTATTGGTGGATATTGTAAATATTAGATTTAGTACTAGCTCTAATTGTACCATTATTTTTGTAGATATAAGTAGCGTAATTTTTGACAATAAAAGTGTGGATAATCTGACTTCAATCCTGAGTTTTATTCTACTAAACGACGAAGATCCTGGTTAAGTTAGCTACCCAACGCTAAAGTGGTGACCCCGAGAACCCCGAAAATCCCGAAAAAACAAAAAACCGACGACCGGAAACCGGACTACAACACATCATGAACAAGAACGATACCGAAGATTTCAGCGACGCTCAGGGCAGCACAGCTATGAAGAACGACGTGGCATCAATCTCACTACCTGCAAGACTACCACCATTCTGGCGTCAAAACCCACGACTATGGTTCGCGCAATTTGAAGCCGCCGTCGCTGCCAGCAAGATAAGTGAAGAGCAGAAATTCAACCTCGTTGTTCCACTACTTGGCAACAGCGACCTAGAACAGATCGGCGACATCATCTTACATCCACCGAGCACTGGGAAGTACAGCGCGCTCAAAGATAGACTTATATCAACGTACCAGGAGTCAGATCACCGCCAGTTACAAAAGCTACTCAGCGGACTCGAACTCGGCGACCAGAAGCCAAGCCAGCTGCTGCGTAAAATGCGAGACCTCAGTGGGAAGCTACTATCAGATGAAGCGCTGAAGGTTATGTGGCTCAACCAGCTGCCCACACAGGTCCGCGCCGTACTCTCCGTAAACACAGAGTCGTCGCTCGAAGTGCTAGCTGCGATGGCAGACAAAATGATGGAACATTTTGAACCAGCTACAGTCGCCGCAGTCTCTACGTCAAACCCTCCATCGTCAAGTCCAGCAGTCAACGAGGGGCAGATAAACACGATAACAGCTCTACAAATCAACATGCTTACGAAACAAATAGAAAAATTGTCACTCGAAGTCGCCGAACTCCGCAACCAGCAATATTCGTCGCATCATCGTTCCCGCCAAAACTCCGCGCATCGTGGCCGCTTCCGCTCACGTTCACATTCAAGACAGCGTACTGATAACGCCCGCAAGCCCGGCGATCCCGACTGGTTGTGCCGTTATCACTACCGATTTGGCAATGGAGCACGAAAATGTGAATCGCCGTGTTCCTTCACAAAGCGGGAAAACTAGAACGTACATCGATAGTGGCGGGTGTCGATGTAAACCAAACTAACCGCCGCTTATGTGTAATCGACACCAAAACAAGAGAAAAATTTTTAGTCGACACGGGAGCCGACATATCAGTGCTAGCCGCGCGAAACCAGAAATATTCAAGACCGGCGGAGAATGCAAGTTACAAACTGTACGCGGCAAACGGAACAGAGATTCGTACCTACGGAGAGCGCACACTCGAGCTCAACCTAGGCTTACGAAGAAGTTTTAAGTGGACTTTCGTCGTCGCCAACGTGAAGACTTCATTACTGGGTGCCGACTTTCTAGTACATCATAAACTGTTAGTCGACTTGCACCAAAGAAAACTAATCGACCGTTTAACGGAGCTCAGCGTGAACGCCATCAAAATAAACAGCAAAGAAGAATCGATCCACGTTATCAACCGCGACCACACTCATCACGACCTGCTGAAGAAATATCCAGATGTTCTGCGACCGATGACACTCAAAACTCCAGTCAAGCATGACGTCACACATCACATCGAGACAACTGGGCCGCCGATCTACTCTCGGCCGCGCCCTCTACCGCCCGACAAGTATAAAGCGGCTAAACTTGAGTTCGAGCGCATGATCGAGAGTGGAATATGCAAGCCGTCAAACAGTCCGTGGGCAAGTCCGCTACACATCGTAAAGAAAAAAGACGGATCACTACGAGTATGTGGTGATTACAGAAGACTCAACGCCGTCACAGTTCCAGACCGATATCCCATTCCACGAATTCAAGATTTCACATACCAACTTCACGGCAAGAAAATATACTCAAAACTTGATCTGAAAATGGCGTACTTTTGGATTCCTATTTCAAAAGAAGACGCTCAGAAGACAGCGATTATAACACCGTTCGGACTCTTCGAATTTACTTGCATGACGTTTGGCCTAAGAAACTCCGGTCAAACTTTTCAACGTTTCATGCACGAGGTACTACGAGGACTAGATGACAACGTATTCTGTTTCGTCGACGATCTGCTTGTCCACTCAAAAAACAAGGAAGAACATCGCCGCCACCTAGAGCAAGTGCTAGAACGACTAAACACCTACGGCGTCAGTCTCAACATCGACAAGTGCGAATTTGAAAAAGAAAAAATCGAGTTCCTCGGATACGAGGTATCAGCAGACGGAATCAAACCCACTCAAGAAAGAATACAAGCCATAGTCAACTATCCGAAACCGCAGACAGTTCAAGAATTAAGAAGATTTCTGGGAATGATAAACTTTTACCGTAGTTGTTTACCACATCAAGCCGAGCAACAACATGAACTAAACAAATACCTACACAACAGCAAGAAGAATGATAAGACTCCCATTCAATGGTCACAAGTAGCAGAAGAAGCCTTTGAGAAATGCCGACAAAGCATCCTCGAGGCAACAACATTGACTCATCCGATACCTAACGCACCGTTATGTTTATTCACTGACGCATCAAATACAAGCATCGGCGCCGTCCTACAACAAAAGGTCAACAACGTGTGGAAACCACTGGCATTCTTCTCTAAAACGATGAGCGAGACGCAGCGACGATACAGCGTGTACGATCGCGAACTATTAGCAATGTACACCGCTGTACAACATCTACGACGACTCATAGAGGGCAGTGACCTTACAATATGCACCGATCACAAACCACTTACTTACGCGCTGACAAGAACGCCAAGTAGCAGCGACACACCACGAAGAGAGAGACAGCTACACTACATCAGTCAGTTCTGCACGAAGATCGAATATGTGCACGGTGATAACAACGAAGCAGCCGACGCCTTATCACGTATCGAAGAAATCAACTTGTCACACTCCACAATCGACTACAACCTACTCGCCCAAGACCAAGAAAATGACGACGAACTGAAGATCTGTATGTCAAACCCGAGTCTACAGTTTGCCCGCATCACATTGCCCGGAGGTCAACGACCCATCACATGTGAAACATCAACTGGCAACATTCGTCCATACCTACCAGCGACTTATCGTATAATAGCATTCAAAGCGCAACACGAATTAAGTCATCCGGGTGTGCGAACAACAAGGAAGATAATGTCAACAAAGTTTTTTTGGCCAAGTATGAACAGAGATGTTGGTTTGTGGGCCAAATCATGCATCGGTTGCCAGCGTGGAAAAGTTCAACGACACGTTATCAGTCCACTCGGCGAGTTTCAAAAATCATCGCGATTCGAACACATTCACATCGACATCGTGGGACCACTGCCGCCCTCTAACGACTACAGATACCTAGTCACGATGATCGATCGCTGCACTAAATGGCCGGAAGCGATTCCTATCCGTGACGTCACCGCCGACACTATAGCTAAGGCATTATACGAGGGGTGGATATCGCGATTTGGCTGTCCACTACGTGTCACGACGGACCAAGGAAGGCAATTCGAATCATCGTTATTCAACGCCCTAATGAAGAAGTTTGGCATCACGAGAATACGAACTACTGCATACCACCCGCAAGCAAATGGTCAAGTCGAGCGCTGGCATCGTACATTGAAGGCCGCGCTCATGGCGAGAGGCGCCGGCACACACTGGAGCGAGGAGTTATCAACCGTATTGCTTGGATTACGTACGGCACTTCGTGAAGACACACAAGTCAGCCCGGCCCTGATGACCTATGGATCAACACTCAAAATACCGTCAGATTTCTTCGCGCCTACACAGCCGAATAATGAAGACGCAGAATTCGTCCGCCAGCTGACCGAAACAATGTCGTCACTTGCACCTAACAGCAAATCACATACCAACAACAGGAGCACGTTTGTACACAAAGACCTCGCAACGTGTACGCATGTTTTCGTGCGAAATGATACCGTGCGAAGTCCATTGACCCCTCCTTACGACGGCCCGTTCAAGGTGATTCAACGTGACAGCAAGCATTTCACCATACAGATGCCACTTCGAACTACAGTTGTCTCAATAGACAGACTCAAGCCAGCACATCTAATCAACGAAGAAGAATGTACCACATCTCCACCAACATGCGCACAACAAGCACCGCGCACCGAGAGCACTCATACCACAAGCGACGCGCTCCGGTCATCAACCCCTAGAGCGCCGCGCGACACATACGTCACCCGATCCGGCCGCGCAGTCAAACACAACGTACGCTTCGCTTAGGGGGGAGTGATGTAGTGGCACGTTGCCTTACCATTACCAACGATTTAGTGCTCACAAGTTACCAGAGAACCACCATATTACCGTACCATTGCCAGTTACCATTACCAAAACCAAGTACCACGTTTTGACGATTTCTGTTAAGGAAACAGTGAAGCAAGACGTTTTTGTTAAAGGAAATAGTGAAGTTTCGCTTTGGAAGCGATTTGTAAGCGCATGCAGAAGCTCCAGCACCCTCCGTGATCTTCGCTTCAAGTCAACAGAACCTCGCAGACGGAACACGTGGACTCAGGCAGTGACAAGCAGTATGGATCTTCACTCGACGACGGCGCTCGACGGAAAGGACCGCGCTCCGCGCGCCACCCATATTTATAGGCTCGCGAATGCGCGCGACACATTAGTGCCGTGTGCAAAACAGCGCCCCGCACCCCGCACGCGTCTCATCCTACGCACATCGCTATTGGTGGATATTGTAAATATTAGATTTAGTACTAGCTCTAATTGTACCATTATTTTTGTAGATATAAGTAGCGTAATTTTTGACAATAAAAGTGTGGATAATCTGACTTCAATCCTGAGTTTTATTCTACTAAACGACGAAGATCCTGGTTAAGTTAGCTACCCAACGCTAAAGTCAATTTTTATCATTACTGGAATCATCAGGATCTGATTTTTTTGCTATTACCGAATCAGGTCTTAATGAAGCGATTAAGAATTGGACTTCCCGGCTATCAAGTACTGCGTTGCGATCGGGCGGACGGGCGTAAACAGGGAGGCGTATGTTTAGTGGGCACACCGCGGTTCGAGTTGCGACGAGTGTCGCTGCCAGGTGACCTTGATATAGATAGTCAAAAGTATGAACTATTGTATGCGGCTGTTTATAAGCAGAATTGTTTTCTATTCACGTGTTGTATCGTTTATATTCCACCAGGGGTTGACGATAATGAATAGGTATTTATAAATGTTTTCCGTATTAGAATTATTATGTGTCAAATATAGCAATAACTTAATTGTATTAGGGGATTTTAATAGGTATGTACTCGTGTAACAACAACATTTGTAACTATTAGGAATGTTTTAGGCAGCTGGACCTCGTGTTGAGTGCGCGTAGTGGCGTGTCCGTGAGCGCCGCGGACGAGGGCCTGGAGCCCGTCGACGCATACCATCCTCTGCTGGCCGTGCGCGTCGAGCGGGGAGCGCGCGCTCCCCCGCCGCCGTCCCCCGCGCCCCTTGCATCTCCCACATCGCGACACTCGCAAGCTCAGTCGTTGATAACTCATGCTACTTAATTGGAATTTTAATAAAGCAGACTTCGATCAAATATATAGTTTGTTAGCTAAAATAGATTGAAGCGAGATTTACGATTCATGTAATCCCAAAGTAGTTTTAGATTTATTTTATGATAAAATATATTTATGTTTTTGACCAGTGCGTCCCTCCAAAAAATAAACATATTAATTCATTAAATAATAGATACGTTTATCCAGTTTGGTACACAGCTGAGATTATTAGAGCTTTAAAAGTTAAATATTTATTACATAAAAAATATAAATTAAGTAAATCACGCACTGACTATATGGAATTCGCACGTCACAGGGCGAGAGTGAAAACCGAGACTGCTCGCGCGCATAATCAGTACCGCGTCCGCAACCGAGTGCAAGCCCACCTGGCGAAGGATCCGCGAGCTTTTTGGGGGTATATTAGGTCTAGGAAAGGCGACTCAAATCAGCGGAAGTTAACGGGTACTATCGCAAGACGAGTATGCCAATGAATTCGCTGTTTTTTCAGTCGGTGTACAATCCGGAACCTCCCGTACTGAGGGTGGGGGCGCGCGCGTGCACCTAGCGAGCCTGGGCCCCGCTGACGTAAAACGCGCGCGCGCGCACGTTTGCCGCCTAAGCGCTCAGCCGGGCCGGATGGTATACCAGCCTACATTTTAAGTGACTGTCGTGCTACACTTATTCAACATCTGTATCCGGACCGCAACTTTTCCTGAGCGCTGGAAGCTTACCCGGGTTGTGCCCGTCCCTAAAAGTAGCAGGGGCTCACAACCTGTAACGGTGTTATGTACTCCAGCTAAAGTGTTTGAGTCGACCATTCACGGCAGCCTGTATCCACAGATTAGCGCTCTGTTGTCCGACGCGCAGCATGGTTTCCGTCCTGGGCGGGGGACAACGGGGAACTTACTAATACTGGATCTAATGACACAAATAGTACCGACAGTGGACGCGGGTCAGGATTTTTGAATTTTCAAAAATCCAACGATGCAGGTTTAGTTTTCGTCAAAATCGGCCTCGAGACTCCTTTCAACGTTTTTTGATATTCCTCATAGTTTCGGATATAGCCATCCACGCCCAGTTAAAAAATTCACCCTGTTTAATAGCTTTTTTTTTAATGCATGGTCCTCAATTCTCTTTTACAGATATAATTATTTTAGACAGATAATAAAACAATGTGAATTACCTATTTTATGCATTTAATTTTATTTTTTATTATCAATAGATGCAACAATACAAGAGGTGGAACAATATTTTCTGCAAATCCCAAGTACCACAGAAGGGTCAGATCAAACCAAGAGGCGACGCGGCGCGACGTGAGGCAACGATACTGCAAATGTGTATCGTTTCACGTAGCTTTATTGAAATATGCGCGAAGCGTCGCGTCTCGGTGTGACTTGGCCCGAATGGCCAAAAACATCCGCGATCCGGTAGAACACAATAGGCATGTTGACTGCATCAATTCATTGCCAATTTAATTAGTCCGATGAAAAATAATGCATGTACGTATTTTTGTTTTGTTGAATTAATGCACATTTACAAAGATATAACTAATGCATCAAAATTTGAGTGGAGGTTCGTGACGTCAGAAGCCAGTGAAAACTTCACTTATTGCTTGTCACGTATTGGCAATTTTAAGGCCGAAAAAAATACTCATACCTAATAGCCAAGCCTAAGTCAGAGCTTGGGGACGTCAAATGTCAATAATTTTCATGGAAATTTCTCTGACATTTGACGTAGCCTAGCACTGACTTGGCTCAGGTACGACTATTTATTTCGGCCAAGTTTTGTATCTTCGTCAATTTTGATTTGATTTATATACCTACGTAACGAAAGAAAAAGTTCTGGTCAATTTTTTTTTTATAAATTTGTCTGACGGACTAATGAGATTTTTCATTAGATTAGTTATAACAATATTAATCAATTTAAATGTAATACTGACAACTGAACTCATACACGCAAAGACCCAGACCCAGAACAACAACTCAACAAATGATATTCAAAATTCAATAAGCGGGAATCGAACGGGTACGCCGCAATCACGGCGGTAAGATACCCCTCTTTGAAGAGTGGCTGGATAGGCGTCACGGCGTCCTGACCTACCGCATGACGCAGGTCCTCACCGGAAACGGAATTTTCGGGAGTTACCTGTGTCTGACAAGGAGGGAAGAAACGCCTGGGTGTCACCACTGCGAGGATCGCCAGGAGGACACGGTGGAGCATACGGTGCAGGACTGCCCCGCTTGGGCAGAGCACCGCCGTGTCCTCACGACTGCGACAGGCGGAGACCTCTCGCGCCCGGCATTGGTCGAGGCCATACTGCGGGGCGAGACGGAGTGGAAAGCGGTCGCCTCCTTCTGCGAAGCAGTTATACTCGCAAAGGAGGAGGCGGGCCGCGTGAGGGAGAGGACAGCGTCCTCCTTCCACCCAAGCCGCCGGCGCGCGGCGCCGCCGCCGCGAGACACGCCCACGGCAAAGGACCTCTCGCGCCCGGCATTGGTCGAGGTCATACTGCGGGGCGAGACGGAATCGGTAGCGACCATCTCCTTCTGCGAAGCAGTCAAGCTAGCGAAGGAGGAGGCGGAACGCGTGAGGTAGAGGACAGCGTCCACCTCACGACCCAGCCGCCGCCGCCGGTGCGCGGCGCCGCGAGAGACGCCCACGGCAAAGGACGTCGTGAGGCGATTTCCGGCCAACATAGGCGCGGGCATGCGGACGGCGAGTAATAGGGGACTCCCTGTCAGATCATGGACCATGCCCGGATAGACGAGGAGTCGTGTTCCATGCGCTCCTCAAGGATGTCGTACGTACGTAAATTAAATAAATTTAAAAAAAAGGGGGAAGCGAACCCGCGACATGCAGCGTAGTAGTCCAATCGCTAGACTAGTACCTAAGCTAACAATTGGAGCATCAATTGGAATGTTATGTTCTTCATATACCCAGGCACTTAGGTACACTAGTTTACTATTCACCTAAATGCCCCCTGGTGGCCTGCCATGATTTTTTTTTTTGGGTGGCAAAATCATCAAATGAGTCCTCCCGCCCTGGGTGGGGCGGGAGGGACTGTCAGACTCTTACTGACTAAAATCCACCCGTGTTCCATCGGATGCCCTTTACGTTCCGGGGCCACGGTATCCTGGATTAAGAAATATCCGGGTCCCCGACGGTGAAGCGTGAAACACGACGCACCACCGACCCGGGTTTGGTCCTTGGTCGGACGGCGAGCATACCCATTACTCACCGTCCGCAAGCCCGCTCCGCCGCTGTGCCCTCTGCTATTCAGAGGGACACGCGTTGGAGCGTCCACCCGACAGGCTATTCGCATACGGGCAAAGAGACCCACTGAGAGAGGCACTGTGTGCCTAAGGAAGAGTTTTAGCCCGCATCCCAGGGTGCACCGGCCCGAAAAAAACTGGTTTTCCCCCCGGACGTATCCGAGAGGGAACTTCAGTCCACGGGCGCACGTGGAGGTTTCCTGTCTTAGCACCCCGGCCTGCCATGATGCTAAAAAGCGTGACTAGTTCCACATTGCGGGAAAGACACAGCTATACAAGTCGTCTAGCGCCAGCTCATTCCTACAGTGAAACTACTCACGCTTAAGACGTCATATTAGGCCACCTGAAATATTTGACAGTCATCATCTTCTATTTAGATGTATTAGGAAAATGTCTACAATTCTGAGGGATAATTGATACAAATCTTGAATGTATGATAGCACGGTTGGCACGTCGGCTCAGTCATCAACTGTTGCAAGGCATGTAGCGGGTTCAATCCCTGAACAGAACAAATATTTGTATGATCTGCAAGTAATTGTTCAGGATCTGGGTGTTTGAGTATGTGAGCCTCTATGTTTGTAAACACACCCACGGTACAGGGTAATACCTAACGCGAGGTAAAGTTTTTTTTTTAAACTTTCTGTTGGGGCAGGAAGGAGAGGTGAGGATTCGGAACCTGAATTACTTGAATAGGTTACCTTCCATGTTTTCAAATTTGTCAGAATCAACAATGTTTCTCAGGGCCACTTCTTTGTAAACTCTCACTTTTCAACCATGACATAAAAAGTTGATAGTACTGTCCTGAAAAAAAAATTAAAAATACATTAACACATTTTTCACTTTCATAAGACAGTCTGTTAAAAACAGGATTAATATTACAGAATGTTACAGTTCACTCTTGGTAGGAGGACTAATTTAAGGATTTTTAATGATAAAAAGGAATAATGTTACATTATATTATAAACTGATGTCAGCAGGTAATTAAAAATTTACACCAGGGGAATATAACAACAGGATAAACCTTATCCTAAAGTTATTCCTAACCGTAACTTATCTACGATCCAAATTTCATCAAGACCTGTTCAGCAAATCTGATGCAAAAAAATGGTCATTAATCCTTACTAATTACCATTAATTATTAATATTGGTAAACATTAGTATGGAAAATTAACAGTAGCTGAATATTATAAAAAGGTAGTTATTCCCTGCCAGGGCTGCAGGACTAACGAGCTACCGTGACCTCGGACGTAAAGGTTGTAGGACACAGTGGATTTTAGTCAGTACAAGTCTGACAGTCCCTCCCAATCATCCAATGAGTCCTCCCACTCAGGGTAGGGCACCCTGAGTGGGAGGACTCATTGGATGATTTTACCACGCTAAAAAAAAGAAGGGGTCACAGTGATTGTTAAACTATTGTACCTGATTTTCAGACAAAATACACTGCAAATTATTTAAGTACTCACATGTTGCTGTCATGATGACAATGGAGAGATTCTGAAATAGGTACTTTGTCATCTGATCTACCACGGGCCATACTAAACATTTTTATGACCAATTTATCTTTTTCTTTCATTTTTTTGCAATGCATCTTGGGTCAGTGGGTCGTCTTATATGAAATACCTGTAAAGGAAAAGACTATGAAGTGAGACTACAGGGCAAAAATTATCATAATCTTATTCTTTTCGTAAATGTGGATATGTATACTTTAGCCTTATTTTACTGAGAAAAAATTGAGCTTACCTCGTTCTATGGGTTGCTGGGACTTCAAAATTTAACCACTCAATAAAAAGTCATTAATATGTTGCCTGAAGCGTTTTCCTACACTGTACGAGTAAGTTAGAGCGGTATCATAGTCATCACACACTAGTAAACGGTCCGTTTTCCTTATTAAACTTATTAAGACACCGTTTACAAATTACTGAAGCACTCGCGTTGGGTTACGACACTTAGATATAGGCGAAATGCAGTTGAATTTATTTGAGAAGGAAAGCGAACGAAAACCGAGAAAAAGGCGCGTAAATCGAGTACCTAACCGTAAATCAAGTTTCAAGTTTGACACTTCTTGGCTGTTTTGACAACTGTTTTTTTTAAGGTTTTCTGGCATGACTTCGAGGCTTTTGACGTTGATTTACGGAATAATGTTGGCATTGCCTGTAGTAAAGTAAATTATTCTAGTCATGTAATGCTGTACTAAATATAAAATAAATAAAAATAAAATCGTACACGCAAGTTTATTTTTGATCTGTGGATTCATTCAGTTCGTTTTTATAGATAAGATACAAAAAGTATTTAAACGAATTTAGGGATTGTTTTTTTTCCCATTCGACCCGTATGTTTAGGTATATTATGTATGTTTGTCTGCGATTGTCTCGCGTTTGGCTGAATCGATTTTGATGCGGTTTTCAGAAAAGTGTTCGTTACATTTATTGGAAAAGGTTCGTAAGCAACAGTAATGGATATGTGACGTCTGCATGGATCGAAGACGCCAATTATACGAAGTTTTTATAAGAATATCTTTACTAAAAATACGAGTAGAACCGACTTCGAAAACAAACACAAAAAAGTGTAAAATAACACCGACTTCCATATGAAAAGTTATATAACTTTTCTTTTGGAAGTCGGTGGCTTTGTTTAATAATTTAATTAAATTTAGCCACTGGCGTCCGAAATAAAAGTTATTTTACACGTTTTTGTGTTTGTTATTGAAGACGGATTTTTTTATTTAAAATGTAATGTTAAATTATGGCCACACTAAAGGTACTTAGCTTCAAAGAGAAGAACAAAATCAATTGACTTTTTTTTTACCTGATAATTTTAAGGTCAAAATAAAATGGTAGTTATTAAAAATTCTGTGTTTGTTATTTTAGGGCTGATTTTTCAATAGTCAGATAACTTTTATCTGAGGAATAAAAATAGCGGTTTGACATAATTTTCTATAGATAAGCCTCAGATAAAAGATACCTGAGTGATAAATCAGCCCCTCATACACAGAAAATATAATATTAGTGATTTTTCTTACTCGAAACTGATGGTCAGGAAAGCATGAGTTTGTATTTTTGTAACTCCCATGTTGGCATTACAGAGTAAAAGCGCAGCGGTCGTTTTCCGAATCTCCTTCAATTGTGCTGAAAAGTAATCAGTGAATACAAAATGTAGCTGTATACAAAATTAGTAACTATCCGCTGTGTTAAGCTATTCTCACGGAAAAAAGGATGTCTTATATTAAGAAAATATCGTATTAGTCAAGACAAATACTGATTCTTAAATGGGGAAAACAATAGGTATATTTTTGAATGAAGTAAAATATTGTCTTAGTTACGAGTATTTATTGTCTCCTTTGAAGACTTAGATACGATAACGGTGCGACACGATAATCGGCGGTATTGACTATTGTTAGTTTCATTCATTTTTATAGAAAACTAGCTTTTGCCAGTGCCCCCCCCCCCTCCCCCCCTTTTTGCCTCTGTCTCTCGGGACCAAAGCAGCTTTCAACTGGTGAAATCGGTCCAGTAGTTTCCGAGCTTATTCAATACAAACAATAAAATCTTTCCTCATTATTGTAGACGATTGAAACAGGACGATATGCCAGATGACGTATCGCTTCCGCTAGGCCGTTATCGTATAAAGCCGCGTACACATCAGGCCAACGAAGGCCCACAAATATATCTTGCTGGTCTGTGTCCTCTACGGATGGCTTACCGAACGCCAACGATCGTTCGTTGGCATTATTACTGGCAATCCGAAGCGTGGCGGTAACATCAAAGGAATTTCACCATTCAATCGAACTCGGTGTGGACGATTCGCGGAAGTATTCGTTGGCGTTCGTGGGTCCGGTGTGTACGCGGCATAATGTGAAAGCACCCATTGGCTGCTGCAGCTACAGCTGTACCTATCCAAAATGTGTATGGAAGACTGGAATTTGATAATTTCCCGCTTTTTTACTTACCGAGTGTGAAGACCGTGGGGCGCTCATACCAAAATCTATTTGTGATTATTGACTTAAGGATTTGCTCGTTGATTATTTTAGCCACCGTCATAGGTAAATGGCCATGTTTCATATACGCTTCCAGTGTTAATCCGGTCAGAATATCCATGTCTTTAACGTCATAGTTTATTGGTATAAGTCTCAATACAGTCTGAAAAGATATTTAATTATCATTTATTAATTGCTTTACAGACAAAAAAATTTAGTTTTAGGAAGTCATCATCCCGAATTTTCCCGATTAAATAATTAATAAACAGGTGTCAAACCCTTTGGATCTGGGTGGTTGTTTAAGGCACGGTGTTATCTCAATATTCCCAAAAATTGGTTTCTTAGAACGTCGAGTATGACGTAATGTAATAAAAATAAGTAACGCGAAAAATACAGTGAACAGAGAAGGGTATAAAGAAGAATTTAAACCGAACAGAATAATATAAATAGTTTGATATTCCCAATAAAAAATTGGGAAGTTGTAGCACAAAAATAAACTTTGACGTCGAAGATCTCTGTATTTCCAGCGATAACAACAGTTTTTTTTTAAGAATTTAGTAGGTTTTCCATTTTTTTAAAACTTTAACCAAACCATTATTTAATTTTATGTCTACATTTTAAATAATCTAAAGAAAAGCAGTAAAATAAATGCCCATTCGCAGCTTACGTCACATTTCAACACAAATATCATTTTTCAATTTTCAATCTTATTGACGCTCCATAGTGGTGACAATAGTTTACGCGGTCATAAGCGATTAAAATCGTAGTCAGTCCGCGCCTTAAGCGAGTTTTAAGGCGACCGCATACTGCACGTAATTGTTAAGAAAAATTCTAAAGTTCGTCGGAACCTACTCGCTGCATACATTTTGTATTAGATAAACCTTCTGAACACTGTATGAAAAAATCTGACGGATCGTCCGCTTCTGATGGTCGCTGGAAGGCACTTTTATACTGTAAAAGTTGCCGGATCAAAATTTATGATAGTAGTCTATGCAGGATGCATACCTACGGCGAGCATAGCCATGTGACAACATCATATTTATGTAAATCTTATTAGTCCGACAAACTTTTCATTATCATGGGCCTGTCTTAACAGGTGACTATGAGCCTGGAGCGTAAAAGGCTATTGAAGGAAAGGAACACCGTAGAAAAATACGGGGCAAATATTTTTTGATATTATGTAACTGATTTCTTTTAGTCAAATAAGTAGCTTATTTTGCGGGATGCTGCTAAGTAATTAAGTATAAAATCTTCAAAAAGTTCGTGCTTTAAATGAATATTACAAAAAAAATAGCTTACAGCCAAATCCATAATTTTGTGGCGCAGCAAATCGACATAGCAAGTGATGGTTATATCAAAGTAATGTTTTATGTAATCAACGTATGGAGCCAAACCAATCCTACGGGCGATCTCCAACTCACTCGCTATATAATCTTCGTCGCCATTTATACTATCAGCCATCAAATACGCCATCTGAAAGAATATTTTATATTAGCATATAATCATTATCAGCTTAAAATGTTCCCACTGCTGGGACACAAATGACTCATCTCTGAGAGAGCGTCGGTTGACGGTTGACCGGTTGTAATCCACCGCGTGGGCCCACTGCGGGTTGGTAGATATCACGTGTCATCGAATTTTTGATTAGGTACCTATAAGACATGCGTATCCTGTCGATGTTTTTGTTCACCGTTTTGAGAACAATGCTGATGAAAAAATATTTTTTCATTTTATTAGGTGGTGCCAGGGACTTCGTCCGCGTGTAATTCGAAAATTATCCCATAGGATTGCACTGGCATAAAATTATCCTACGCAATAAAAGATACTTTTTAAAGTATGTATCCACTTACTAGGTTAAAAACTTTATTTTTGTGTGGGAGAGTAGATAATGACTAGCGATGCAAGCGATACCGATATATCGGCGATACTTCGGGTTAGCCGATATATCGGTATCGACGACCGATTCAATGATAAGCACTTTTTAATAAAAAAAAATCCAAATTCCAAAAAAGGTTCCAAATGAGTTCTGTCGAATCAGAGAGACTGTTTTCCAGTGGAGGTCTTATTCAAACAGACTTGCGAAAACGCCTTTCTCCGAAGAAATTTAGATTATTTTGTTTTTTAAACACAAATCTTATAATGTCAATTTACTAAAATTTATACTTACCTAATATCAACCTATGTCACTACTTTTATATTATTAAAAAACTTATCTGACTTGTAATTTATTTATTTTATCTCAATTTTTTAATTCACAATAAGCGTAGGTATCGGTTTCGGTATCGCCAATATTTTTATAAGAGCATCGGAATCGGTATCGCATCGGCGAAAAGGCGTATCGATGCATCCCTAATCATAACATTCATAACAAACATCAATCCATCCATCCTCAGAAACTTTCACATTTATGATAGTAGAAAGATGACGGCAAGGTTGGCGCAGTGGTTGAACGATCGGACGGCTGTGCCGCGTGTCGCGGGTTCGATTCCCGCACGGAGCAAATATTTGTATGATCTACAAGTAGTTGTTCCGGGTCTGAGCGTTTGTGTATGTGAGTTTATAATGTTTGTAAACGCACCCACGACACAGGAGAAATTCCTAGTGTGGGGCAACATTTAAAAACAAAAGATGTTCAACGATATTTTGGCCATTCATCATCATCATCATCATCAGCCTATAAATGTTCCCACTGCTGGGACACAGGCCTCCTCTCTCTGTGAGAGGGAGTGGGCCGTAATCTACCACGCGGGCCCAGTGCGCATTGGTAGATGTCAGATGTCTTCGAATTTTTGGTACTAGGACATGCCGGTTTCCTCACGATGTTTTCCTTCACCGTTTTGAGAGCAGTGGTGTTGAAATAAATTACACAAAGTAATGCGCCTGACGGGGTTCGAACCCAAGACCTACAACTCGTAAGTCGAGGCCGATGCCACTGGACCACCACTGCTCGAATGGCAATGGCTCTTGGCCATTATTTAACGGATTTTTAACCGACTTAAAAAAAAGGAGGAGGTTCTCAATTCGTCGGAATCTTTTTTTTTTGATCATTCTTTTTATAAACTTTTTTATTTTTTTACTTTACTACCTCTTGAGAGCGGCTTCGACCACTTGTAATTCAAAAATTAGCCCAAGCGAACGTCTTACTAGTGTTATTCATACAGTATCATCTGAATTGTTTAGTAGTTTTTTGTGTGAAAGAGTTACAAACTTTCATCCATCCATCCATCTGTCTTCAGATTTTCGCATTATAATATTAGAAGTTAGATAAACTTGCAGCCGTTGGCGTTGCGGACCTTTGCAAAACTTCCCATTTCAGATAATTAATTAATAATAATTAATTGAAAAATACGTACATTTCGATCATAATTATGGCTGATCTTGCGGGCCGCCTGTCTAAACAGTCCTTGGGTCAATTGTTGCCTAATGGTGACGTTTTTAAGAAAATTTCTGTAGTCTGACGAAACTTGCAGTATGTCTATCTCACCGACATATTTTCCTTGGGTACTATGCATTCTGTATAATAGAAAATTAAAATAACATTTTTAAAACTAACTTAACACGAACATAAAGTGTGAGAGGCCTAAGGCTGCGTTTCCACCAGAGATGTGCGATGGAAATGTGTCGTGCACTCGTGAAAGGATGTCTAGCTGTGCTGTGAAAATGTGTGGGCGTTTCCACCAAAGCTGTGCGATGAAAATGTGCCTACGAGGATGTGTATAATAGCGGAGCTGTGAAAATGCGCATTAATGTGTGGTGCGAGGATGCGTTGCGAAGCTGTGAAATGTGTCGACGGGGTTGCGGTGACAAACTATGTCTATGGACTGGCTGGTACAGTATGCGCAAACCTCGCAACACATCCTTCTCAACACATATTCCTCACAACACATCACTCATACACATCCCTCGTGCACATCCCTCGCAACACATCCCTCGCACACATTCCTCGTACACATTCCTCGTACAAATCCCTCGCACACATCCTTCACTTGTTTTGTATGTACAAAAATCTAGCTCCGCTGAGCCGTTTCTACCAGAGCTGTGCTGACCGAGGCGAGGTAAATGAAGCGATTCTATTGGTTCTTTAAAAACACATTCCTCGCTACACATCCTCGCACATCTCTGGTGGAAACGCAGCCTTAAGGTGGATCTAAGGTTTTGTTTTTTTTTGGTATTCATAGTTTTGTAGATCGTATAATTTTAAGAAAAAATATACAATATATTCTACATAATTATTGAAACACGACAGGTTATTAAAAATAGCTGATAATACTTACTCCTGTACAATTTCTAGAGCGGTAAGGAACCAGTTTGAAGCATACAAAAATTCTAAAGTTACGCTTAAATGTTTAGTATCGTCGTAAATATCTATGTGTCCTGTGTTTTCACTAAGTATCCCAGCCTTGACCAAGTTTTCAAATCCTAAAGAAAAAAAATAGTAACTTTAACGCTTTTCTTTTTTTTATTATTAAAGTAATGAATGTGAATTAAACAAACAAAAGACACATTATCAAACTGTTTTAATTTTAGAACTATTCGAATTTAGCTTTATTAATTCATTGTAACGTAGTTAATTCAACAGGTGAGTTCATATTCATAAAAAAAAAATCCCTTAATATTACCATTGATTTATAGCAGCAATATAATTATAACTATTGTTTAGATTTAAAACGGGATATTTACCATGTTTACTATATGTTTTGAGTTTCCGATATTTTGTTCGATTCGTTTTAAATCTAAACAATAGTTGTAGTGGTGTCAGTCTAAAAACTTATATAGCAGCAATAACTTGAATGTCTTTGATATTACAACTTGTCGAAAAAAAACTCCCTTACCTTCTAATTGCTCTAACCATTCAGAGATCAAAATGTTTTGGAAGGTAGCAATGTTTATTTTCCTTGCTTCTTGAAATAGTCTTTCATCATCCCAGCACGGATTGACAATCGCTAGCTCTTTAGCATAGTAATTGTGGGTGTTCTTGAAAAATCTCTTCATCATTTCCAACATTATTGTAGGATCTGAATGACAGAAATGATTTTTAAATGTTTTTTTTTTCATTTATTTGAGTTACAGTTCCGGATGACATTCATGTGACTAAGAGAGTGATGAGTGTGAATGTTGATGGATGGAGAGGAAGAGGAAGGTCAAAGAAAAGATGGATGGATTGTCTAAGGAATGATATGAAAGAAAAAGGAGTAAATGATACTGTGACGTCTGATAGACACTGATACTGTCATTTGTCAAACTTAAAAATACGTGTTATCGATTTGTTAGTGATTCAGTGATGTAACTGGAAATTGGTTTACTATCTGCAATCGCCGCACGACCGCAGCGACAAGCGGTATCAGCATTGATACATGATAGACACTTGTAAAGTCGTTGCGATTTTTCGTAGAAACTGAGGCGGCTTCGACGATATCGTTTGAGGTTGCGGTCGTTTTAGTAAATCTACCTATAAGCTATATTACTTTACATAACAAAAACATAGTTACAATGTTCGTATCGTTGAGAGGTTGGTTCGCAAGTGTCGAGTATCGAAATATCGCTTTCGTCACTGTCATCGTCGCTGACAATTATTTTTCCACCAATGAAGGTTCTTATTTGTTTCTCGCCATTCCTTCCTGGGTAGTATATATGGTACAAATCGAAAGTATTTGTAGCATTCACAACCTGTAATACATAAAGTTACAAAAATAAGTATTCTCGGAGTTTCTTTGCATGACAGATTCTTGAATGAGGATATTTGCCGAAGAACCAAGTTACAGATATAATTTGTAAGTTGGAATGGCAATTGGGTAGGCTACATCGCTCGTAGAACTGACAAACGATGGGGAAGAAAAGTTCTCGAATAACGACCACGACCCTGAAGACGCAGCGTAGGCAGGCCTCCTACTAGGTGGCCCGACGACATTGTGAGAGTCGGCATTGGCATAGGCATTGTACATCAAACTAAGTAACACTGTGCAAAAAATATTGCTAGGAAACCACCAGCTTTTTTGGTGTGGTGAAAAATCAAGTTTAAATACATTAACTTACCGGGGTAGGGACAAGATCATCGGTGCAACCAAGTTGTCCGTAATTTATGAGAGATTTTGTGTCCGGATCGCCACCTGGAAATAATCATTATTTTAGTTCTTAAAATTATTATTTTTGTTCAGGTTTTGGTTGTGCGGCCCCGCGTAAAATGGCTGTACGTTTCAATGACCATGCAGATTCGTTTGAATCTCGTGTCTATATGCACGCAGTTGTTATTGTTACAATATTATAATAGCTATAACATTTAGTTCTCTTTTCTCTGATTGATTCAATTTATTTTTTATTATACCTACTAAAAATATGAACTGTGACCTCTTAAATAGATAAGAGTGAACTTATCTAAACCTTATCTTAATCCAAAAATGAACCATGCTACCTACAATTACTGATGTTATCCGTATGATAAGTTTGGTTATAGCCATGTCTAGAAATTACAACTCAGATTATTCTAAAAAGGTTTATTTTCCAATGAAGCGTGACTCGGCTAAGGTTTAGATAACACTAAGTTGCACGACTGTATTCCCTAAATTTTAAGGCAGGCCTCTTGAGTAGTCAAATTCCGCCAGTTACATCGAATTTTTGTCAAATATTATGTAAGTAAAACTTTACTAGCGTACCATCCAAGCTTTGCACAGGTGCAATTTGAATATGAAATATAGCCTCTGTTAAGTATTCGCTGATAATGTAGCGACGACGGAAGGATAATGGAGGTTCTATTAGGTTATGAATTTAGTTTTTCTTTTAATCTTTTTTTTTTTTTTTTTTTTTTTTAGTTTTTGTTTGAGTTGCCGCTCAAAAGCATGCGTAGCATGACCAATCCTAACTCTTTTCTGGGGGGGTATTACAACGTCTTAAAACCAGGCTTGTTCCGGCGAGTGAAAGTGACAGAGCTATACAAGTCGTCTAGCGCCATCTCGTTCACTCACAGGAATAAGCCTGGTTTTAAGACGTTGTAATACCCCCCCTGTACTAAAAATAGACAAAGTTAGTTTTTTTTTTGCCCGAATATGACACGAGCCGTACGCGACTGAAGGATAGAAACATTTTTGTTGTAAATCTTAAACAATGCCATTTTTAAGACTTTAGAAATCTTTCTACATTCTGTCATGTTATGGGTGTTCAGGGATAAGTTAAGTAGTGACATTTCCATTCATTAGCGTCTTTAAGAACCAGTAACTTTTCTAGACGTTATCGATTCGTTGGATTGCCTGCTTTCTAAAAAACTAACTGGCCCAAAAGTATGTACCATCGCTTTAATTTTGTTCATCATGTTCAGAGACCTCACAATGTTTCTGTATGTTATTTACAGTGTACTTGAAGTATTAAACTACGTTTATTGTATGGAAAAATGTAACAGCGCCTGTAGTGTACGAACGAGGAACTTATTTACTTTACATTACAAAAACGAGAAAGTCCTGATAGGGTCTCAGGCTGACTACACACCAAAGGCGGCATGATATGACTTTGCATTGTTCAGTCAGGCCGCCGGTCTTTTTTTTTTCGTGGTAAAATCATGCCGCCGGCCAAGCCCCGTGCCGGCGGGCCGGCTTTGGTGTGTAGACAGCATCAGATCTTGGAACATGATTTGTAGGTCCAGAGTTGTTGGCGCAAAAAGAACTCAGTTGTTGGCAAATCTGAGGTTTGCCGAGCTCTTTATATCGACTTCGATGTCTGGTCTTTCGTGGGACTGTCAGATTTTGAAATACCCCTTCAAGTACGCTTGTAAACAATTGGAGATATCGGGTCGCCCTGTTTTACACTTCTTTGTATTTCTAAGCAAGGTCCGGCAGTGTTTAGTTTTATGTTTGTGGATCTACTGTAGTGTATGTTTTTAAGCAGATTTATGTATAACTAGCTGTTGCCAGCGGTTTCACCCGCTACAACTCAAAAATCATCCCGTAGGAACATAAAATAGGGATAAAAACTATCCTATGTGTTAATCCAGGTTATAAACCATCTATGTATCGAATTTCAACCAAATCCATTCAGTAGTTTTTGCGTGAAAGCGGAACAAACATACATCCATCCAAACAAACTTTCACGTTTATAATATTAGTAGGATAGGATTGGGTTTCAAGTTCGTGGTTTTCTAAAGATCGGAATATATTGGTGTACTAAATGATATCGAACGCCTTGCATAATCCACAAAGGCCAGATATAGTAGTCTGTTAAACTCTACCCCAAGATTTAGTTTAGTTTCTGGAATTGGTATGTTGTAGAGAAGCTTGGGTAATATCCGGCTTGTTCTGATGGCTTAGAGTTCACCAGTTTTCTAATAATATGCGATTATCGGAGACTTTAATAAATGTGCTTTGTCAGACTAATTAGGTATGGGTGCAGGTTTAAGTACGTATTTTATATTTCCATCTTGATAAATCTCACAGCTGGGAAATAGTAGATAATTTAACATCAATGAAGGCCAATTACAAGTTTTCATGAACAAAGGAATAAAATGATTAGTGGGTACTTACTTGCAGGCTCCAGAGCTCCGACATCCCAAAACATGAACATTCCAAAACTAGTCATTAGCTGAGTGAAGTTACAGTCGCTGCTTTTTCCTCCTACCAGCAAAATTTTGGAATATTCACGCCCCTTTGGCAAACTTCCGCCCCATAGCGCCTCCCTTTCGGTATAGTCTGCAAGAAATTGTCGATTTTAAAACACTACTTATGGAAATATTTAAACTTCTGATTATGTTAAAACCTCGTTTCTCGGTATTTATCGTTGCACTCCCTTGAAAAGGCTCGACCGATTTTTTTGTATCTATCTTGTTAATTAGGTCGTAAAGTATTCTTCATCTTCCTACCCCCGTTCCCATTTTCTTCAAATAATAGTGTTTGACGCTCATATTCAGTCATCTAATTTAGTTGACTCAAAATTGGGACTCGATATAGTCAGCTTATGTCATGCCCACAGTTGAAACATAGGATATTTGAATTTTTTTGTTGCATAATATCCGAATACACTATGGTAAAGGTAATTAAAAAAAAGTGGGACTGTTCCTCTGTTATTCATGCCCATTCCATACTAGCCAAAACCAAAAGTTCTTTTACTGTGGATAGTAATGTTACAATATTTTTATGTAAATACTCAATTAACTAACCTAATAAGATTTAAAATAACCTAACAAAGAGCATCAAAAAATTCATCCACATCGCTGTCAATGAGATAAATGCCCACAACGCTGGCAGCATTGCCACGTTGGATGAACACCAAAAGTTTAGATAAAAATGCATCCGAATAAGAAAAGAGAAGTTACCTTCGCCAAAGACTCCCGGCAGGACCCTCGTAGGTGGTGTCCTAGCAACTCCATTTGCCGGATAATGAAGGTTGTTACATGAGCCATCTATCCGTTTACCGCCTTTTGCGTCGCAAGGGGGAATTTCGACTGTGCATGTTCTGCAAAATCAGAGTATGAATAAGCTTTAGCGATGTCACCTTTATCATATTCCCAGTGCTTGAGTTTGGGTGAGAGCGTGTGGACCTTAATCCACCGTATTCCTTAAATAGCCCTTTACTTTCCAGGGTCACGGTTTCCCGTATGAACTGTCCATACGGGAAACCTCAACTCCGACAGGCGTTTGGCTTTCCATAGGAAAGTTGCTGACAGTTCTTTAAGGCGCGCGCGTCAACCTAGGTATGATGCATGCATGATCGCACGTTCAATCTCACGGGCCCAATATTATCAGCCTATTGCCGTCCACGGCTGAACGTAAGCCTCCCCCAAAGAGCGCCAACCCTCCCGGTCCTGGGCAGCCCGCATCCATCCGCTGCCAGCCACATTCTTCAAATCATCGACCCATCTTGCCGCAGGGCGTCCTACACTACGTTTGCCTATTCGCGGTCTCCACTTTAGCACCTGTCTGCTCCATCTACCATCGGTCCGTCTGCTTCGCCCAATGCAGGTTTGTAAATATCACATGTCAGTGAATTTTCGGTTCTAGGTCTCCAGGACATAATTTAAAGATCAAAGGCAGAAATTACACAAAGAATCAAGTAAAGAAAACCGTGTGACGAGCTTGCGGAATGTGTCCTCCGACTGTTATGTGCAGCTCAATTTTTAACACTTGGACTACTCTAAAGGAGATATTTTCCTTTGCTTTGCATTAAAAATCAGATGAATTGTTAACATCTTGTAATGCTCGCGTCGCAGCTCGCTTGAAAGTGGGTAATTATCCCACGGGAATCCTATATAATATTAATTCAGATTATAAACAATCCATGTACTCAAATCTCTCATCGAAAGTTCTACTGTTTTTGTGTAAAAGAGTGACAAGTATACACACATCCATTTTCACAAACGATATCCTATCAACGATATCCTCAATATTATCTAATGGATAATTGGCTATTTGACTGTAAAAATCCAATTAGGTAGTACGCCAGTTCAAAAAAAAAAAATCAAAAAACATTCGACTCCTCTTTTTCTTTCATAAACCAAAATTAACGAAGATACGATGCTCTCAAAATTGGCAATACGTCACAATTTAGTAGGTTTTTTTTTTTTTTTTAGGGTGGCAAAATCATCAAATGAGTCCTCCCGCCCTGAGTGGGGCGGGAGGGACTGTCAGACTCTTACTGACTAAAATCCACCCGTGTTCCGTCGGATGCCCTTTACGTTCCGGGGCCACGGTATCCTGGATTAAGAAAAATCCGCGACCCCGGCAGGCATTTGGCCCCATAAGGGGCCCCGTCAGTGACGCGTGAAACACGACGCGCCACCGACCCGGGCTTGGTCCTTGGTCGGACGGCGAGCATACCCATTACTCACCGTCCGCAAGCCCGCTCCGCCGCTGTGCCCTCTGCTGTTCAGAGGGACACGCGTTAGAGCGTCCACCCGACAGGCTATTTGCATACGGGCAAAGAAACCCCTTAGGCACACAGTGCCTAAGGAGAGTTTTTGCCCGCATCCCAGGGCGCACCGGCCCGAAAAACTGGTCTTCCCCCCGGACGTATCCGAGAGGGAACTCCAGTCCACGGGCGCACGTGGAGGTTTCCTGTCTTAGCACCCCACAATTTAGTAGGTACAGTTTTTATTGAAATCTGATGGCACGAGCCCCCACTCTAGAGCTTTGATGATTATCTTGGTAAATATTCATTGATTTTGAAAAAAAAAAGTCCATTATTTTTCAAATCTCCAAACGACGGACAAATTATTTAGATTTGTAATTTATTGACACTCTCAAACAGCCAATTTTTACATAAGTATATAATCTTGTTCCCATTTTTTATTTCCCATTTTACGTAGTCGGATTTTTTTATTTCCTTCTTTATGTTCGTTTTTTACGCAGTCGACTTTATTTATTTATTTTTTAACTTTTTTCTGACTGTTTCGAACTATCGCTTTTTTTGAACCACTTCGTTTTTATGTAGGTTTACAATTCAGTTTTCTAATAAAGTTTTACTTCACAATTTTTACTGCAGTGATGGAATGTCACTTCAGTGGTGGGGTTCCAATTCCAACCCACCGTCATACGTAGCCACTCCCCGCAGTAGAGGAAGAAACTACGTAAAAACCGAAATCAAAAGATGGAAATAACTTAATACTCATAAAAGATATTCAACACTTTCAAAAAATATACTGCGCAGTTGGACGAAACATTTTGCATATTTCTTTTTTAATTGGGTATTTTTTATTTAGCCGAAAATGTCCCACTGCTCGGCAAAGGCCTCCCCGTATATTTCCAAGTGCTCTTTTCAATCACCACTTCTGAACAGCCAAATCAACTTCCAGGTCTTTTTAGAACACGAAGCATAAAAAAACCACAAATACTTACTCCACAAGTCCTTGTTCCTCGTAATGAGCTAGCTCTTCATCGGTGACGGGTCTACCTTCATAAACATCGTACACCGTCGCCCAACTCAGCTCTGCACAAAAGTACAATAAGAAGACACTTTTCACCAACATCTGGTTTTTCGATACTCTCATACACTTGCGGCGACATAAGCGTCTGCTCATTAACAACACGACTTTTATAACTTTATGCGGCTGGTAACTACCTCAGACGTATATAACATAAGATGCAAGTCAATAAACGTCACTTTTAACCCGTTTTTTTCAGCTGTGGGTATGAAAAGCCAATTTTGTTTTAAAAACTCTGCCACTATAGTTCCACTCTCCAATGTTTTTTAGGAGATCCTTAAATATCCTCGCGGTATGCGTCCAAGTAGTCTTTCTACCTCTATTTCTGAGTAAACCAGTCGTACTTACTTATATTGCAATGAGAACTCTATGATCTTGATATTTGCGTAGAAAAACTCAAGTTCTATTTTTACTCCTTCTGTTGAGAAAACCAGACAATAAACTTTTAAGACGACAATTAGCCGTTGTAGTACAGCTGATTGTCGTACTACAACAGGTGGTTGTCGTCATAAAAGTGTCGTTTTGCAGTTACATTTTTTAGACAAGTGTTTTACAGATGTTTACCTTTTCGTGGTACGACGGAAGCAGCCTTATTACATAAACTTAAACATCTGTTGAACACTTGTCTAAAAAAAGTGTGACTGCAAAACGGACCTTATTTCAACGACATAATCTGTCATTTTTTAGACAAGTGTTCAACAGACGTTTAAAAGTTTTTGTGGTACGACGGTAGATGTTTAAGTTATTAAAGCTGAATCTTAAAATTGTGATGGAAAAAATGGTGGTAACATTTAAAGGGTTATCCTAGCCTTCCTAGTTTGATACAGTAAAAGAGTTTACATAAGAAGACATAAAATTACACAAAACAGCTGAACACTTTTAGGGTCCCGTACCAAATTATTGTAAAATTTTTAGTCTGCAGCCTCATCTAAATTTTACTACGGTATAAAAATACAGGTCTCGGGGTGACATGACCATGAGTTTGATTTTATCCAGATTCACCCCGTGAACCACTCGCCTTGAAGAATCACTCAGGCCGTTCAGCATTACCTCCAGCTTCAGCAGAGATTCCGTCATACTGACGATGTCATCCGCAAATCGGAGGTGTGAGATTTACTGACCGTTGAAAACGTCCTCCAACGTGTTCGTAGCGATTTTCGGAGAGATGAATTCTCCCTGTCTTATCCCTGTACGCAGTTGGATTGGTTTCGTGCTCCGTTCTTGGACGGACATTGTGGCCTTATACGGAAATCTCATTACCTCAAAGTAGCGGCAGTTGCCGGTATGGCCTCCAGCCCATCCCAGGTCTCGACGTTATCGAAGGCTTTCTCGTAGTCCACATACGCTAGGTATTACCCAGTTCTTGTTGTGGAGGTCAGATAGGTAGCTGAGCTGCAGCTGTTCTACTAGAAAACGACCCCAACAGAGTTAGGAAAAGGGTAGGCTAGGAGTAGAAGAACCGACAATGTACGAAATCGACAGCAAATAATTCGATCACACTTAACCTCTCCTACTATTTTCCAGAAAATTAATTGCGCAGACGTTATTTACCTATTGAAGCGAGACGGGTGTATTATGAACTTATTTGAACAGTTGATCAAAGATAATATTAAACGTAATTATGCATTTTTAATGTTGTATCATTTCCTTAGCACGTGTGTTTTTAAGGAAAATTGTGTATTTCACCATATTTAAATGGGTAAAGTATGGATGTTGGCACTACTTTAGTGATACCTATTCTGCCATATACCTTTTTTAGCGTGGTAAAATCACAAATGAGTCCTCCCACCCAGGGCAGGGCGAGAGGGACTGTCAGACTCGTACTGACTAAAATCCACGGTGTCCTTCAATAGCCCTTTATGTTCCGGGGTCACGGTAATGAGATAAGTCCCGCGACCCCGGCAGGCTTTGGCCCCCTAGAGGGGGGCCCCGTCATCATGCTGACACCCTTTGAGGCGCGCGTGGAACACAACGCGCCGTCGACCGGGCATGGTCCATGGTCGGGTGACGAGTTGCCCATTACTCGCCACCCGTATGCCCGCGCCTACGGTGGCCGGAGATCGCCCCGCGACGTCCGACGCCGCGGGCGTCTACCACTGCGGCTGGGGTGGAGGGAGGACGCTGTCCTCTCTCTCTCGCGGCTCGCCTCCTCCTTCGCGAGCATAACTGCTTCGCAGAAGGAGGCGTCCGCTTCCCACTCCGTATCGCCCCGCAGCATGGCCTCGACCAATGCCGGGCGCGAGAGGTCTCCGCCTATCGCTGCCGTGAGGACACGGCGGTGCTCTGCCCAAGCGGGGCAGTCCTGCACTGTATGCTCCACCGTGTCCTCCGGGCGATCTTCGCAGTGGTGACACCCAGGCGTTTCTTCTCTCCCTATCAGACCCAGGAACCTCCCGAAACTTCCGTGTCCGGTGAGGACCTGCGTCATGCGGTAGGTCAGGACGCCGTGACGCCTTTCCAGCCGCTCCTCAAAGAGGGGTCTTACCGCCGCGATTGCGGTGTGCCCGGACCTCGGTTGCGACAGTCGTCCCCTCCATACTGCCCTGAGATCGCGCCGGAGCTCTTCCCGCCGCGCCTCGACTTCTCGGGGCAGCGGGGTTACACCCCGGCGATGCGCCTCCACGCGCCACTCATAGACGCGCTGGAGGGCAGTCGCCTCCAGATCCCAGGGCAGCAATCCGGCAAGGAGGTTGGCTGATTCGCCGGCGATCGTGCAGTATCCCCGGATCATCCGGATAGCCATGACCCTCTGGCATGCGACCAACTTTAGTGGTCGCGTCCGGATGCTTAGGGACCACACGGGGGCCCCGTAGAGGGCCATGGACATTCTGCCATATACTTAGGTACGTTTTGGTTGCCTTTAAATAGTGCCAATTACTACGCTGCATGTAGTTAGCATCCTTTCTCATTATAGAAGTATATCGAACACTTACTGATTCACTTTGTTTTTATCTTTTTATGGATCTTAGCTTTTCTTCTTTAGAAATTATTCCGATCCCGGCAGACTCAGCAGTGCCCCATCGTTGCTGCCACTGTTGTACCTGCCGCGCTGATTCCTATATATACGTGAGACTAGCCACTTGCCACCCAGCGATTTCCAGCCACCATAGGCGCTGGTGCCAAGTACTGTGGACAGAGGCGACCGAAGCGAGAGGACTGATTGGATGATGGTGGACGACCTACATGATGACTTTCAAACGCAAAAAAGGAAATACCTACCTACGTCTGGCCAAGTAGATGTTGTTGAAATGAAAGGATGGAATATTATAGTATTAAATGATAAAGATTATCATGATATGATAATAAGAAATTAAATGTAATCAAAATGAATGAAACACGGTAAAGAGTTAAAAAAATGTTTTATTTACATATGCAACTGTTTGACGGCACGGACGCACGGCCATTGTCGTCACACATCTGTTTAGGTTCCAAAAGAAACCGAAGATATTATTTGGTACATACATTGGGTAATTATGTAATTGTAAAATAAGGAGTCAAGGTTAATGGGTCTGCTAACTTCACATGAGGCCACTTTCAGCTCACTTGGTTTTAAAAAACGAGACTCAAATGCCTAGCATTTTTTTCCAAATATGAAGCGGTCGGCTTCCTGTCAATACAGTCCGATTGAATGCTAGTATTTTACATGGAGTGACTGCCTGTCTCCGCCACGCAGTTACTGGTTAATACAATACCCTTTACTAAGACTGGTTGTTAGGCCTCAGACACAAAGCCAGCGGGCAGCGGAACGCGTTCAAAGAAGCCGCCCAAAACGGTATAGTCAGCTCCCTTATACGCTCCGGTTCCGACCCGCTGCTCGTTAGCTTACGGGTTCGAGTTCCACACGCAGCTGAATATTCCTTTCCACATAAAGGCTTTATGATACCCGCAAATTATATACACATTACGCAGCCGTTAAAATGTATAAATATTTAGAGGTCGACATACGTATAATTACAGACATTCCAAGAATGAATTGCTGAATTTCTTTTTCCTTAAAAAGTTTTAGTTCCGTCTTGTTCTAATCTTGGAATGTATAGGTATAATACACCTGACTGAAACTGCCATTTTTATGCACTCTGTAGAAACTGTCCCACCACAAGTTCTTCCAGTAATTCTTTTTGCTTGCTTCTTCGAACCAGCGGCGTACTTCAAGGTACCTAACACGTATTCAATCACCCATTGTGTTTTTTTTATCCTCTGTTTCCCACTGCTGGGCAAAGGTCTCCCCCATAACCTTCCACTCTACACTGTGTGAAGCTTTCTCCGGCCAATTTGTCATGAACGCGTCTAGGTCGTCACGCCAGCGTTTCCTAGACCTCCCTCGGCAACGACGCCCGTCCGGCACCCACTTCGTAACGACCCTAGCCCATTGATCCTGAGGCATTCTGTAGACTTGGCTCGCCCAATCTCACTTCAATTGTGCCCATTGTGTTGTCCCCGTTTTTAGTTATGTTTTACGATATCTATACTAAGTATCTACGTCTCGGTCTTTGCCACCTCTTGTAACACCCCTTGTATAATAATTTTGCCCAGAGGGCATCGCTTCCCTGATGACGTTGATGTGATCGCTTATATTATAGGTACCGAATAGGTAATGTTTCGCAGTTATCCCAGTTGCAGGTAAACATACTTTTGTATCTATTCACCTTGTTTTGTTCTATCATTACAACATGTCCTCACCGGACACGGAAGTTTCGGGAGGTACCTGTGTCTGATAAGGAGGGAAGAAACGCCTGGGTGTCACCACAGCGGGGATCGCCCGGAGGTGCAGGCAGAACACAGCCGTGTCCTCTCGGCGGCGTAGGCGCGGGCATGCGGGCGGCGAGTAATGGGCGACTCGCTGTCCGACCATGGACCACGCCCGGGCCGACGGCGCGTTGTGTTCCACGCACGCCTCAAGGAGTGTCAGCATGATGAAGGGGCCCCCTCTAGAGGGCCAAAGCCTGTAGGGTCGCGCGACTTATCTCATTACCGTGACCCCGGAACATAAAGGGCTATTGAAGGACACCGTGGATTTTAGTTAGTACGAGTCTGACAGTCCCTCCCGCCCTGCCCTGAGTGGGAGGACTCATTTGATGATTTTACCATGCTAAAAAAAATCATTACATAAAAAGAAAAAAACGTGGGAAAAATGGGCAACTCGCCGCACGAACATGGACCATGCCCGAGTCGACGGCGCGTTGTGTTCCACGCGCGCCTCAAAGAGCGTCAGCAAGATGACGGGGCCCCCCTCTAGAGGGCCAAAGCCTGCCGGGGTCGCGGGACTTATACCATTACCGTGACCCTGGAACGTAAAGGGCTAATGAAGGACACCGTGGATTTTAGTCAGTACAAGTCTGACAGTCCCTCCCGCCCTGCCCTGGACGGGAGGACTCATTTGATGATTTTACAACGCTAAAAAAAAAAACACAAAAAGAAAATAGTATACTTTTTGAAAATATTATAACGTATTGTTTTCAAAAAGTATATTATTTTCTTTTAAGTTCATTCATTAATACTTTGCGGGATCCAAGACGATTAAACTTTTCACAAAACCGCTTTATGCGCCTCGGCGCTTTTCTGATGGCCGCCTGCGTCGCCGCTTTTCCGGTGCTGCAGTGCATATCATAAACACAGCCTTGTGACCGCGCCGCGCCGCAGCGCTCACGCCACGTTAGGACTAAATTTTGCACACACTTTTCAATCTTGCGGCGCGAACGGCCTGAGGCCTTATCATGAGTTTTCAGTTATTGAGACGTCCTTATCACGAGTTTTCACTGTTTTACTTTACAGCGTCTTTCCGGTATTTACAGCGTTTCTTGTATGGAAAAAAACCCACGTTTTTAAATGTCCTAAAAAGTAGAAAATAACCCTACGGGGCTGAGAGAGGGGCCACTCAAAACGTGGGGGCGTATATTATATAAGGGATTATTTATGAGATATATTTACATGACGTGAGATCGTAGGTGTAACTTGCAAAGATACGTCCCCACGTTTTGAGTGGCCCCTCTCTCAGCCCCGTAAGGTTATTTTCTTCTTTTTAGGACATTTAAAAACGTGGGTTTTTAGATTTTTTAAATCTATTAATTATTTTATTATTTTTATCATTGTTCATCAGGTCATAGCTACCCTGAAAATTTCAGCCTGCTAGCTTATCGGGAAGTGCCTCAAAGCCTGTCCGCCATCTTGGACGTCCGCCATATTGGATTAATAGCCTAGCCTAGCATAAGCCACATTACTATTTTTTTCGTATTCCTGACAGCAAACCCTTTCATTTGATACCCATATCACGGGGGTGGATTTCAAACAGCCAGTCTACCATCTTGGACGTCCGCCATATTGGATTTAAGTCACGTGACTATTTTTTTCGTACTCCTGATAGCAAACCCTTTCATTTGATATCCATATCACAGGGGTGCATTTCAAATAGCCTGTCTGCCATCTTGGACGTCCGCCATATTGGATTTAAGTCCCGTGACTATTTTTTTCGTATTCCTGACAGCAAACCCTTTCATTTGATACCCATATCATGGGGGTGGGTTTCAAACAGCCAGTCCGCCATCTTGGGGAGGCCGCCATATTGGATTTGTTATGACGTTTCTTAGCTAGTCATGTATTGTCATCAGAACTCAAAGCGTGTACAAAATTTCAGCCTGCTAGCTTATCGGGAAGTGCCTCAAAATTGAGTTGCAAAAGTCCAACCGGAACGACAAACAAACAAACAAGAAAAGTGAGTGTATAAAAACGTGGGAAAAAAATGGAACAGCTCCTCTGATGTACGAAGAAGGAACTAATTTTTTCCTTGAAATCAAATGTCAAAGTTCCAGTTTACTTTGCGTCACAATAAGTGAAAACTCATCATAAGGCCTCAGGAAAGACGCTATAAAGTAAAATAGTAAAATAAAAACTCGTGATAAGGGCTCCGAGCTCTGACTCTTGCGCTGCGCGATTGGACGATCTCGAAGCCGTCGCGTCGAAGAGCAAATCGCAAAATCCAGTGATGAGATTAATTTCTTATACTTAGAGAGAAAGGTGCGATCCGTAAAAAAAAAACATGATTTCTTAGTAATTAGATTTTATGACCATAACTTACTTAATCAGTTCCATTGTAATAATAAAATATACTTTTTTTTTTCTAAAATATTAAACTAAGATTAATTAGTTTTTCCAAAAAGACTTAAAAAAAAGAATTAGTAGCTAATAAAAACATTGGAGAAATACATTAGAGAATATTAATGGTAAGTATAATTCGAAAAGTGGTGACAACTATCGTCTTTCCAAGCCGCAATATTGATGTCCGGTATTTTTTCGCAACTGCCCATTTCATTCCTGCAAATGGAAGAAAGCAATATAAATCTAAATAAGGAAGGAAATAAGTATCGAATATGAAAATTATACACAAAAAACTTTTATGCTTTTACGCTTTTTTTCAGGTTTGATAGTTTAAATAATAACGCAATGGTTCATTTAATTTCTTTCGTTCTTTTTCGTGTGAGATGTGGCTATCTCTGGAGGCAGAGTTAAACAAACCGCCTCTGAAACCCCATAGGCCTCTGACATAGCTTTGAAGTTGTTTACCTCAAGGTTTCCTCACAATATTTCCCTTTTTTTTTTTTGTTTGGGACAAACCCACCACACCCAAACCACTGCAACTCCTGAGAGCCAGAATCAACAGTGGCAACCACCAGAAAAGCGCCGAGACAATGAAGCTCGACGTGTCCCGGAGAATGAATTTACCTGTCTTGGATCCTGCACGAAATTAATCAGAAAAGAATAGTGGAGGAGTAGGAAAAATATATTTCCCTTCACCAATATAGATTTAAAGAGAGATTTTTAAACGTGGACAAGGTTTGAGCGCGCCTTATTAACGAAGCATACAAGTTCTTCTTACCCTGGTTCGATTCTCTGAAATGCTTTCGGTTGTATGTGAGTGACCGTATCACCAACATTACACAGTACTCTGGCAATCGACACTTTCCTTATTTCATTTAGTTGTTCTGTAAAACAATAGGCACATTAACAATGTTTGCCTTTTACTAATTTAAATAATTGATTGTGTTACGATTATTATTATAATTTAATGAAGTAGTGCTAACAATATTTAGTGACATTGTTTTATTATTTGGCTGCTGTTTTATTACGTGCTTTTTTTATAAGGTTATAAAAAATCCTATTTATCGTGGTAAAATTGTCAATTGAATCGGGAGGGACTGTCATACTTGTACTGACTGAAATCCACAGTGATCCTTCAATAACTCTACGTTCAGGGTCACGGTAACATAATGAGACAGTCCCCGGCAGGCTTTAACACTCTTTGGGGGGCCCCGTTAGATTGCTGACAGCTCTTATAGGCGCGCCGGGAACGGGACGCGGCGTCGACCCGGGCATGGTCCATGATCGGACGGCGAGTCACCCATCACTCGCCACCGAACACACCGAACACACAGACACCGAACCTCTTTCGCAATAGCTCAACCACTTTGCCAGCCTAACCGTCAAAAATTGGCATCTTTATTCAACCTACTGCTGAATATTATATACCTCCTCCCTTTTCTTTCACTCTTCTGCACAAGCCCTAGTTCTTAGCTCGTGATTTCGCAGTAATGTCATCTACCCATTCAGGTGTTGTACTGCCTAAAATTTCTCATACCGTCTCTTGGTAACCATTCAATGATTCCCACTGCCATATCCAGGACTTGCCAAGAATCCTGCTACTCCTCGTTGTACTAACTAATCAAGGTATCACCCACTTGGAGTTCGTATCATATTTGTTAATCTAGGTAATTAATTAGCTGTGCCCCAAATTTTATCCGAATCCGTTTAGAAGTTTTTGTTTGTGAAAGAGTAAAATACATCCATATATCCATCCAAACTTTTGCATTTATTTAGAAAGAGATAAGGTATACGAAAGATACTTACTACTAGTAAATGCATGAGGTCTATTGGGTCTCTCATACCAGTGTCTATCAGACTGTATGGTCCTCACCAATTGCGCGGCCACGATGCTATAGAACATGCGAGGTACTCGACCACCAGGTATCAACTTCTCTAGCCAGATCGCTGCTAGAAGGTCTATGTCTTCTACCGAAGAATATAGTTCTGATAGCTTTTCTAATACCTGTAAAAATATTTTTGGTTTAATTGCAAAGGTGGGATTGAAATGAAGAGTGGAATAAAAATATTATTCTACTCTTCCAAGCTAAATAAAGGAGCTCGTGGTTTGATATTGCCGTCTTTAATTTTTCTTGGTACTTCGGAAAGCGCATAAAGCTATTCGTCCCCGTTGTCACTTGTAGATCGTTGAAAGTCGCTAATGCAAGAAGCTTGACCTTCTAGCAACCAGTCTTATCAAGCGATGTCGTAAAAGTTAATGGGTTACGGAGGCCAGCAGTCGGTTTTTGTAAAGATTGACATTCAGCTGCATCGATTAGGATTGGAAGCTTATCCCCAACACAGTTGGGCAAATGCTATTCGAGCTGAAGAGAAGCAGGACGAAGTTTTCCGGAATTTGGATGACAATTTTTTTAAAGCTAGCAAAATAAAGTTCGAACAAAAGGAATAACGATTTATAGCAAAGCAAACTAGCGAATTGCATAGTCATTTAACATACTCGTAAAAGTCAAATATTTCATCACATGTGAAAATAGACCACTTGCTGTAGTGCAGTTGTGTATTGATAGTGACGTATCCATAACGAATCATGTTTTTCATAGGTGTATCTTATTATTTTGTAAATGTGTTGTGGAGGTCACTGGTTCTAACATTGGAACATTTTTTTTTTTCTGAAATTCCGATATTCTGTCCGATTATCTGTTTTAAGTTTTAACGATAGTGTTAGTTAGTGACATTTTTATTGTATTGCATTATTCAACTGCATCTATTAAACTGGAAGCATGGTTTGGGAAAAGGCTAAGCAGATGACGGATTCGGTTGCATAGTTAAGTAAAAATCATCTGTAATAGTTAGAATACATCTGTCCTACCTCGGGATCAAATAACTCCATTAAGTCATTGAAATAAGTGATTTTTCTTCCGGAAAAGAACTCTAAATATTTCACGTAAGGTTGCATGAACATCAAGCGATTTTTTGCCAAATCATTTGAGAAAACATCCTGGGACGGTTGTATCATTCCTAGTACTTTTTCAGCCATCTGAAATACATCAACAAGGTTATTATGAGCACTAATTCCTTTTTTTTTATCCTGCCCTGGCCTGGGTCCTTCCACCCAGGGCAGGACAGGAGGGACTGTCAGACTTGTATTGACTATAATCCACGGTGTCCTTCGATAGCCCCGTTATTGTGCTGACACTCTTTTAGGCGCGCGTGGAACACAACGCGCCGGGCATGATCCATGATCGGACAGCCAGTCGCCCATTACTCGCCGCCCGCATGCCCGCGCCTACGGTGTCCGGAGAGCGTCCTGCAACATCCGTCACTGTGGCCGTCTACCACTGCGGGTAGGTCGTGAGGTGGACGCTGTCCTTTCCCTCACGCGTCCCGCCTCCTCCTTCGCTAGCATGACTGCTTCTCAGAAGGAGGCAGCACCAATGCCTTATAGTAAAAATTAGATGACATAATCAGCCCATAAATGTTCCCACTGCTGGAACGCTAGCGTATGTGAGAAATACGAAAAAAATAATGGTACATTATTCTTTTGTGCATTTTAAACTTCGACATGCAATCTTTTTACGTTCTGTCTTTTTGTCTTCCGTAGACAAAATCAGTTTCTACAGTGTCTTGCTACGCGTACAGTGGCACCTACAGGGTCTGGAATTAGGCCAAGTTCGGGCTTGCTTCCTATCTCATAGTATGTACTTCAACGTTACTGCTACTTCTGCGTAACTCTTTGGGGATCACAATACTATATGATACTATGTTACGTTACCTTAAAATAAGCAACCTTTACTTACATCAGGATCCACAATATTGTCGTCTATCTTGCCACTTGCTTGTCTGAAACTTCCTTGTGTCATGTAATCGATGTTATTGTCCACAGCCAACCAACCTGTTCTTATGGTGAGGTTAACTAGATCAACATTCTTTAAATAATTACCTTCGGAGTCATACATTCTGTAAACAAAATATTTTTATCATTTTCAAACAAATCATAATAAGGCTGCATGACTAAAGCAAGTGATGGGTATGAATGTGTATGGATGGAAAAGAAGAGAAAGGCTAAAGGAATGATGGACGAATTGTTTAATCAACTCAATCTATCGCAGTCTACCGCTGGACATAGGATTCTTCGTCTGTTCTTTGCCTTCCACATCCAGTCTGTCCCAGCCGCTTTCATAAGGTCATCAATCTATCTAGCTTGGAGGCGTCTCACACTACGCTTGCCTATAGGTACGGCTCCACCGGCCATTGGTCTTTTGTCAAACAAGGCCAGCCCACTGTCACTTCTGTTTTCTGACTCTGCAAGCTATGATTATTCCTTATTTTATCCTTTAAAGAAACTCTAAGAATAGTCTGCTGCTGTTTTCATTGCCATTGTCAACAACCAGACTCCATAGCTTCCCAAAATTTCTGACAAGGAGATGTAAAATCTTTCAAAGCAGCTGTTTCAGAATGAAACCCGTAGTTTGGATCGAGTTTCTAGAGTTTTCTACTTCAATCAATTGCGGACACAAGATTTATTTGGGATACGAACTACAAAGTGACTCGATTGGACAATTGACTCTATTCCCGATGTGTATTACAATACATCGGGAGAGAGTAGAATTCACTCAAAGGTAGAGTCATTTTCGCATGGATGCACGGATCCGTGTCTTAATTTGATGAACTTAAGACAGTAGACTCTCAGACTAATACTCCCAGCACGATTGGAGCAGTAGCTCAGTGATTGCGTGTCAAGGGCATACAAGGAGATGTTCTGGGTCTGGCTGTTTGAATAAAAATTCAAAAAAAAAACACATTCATTATATTGAACAGAGCAAAAGCTATTATGTTGTCTCTGTACACACAGTCGTATTTACATACAGATCAAATAACACGTGACATTATTACAGTCGGCCATTGCACGTGTGTAAGATGGCTTCAGAAAGATGCAGGTTTTCGGTACAGATAGGTTGGTACTGATAGGTATAAGTAAAATTTGTAACATGAAGAAACCGGAAAATCAACCAAATCTCAACATCTGTCTATTAGAATAAAGTCGATGCGTCGGCCCAACGCTGTGGTTGCGACGTATTTAGTTTGTGATGCGGTCAGTATCACCTACGCGGTCGATAATGAATTTTGGAATTTATTTTTGGTAATAAAACACCCAGTCACGTGCGGTTATCGTGGTATGCATAGATCGTTAAACACAATTGCCAAAATGTAGGTTGTACTATTGGGTACACTTTGAAGATGAAACGCGCAATTTTTAGTTTCAAGAATAGATTTGGATCCTGTTATGTAGAACTATTTATTTTCTATTAAAAAGTAGGTACTTACTTCATTTTACTTTCTTGCATTTTGTGACACCATCGCAGGGCTAGAGGAAATTCCATTGATAACTGGGGCATTAATTTATCGTTGTATACATCTCTGAATCCCCAAGGATACAAAATATCATCGTTGAGAAGATTGTCATATCCTAGAAAAGAGTTTCAAAAAATCAGAAAAGGCATAAATTATTCTGTAACATGATTTTTTACGTCCATCTATCTATAGCAAATCATGCCTTTTCTTAAAGAGGTAGGCAAAAACCACAGAACGCCGAAGGGCCTCATTCTAGCCCAAATTCAAAGATGAGTCGTAAAAGTAGCAAGGTCATCCAGAAGAAAAGAACTAGAAATTATTGTGCACGGCGACGGCACACTGTGAAAACTGTTTGGTGCCGAACTCCGATAGAATAATGGCAGTCGCGAGGCAGGCGGTAGGATCGCTCAGCAGTCGCCGAAAGTTAAATTAGAAGTCCTGCCGTAGTCACGGGAGTGTATAAATAGATGACCTTGACTACCATGACCTTGAATCATAAAAGGCAATTGAAGGAACGGTGGATTTTAGCCAGTACGAATCTGACAGTCCCACCCGCTTCACCCAGAACGGGAGTACTCATTTGATGATTTTACCACCTAAAGGTTAAATTATAGGACAGTATGTGGTGCCGATGCCCGAGGAAGACCGCTAGAAGGTGGATCGCATGCACCCCAAAACTCATTAATACAAAATATGAACTTACCCATCAACATTGGCAATAATTCATACAAAAAAATCTGCATCACAATAGCTATGTTGATATCTCTAGCGGTATAGAACAGTCTGTCGTCGTCCCAACATGAGTTCAGCTTGGCAAGTCGTTTGGCTATGTGGTTGTGATGCCTCCAAAACCAAACAGTTAATAAATTGATTGGCATTAATGTATTGATTTCTTCTGAAGCTGTAACAATGTAAATCATTATGTTTTTTACCGGGAAACTGAAGGAAGTTGGTGTAATTTTAGTCACAATCCTTGCGCTCCACCCAGGGCCCTCAATTGATTGACGAGGCCCTCCTTAGAGGGCCAAAGCCTGCCAGGGTCGCGAGATATTCTTATCAGGTAACCATGACCCTGGAATGTAAAGGGGTATTGACGGAACACCGTACATTTTTGTCAGTACGCGTCTAACAGTCCCGCTCTGGGAGGGAGAACTATTTGATGATTTTATCATGATAACAAAGGACTCATTTGATGAATTTTCCAACTCACAAAATGCAATTTAAATTACTTCCACATGTGGACTTACGTGTTCTATGACATCTTGTTTCATAAGGTTTCTGGTTCATAAAGCAATCTGGATGGTTCTTATCTTGCGGTGGCCAAACTCTACTGTCTTCTATCTCATAATTTAAAAGTCCTCCTTCATACTTCCGTGCTTCCAATGCTCTTTCGAGAGAGTTTCCATAAACACCGGACAAATCAAATAAAGGCGTAGCGGACAGTATCTGAAAAAATATCAACAATGAGCCATTATTTTAATGATTGTCTGTGACTGGCTGGTGTGACGCACGTATGGGTGAAATAATAGCCAATTGGTAGGTTGTTGTTCTGGATCTGGCTGTATGATAAAAGATACATGCTTAGTGTGAAGCTAAGTTTTAAGTTATTGCATAGCTTTTATCGCAGGCTCTGAGCTCGGAGCGCGCGAAAAAAAAAACGTAACGAAAAAACCTGACCACATCTGACAGCACGCATCATCTAACGTCGTTTCAGTTCGGGAGACTTCGGCAATCATAAAGGTACGGACAAACGTGCTCATAAAGGCACGGACATACGTGCTCAGTACTAGCACGAAAGCATGCTTTTATTGAGCAAAGGGCAATTTTATTGAGGGAGAGGGAGGAGGAGGAGGAGGAGAACGTTTCTTGACGTTTCACTTGATTGACGTGGTTAGCCATAGCCTAATTAGTGCAGTAATAAATAGGTACTTATAATAAATAAATAATTATAATTGCATAAGTTGATAAAAAATGCTATGCAATAGCTTTACCGCGGCAATCACCGAGTGCCACACGTTTTTTTTATAGCTGATTTATCGCAGACTTTTCAACTGTAGGACCTAGGAAATGATTTTCGCATTTCTACAATGTTTCGATAGCACTCAGGAATAATGTAACTTTCTACTGGTGAAAGAATTTACAAAATTACTGACACTTGCTCATTTTCCTAAGAAATGAATGAAACCACCGATGTTGTGTCGATACCGTCTTTGTCTAACGTAAAAACGCTCACTAATATAGATACCCGGAATTTACCCGTGCAGGAGGCGTGTTCTTCTTTAGACAGCCAACTGTCTGAAAAGTCAAAGGCTTCGTCAAGTTGAGGCATCGGATACCAGAAAACCGATGGACCGGATCGTCAGCCGGCACTTCTATGGGTGCGCACATCTCATCGTCTTTCCCTTTCGGAGTACAACAGTGAGGATTCCATTCTACGTAGTTTACTGAAATAGAATGATGACATTTTATTATCTTCCCTGTGGCTTCACCTCCGCTGCGGGGCGCATATTGGTCGTAACGTAATGTTTTATAGCATATAGCCTTCCTCTATAAACACAAAAAAAAAACAATTCGTATTAGTTGTTTCTGTGATTGGCGCGTTAATCCAAACAAACAAACCAGAAACGGGTTTTGTCGTAGAAAGAATAGACAAAATGTCTTAATGTAAAAGGATTTCTGTCTTAAGCATGGCGATGCTTAAAATGTAGAAACGAAATATTTATTTTCTTCAGTCGAATACGGGTTGTTGTCTATACTTTGCTACCAAGCATCATCAGCCTAGATAAATGTTCCCACTGCTGGGACGAAGGCCTTCTCTCTGCGAGACTACTAATAAGTACACTCGAGCAAAAAACAAAAATCGAATTGTATAGAAATTAATTCGTCTATTTTAGGTAGATTTCATTATGCTACGCGTGCGGGGCTCCGTAAATCTATATACCAAAAACCATTTTAATTTTGTTAATGTTGGAAGCGTAACAAAACTCATTTTCACATTTATTGCTTAGTTAGGTACCTACCTGTATCATGAAGATTAGTAATGTCAGATGCTACGAAGACAAGGAAATATGAGGCCAGTATTGTAAATGTTTGATCTGACACTCTGCCCTCTGACAAAAAGCTTGTTCGTAATTGCCTTACAAGGGGTAGATCGCCTGATTTTGATTTCTTTAGTCCATAATCTGAAAAGGAGAAAAAATATTTGATCTAAATTAATTATTAATTAATTGACGTTTACGTTCCAGGGGCAAGGTAATTTGCTTAAGCAGTCCCTGGCAGGAATGAAACCAAAGATTTTTAGACACTTTTTAGGGTTCCGTAGCCAAATGGCAAAAACGGAACCCTTATAGATTCGTCATGTCTGTCTGTCTGTCCGTCCGTATGTCACAGCCACTTTTTGTCGAAAGTATAAGAGACATCCTGTTGAAACTTGGTAGGTACATGTATTATGTGAACCGCATTAGGATTTTCACACAAAAATAAAAACAAAACAAATTTTGGGGGTGCCCCCGTACTTGGAATTGTAACTCAAAAATTTTTTTTCACCAAACCCATACGTGTGTGGTATCTATGGATAGGTCTTTAAAAATGATATTGAGGTTACTATTATCATTTTTTTCTTAACTGAACAGTTTGCACGAGAGACACTTCCAAAGTGGTAAAATGTGTGCCCCCCTGTAACTTCTAAAATAAGAGAATGATAAAACTAAAAAAAAATACAATGTAGACCTCAACAAAAACTTCCAACAAAAATTGGTTTGGATGAGATACAGTTAGTAGTTTTTGAGATATAGTACATTTTCAAAAACCGCAAATATAACTTTGCCTTTCATACAAACACTATGAAAAACAAAGTTATTTTTAGTGTTTGTGTATATTACTTACTAATCTCAATATAAATATAATTGTATTCAGATTAGTAAGTAATATACCCCTAATCTATGCTTGCTACTACGAAACCCTTCATGGGCGAGTCCAACTCGCACTTGGCTGGTTTTTTTTTTAAATCGTTGCCCCACACTAGGAATTTCTCCTGTGTCGTGGGTGTGTTTACAAACGTTATAAACTCACATACACAAACACCTAGACCCGGAACAACTACTTGTAGGTCATACAAGTATTAGTCCCGCGGGGGATCGAACCCGCTAGAAGCTGCACAGCAGTCCAATCGCTCAGCCACTGACCTGACCGTGCCGAAATAAAAATAAAAAAATGTATCCGTAATTGCTTAATCAGTTGACCTTTCTCGTAAGTAGCGGGCAGCATCCGATATGCGGGCGTATGTGTGGCTCCCCTGGTTGGATGTTTCAGGTTGTTACATGACCCACCCAGACGTCTCCATTCATTGGGGTCACATGGAGCGATGTCGTTGATGCACCAACTGAAAATTAAAAAAAAAAAAACGTAGGTATAATTATTATGATTGAAGAAACTTTCAATGGAACGAACGTAAGATTTCAGTGGCTGATGTCAGTTTGATATATCTCTCATTGTTGTTATAGACGTCATGCCCAAGTGATTCCCATGGACTACAATAGTTTTATTATAAATATGTATAAAGTGTTTAATAAACAACAACCCATATAAATAATACCTAATTTAAAAAAAAAACAGATTTCTTTGATTATGCCTTATTTATTTCCTTTCATGAATATTCATTATCTGCATAATTTCGATGTTATGCATCTGCCAACCGTCTCGCAACGGCTTATTTTTCAAAATGTCTTCAATTTTTCTGTGCGATCAATAATTTGCCAGATTAATACCATCTGTCATCCCTTTTTCCAAGATGGCTACCGCAGGGCAAGGGTTGCGATAGACCTCACAAACTTGACGAGGTGTCACATGTTTTCACACGCTCGGTGTTGACTAATGTGGAATCAGCCTTAATCCTAATAAATAGCCTTAATCGCCTACACCAAACATCCTGTTTAAACTATACAATGATGATAATATCTTAGCTACTTTTACAAAATTACCAAGGTTTAAACATATGATTTATTATGTTACTTCATTCGTTATCAAAGACAATGGAGGTAAATCTAAGGCCTGACGTCCATGACACCGAAAGATAACGTGCAGGTGAACACAAACAAATTGGAGCTTGGAGAACTTATTTTTAAAACGGTTTTTTAACAATTTTATTTTGCTTGGCTCCCGTACACATTTTGTTTTTTTTTTTTAATACTTCTACTGAACCTATTCCTATAAAACTTTTCAGACAATTTATAAATCCCGTGACAGAACAAGAAAATCAGTAATGAAACTAAAACTAGAAACTCGAAACAAGTAACTAGCTCCTTGCAGAAATCGATCCCCCGACATATATGTCGCTATAGCTCAGCATCAACATTTATAAAGAAAAATGTGATTTTTATTATTTTTTTATTGCTGATGACCTCAATAAACACTCGACCTATTTTAAAAATTGTTTTACCAATATAAAGCTACATTTATCAGCGAGTAACATAGGATATAATTATTACTTTTAAATCCGCACGGACAATGTCGCGAAAGGAGTACTAGTGCAATTGCAAGTTCGCAAAATGTCACTTGCTTGACTATTTGAAAACTAGTAAACCATATAAAATAAACACTTTTTCATTTTTTTTTATGGGGCACACATGGATTGCATAATGTCACTTGCCTTGACACTTTTGAATTTGTTCAATAGAGTCTGGCCAACGAAAGCTGTCCACGCAAAAGAGCGGGAAATTCAAAAAAATCAAGGCATGACAACCCCGGCTACACGCTGCCAAAACGGAGTTGATACTTGTTATTATTCAAGACCAATAAGGGATATTATTTATATCAGTATTTCATATTGTTAGATTACAACCATAAAAATAATTATTATCAAATAATACCCTAGCAAATCCAGGATATGGTATTTTTAACTTCTGCATGCATTGAAGTCTACATCTCAACTTTCCTGGCACGACATATTATATCGAAAGGTTAAATAAAAAAAGTGTTTTACATAACGTTTATTTGAGGGAATAGTTACCTTTGACAAGGTTAAGTTACAATAGTTAAATCAACACACCCCTGTATTGTGTTGATTTAACTTTTTACGAGTCATAATCGAAATCGGATTTAAAGTACTCTACACCTGATACTGTATAGTTTTGTTTCCTCGTCTTCGCCGTTAGTATTACTTAAAAAATAGAAAACCGTGAAAAAAAATTGTATTATTTTGTAAATAAGTGCAAATGTATCAAGATGTTTCACCTATATGAAAGTTCAGTGATTTGACAATACTGACAGTCCAAAAACATTGCCATATCAAAAGTTTAGAAAATAGGCCGTGGACAGCTTTCGTTGGCCAGACTCTAATATCTAGCTGATCCACGAAAATAAGAGAAAATGCTCATAAAATAAAAACGTACTGAATCAAAGTGAATGTGAAATTATGTGAAAATAAAAAACACTATGAAAAATAAAATTTGAAATTTTTAAAAATTATGGTGTTATGTTTTTAAATTTTATAGCAAACGTGCTATGGATAATTATTTATGGACAAAAAAAAAATAGGGGATTAAAAAAGGGATATTCTCCTATTTTGTTTTGTCCGTAAATAATTATCCATTATCCTTGTGTTATATATTATTAATAAAAATTATCACTTACAAAGTAGTATTCCTCTTATGATGTTGAATAATTTCGTCTTTACCTATTGGAGATCCGTCGTAAGAATCATACACGATTCCTTGAGACACATAAAACACTCCACAAAAACACAGAAATATTGATAAAATCATGTTTCCCTTCGCAACATGCTTGTTTTAAATTAAAAGGAATGTCTGTTCCTTTTATACTTTATACGTAATCGGTGCTTGTAAAGGTGCTCTCAGACTGCCGCCGCCAATTTCCACGCGATTCCGTTGCCTTGTCATGTTTGAACACGATTGTTTTAAGTTGATGTTGTTTTTATATTGTGAACATTTTTTTGTACTGGGAATTTACTAATTAATGAGATAACGAAGGTCAAAGTCTCAACTTCTCACACATTTTTTATATTATAATAGATACACGTTTAACGTGTTATTACTTTATTTTATAGTACTACCATGCTTTTGCCTATCCAATAAACAAGATGTTTTTAATGATTTTTATTGTGCGTTGCTCTTTTCTTTTCTAGTTATCTATACTAAATTAACATAGAGTTAATTTTTTTTTTGAACGCGTTTATCTCAGGAACTACTGGTTCGAATTGAAAAAATCTTTTTGTGTGGGATAATGCATTTATCGAGGAAGGCTATAGGCTAATTAAGATCAAGCCACGACCGGGTGAAAACGCGGGAAACAACTAGTTATTTTTGCGCAGTGATACCCATGGTTTTATTATCATTTTTTGTTTGTCATATTTGTGTTAATATACAGGGTGTAATTAAACACATCACAAAGCCGTTAACTACGCATACTGTACATCTAACTAAGTAGCTTTACGCTAAAATTATCGCTGGGAACCGATTTTATTTTTAGGTAGGTATAAAAAAAAATATTGCGAGCAATGTAAATCAAACGGGTTTCGTGTCGTTGTGTGCGTAGGCGGGCGGCTTGACGCACACAAGCGCGCCTATGCTGGAACGCGCTGTGATAAGAACGTATCGACGTGCGTGCGTATTTTTTTTTTTTTAATCGAAAATTCAGGCAATGTTTGTTTGGAAAAAAGTTTTGTAATAATACTTAGAATTCGATTTCGTAAAAAAAAGTTTTAAAAAAATGCAACTTTGACCTTCAATATCTCGAGAACCCGTGAATCCCAGGTATGGTCTAAAGGAAACAAATGATCCAAATAATGGGTAGAATACGTGGCTTTCGGCTTTGTTAAGAGTCTTCTTACACCCGGCATTATTTTGTGTTACAGAGAAATCTTTCAAGTCTCGAGTTAGCTAAGATTAAGTATAAAGCGGCAAAATAATTGACATGACAATCATCATAATGAGAGGTTTTTCTCCTCAATATGGAGGAGCCTTTACAATTTCTAAGTCAAATGAATTTTATTTATGGTTAGTTATGGCCCTAAGAACGTAATTAACAATTTGCGAAAGATTTTGTTAAACCTTCATTTTGAAATGTTATTTAAAGTTAGGTAGAATTTTTAGTAATATAAAAGGAGGAGGTTGTCAGTTCGGATAGTCACATTTTTATTTTTTACTAGCTCATTAATTTAGAATTTGATAACCAATTCGCTGACACGTGGCGCTATCTATAATGATAAGAACTCTGTTGTTGTACAGACGCCAGCAGGTCAACCTACCCGAAACTGTCAGATTTTACCAATCGAACATTAACCTTCCACTATTGTGATAAGGTTGAAAATCTATTGAGGTAGCTATAATATATTGTGGTAGCTTGATGTGCTGGCGTCTGTACCTAGCTAGCAACTTATGAATTTTACTCAAACAGTTTTGTACGTCAGAAAGTTCTTTGTAGAGTTCCTAATATTTGCATGATATTGCGTTTCAGGCTGCTATGCGCTACGGATATTACCTCCGCCCGTGATTTGTTCGAAAGTTATCTCAAAACAATATTTTAGGATACTGTTTTTACAATTGATAAAGGAGAAATTCCCCAAGTTTAAAAAAAATACCACAATCAATTGCTCCAAATTCGTACAGGGTATTCTATAATATAGCACGGTTTTTTTTCTGAGTTTTGTCAGTTATGGAATACGTTAGGTACCATAAATAAAATTTTCTTTGGAAAAAACATCGAATATGTCAAAAGTGGAGCGGAAGGGACATGTCGGTCTCAAAAATCAAGATGCTTTTTAAGTTTCCCTTTGTTTCCAGGGCTCGGTACTCTTTAGGCTGGCATCAGTTCGTCTCATGCGCACACGGAAAAACAAATATCACGTGTTCCCAGCGCGTGACAATAAAAATATGTTTCAAAATAAAAGTATTTACTAAATGATACCTCAATGTTATTTGGTAAAAGAAATTAATATAAAAAATACGTGTTGATTTCTCTCAGGTCATAATAAAATAACATACAAAAACTTCCACGCTATCAATAAATTATTCTTTTTTTTTCCTATATTTATTTTTCCTTATAATTTCTATTGCGTAGGAATCATAAAGTCAAAGGTTACATTTTTTGACAATAAAACCTTATGAACGTTCCGATTAACACTTAAAATGTAACAGCATTAAGGTCGAGTTTTGTCTACTAGACGGCTTCAATTTATTTTAATACTATCTGTTGCCAGCGGTTTTACCCGCTACAACTCTAAAGTTGTCCCACGGGAAGATAAAATTGGGATAAAAATTATCCTAACTGTTAATCCAGGTTATAAACTATTGCTGTACAAAATTGTATCCAAATCCGTCCAGAGGTTTTTGCGTGAAAGAGTAACATACATCCATCTATCCAACTCACGTTTATAATATTAGTGGGAGTAGGATTTAGCCACGATCACTCAATAGTGTCCTAGAGAAAATATACTTAACGAAGTATCAGGGTTGGCATGATTGAAACAAGTTGTTTTATAACACCTGTTTTAAACAGTGTTTAAAAGAGTTTGAAATTAAACAGTGTTTTTTATTACACGTTCTAATTACTTATCATGGCGGTTAAATGCATGTAAAATAAAAATAAATTTATATTTAGCAGTATTAATAGCTTGACATTAAATCATTTGAGTGCATGCCCTTGCTATGTCACATTTTTTTAACTTTTATTGGCATTGTAATGAAATAATACTTCAAAACATTATTTTTTGTAAATAATTTCATTGCAAACAGCGAATTTGAAAAGATCTAGTCTAGAAATGAAACAATTATAATTTATTTATAAGTTAAGACGTCGACCATAGTAGAAAAATTAAAAAATGAAAAGTGAACGAAACTAAAAAAAAAAAAATTAAAAAAACTGTTTTTTTTTCCAATCCTGCCAAGTATATGAACTACCGTCATCAATCCACAACCCTTCCTGCCACTTGCAGTGACTCTGCAGTGGTTCTGCAGAGACCCTGCAGTCCGGTGCTCACTACAAGTGATGCAAACAGTTAATTACAGTAACAAAGTGATGACGTCGCACGTGTACCTCGTTATGTTCACACAGCGGAGTTGACCGGTGTGGGGTTGGTGCGGGTGAAGAGAGGAGGCGGGGTGATGATTTAGTAAAGGTGACACATTTCGAGAATTAGTTATCTGATTGCAAAATTCTAGCCTACTTCGTCAGTTAGATTTTCAAAATTATTTGAACCGAATTTTTCTTTACAGTACCAAAATTGACGCAGACGAAGCTTTTAAAACGTCACAACTTAGTACAATTATTGTTGAGTTCTGACGTCACATGAAAATAAGGGGTCTTGTAAGACGGACAAAATTGTGGTAATATAAGGGTTCTGATGTATCTTTTGATGAACCCTAAAAATTAATCTAGCTAGCAAAGTATGCTCTAGGTGGAAGGACTCATTTGATGATTTTACTACGATAAAAAAAAGTATGCACTTAAGTTATGACACACTTAAGATTGGAAAACCTTAAAAAACAATTTAAATTGTCCATGGACAATTGGACATTTAGGGACAGGAAAGTAATGCTTCAGGTTTATGTAAGTTAAACAAGTAGGTAATTTACTTAAATACAACGTGACTAGGTACAATATCAAAAAAACCTTAATAAAAATACAGTTTACGTACGTGTACGTTTTTTAGGTTGTTAAATCATCAAATGAGTCCTGAGAAAGGGACTGTCAGACTGGTACTGACTAAAATCCACCGTGTTAATTAATCGCCCTTTACGTTTCAGGGTCACGGTTATCCGTTTGGAAAATCTCGAGAACCCGGCAGGTGTTTTGCCCTTTATGGGGGCTCCGTCAGATTGCTGACTGCTCTTTGAGGCGCCCTTGGAATTCGACGCGCTCCATGATCGGACGGCGAGCAACCACATGTCCGAAATACTATGCGTCTACGGTATGAACAAATCTGTAATGGCACCATATTGTGCGCTCTTAAATAAACAATAATTATATGAAAATTAATTTTGCAAATTAATTTGGAGTGTTTTTTTGTCACGTGTCTGTTGACAAATGGAGGTCAATGACCGGTCTATTTTTATCTCAGACACATTATAATGTAAATCTCGTCTGTGCATAAATAATTATGCTATTAGCATTATTAATTATTGATGATCATTTCTTACTCGGTATTATTACAATTATTTTCATTCATTATAGGCAGATCCTAAAAGTAACTAAATACAATTAAAAACGATTAAAGAAAAATGAAGATGGATGAGGACGTAAACGTGACTTTGATGGATAAAATTAGTTCGTCTTTCATACACTAGGGGCGCTTTTTCATTTTCCATACAATTAACGACATATTAAGTAATGTTGAGACCCCGGACGCGCACTGTGATATTTGATCCAAGGTGCACCACCAATACTTGCATCACCATTAAGAAAATTATAAAAACACGTGTGGCACTCGGGGACTGCCGCGGTAAACCTATTGCATAGCATTTTTTATCGACTTGTGCAATTATAATTATTTATTTATTTTATTTATGAAACAAAAGAATAAATTATCGCCTACCGCGAATATTTAACGAGAATATCATCCCATCGTTGCTCTATGGGAAGTTACTCACTATTAGGCTATGGTCAGCCACGTCAATCAAGTGAAACGTCAAGAAAAAAATTATTCATTATTAAATTTCTTTCATTCACGTTGACATGACAGATGTGACAGTGACAGTGTTAGGTTTATTTTCGTTACGGAATTTCTTGATTCGGTCGCTGCGCTCAAAGCCCGCGCTAAGAGCTATGCAGTAGCTTAACATTAATTTTGAATAAATTTTGGTGTTGATTTTTTGACGTCTACTCTCAATCATTTGAAGGTCAGAGTTAGCGATACCTACATAAAGTAATTCACCTGGTTCTGTTCCACTGGGCACTACCCTTATTTATACGAAAATCAAAATCGGAACCACCGCCAATATTGTATGCTTTGCAACCCTTTAAAATCTACTAATCGATCGTATGAAGTTGGTCTAATTGGCGAAAACTTTGCAACGACTGCTCCCAAATTTATTGCTATGAACTAAGAGTATTTGCACATTGGAGACACGCCTCGGTAAGTAATTAGGAATATTTTTGACAGCAAGTTTTTTTTTTAATTTTGCAATAAAATTGAATCTATCTCATAATATCATAAATGCGTGAGTTTGTGAGGATGTGTGGATAATAAATAATGACGTGGATGGGTACCTCGATGTTTGTTACTCTCTTACACAAAAAGAACTGAACTGATTTGGATTAAATTTGGTGCACAGATAATTTTTGTTCTGTATTAATGCATAGGAAACTTTTTACCCCGGATACAAGAGCGCGAGAGAAGTTGGGTTGCACTCCGGGAGTGCCGGCAGAAGTGAAAACCTGGATATTAACGTTGTGCAATTATTTCCATATTTTAAACACTTCATACAAAATTATTTTTATTTTAATATATGCGAAACTTGAAGATAGTTTGTTCAGAATAAGTAACTGATTCGATTCCAATAATTTTAGACCATGTTATATTTTTTTTCAGGAATATTTTAACTAAATTTTATTACAATTCAATCACCTATTGCCTTAATAGCGGCCATACACCATACTGCCTATCGTACAATCGGCATGACGATCGATTTGATCAAATTGGCAGTTCGTCCATATACACCATACACCATACTGCCTATCGTCCAATCGGCATGACGATCGATTTGATCAAACTTCAAATCGGCAGCAGTGATGCCAACTTAGCAACTTTATAGCTAGATCTAGCTATTATTCGGTGACCGACAGCTACAATTTTATAAAACTTGTGGCTTAACTTTTTAGCTACTTTTTTACCGACTTGTTTTTTTACCGATTTATCCCACTAGTGGGAATCAGTTGGTAATACAAGTGAAGGTCGGAAAACATTTGCTTATCGTTAAGCAAAGGTTTTCCGACCTTCAAGCGATTTTCGACTTTATTGTCATTTATGCAAACACCGGATTTTAATGAAGGAGCAAGGTTAGCTAACGAGAATGTGAGAAAAAACAAACTAAATTTTGAATGTCAATAAGGTCGAAAATAGCTTGAACCTGTTTTTTTAACTTGCTTAACGATAGCAAGTTAAAAAAAGGTTCAGGCGATTTTCGATCCTCCACTCCACTCCACTCCACTCCACTCCACTCCACTCCACTCCACTCCACTCCACTCCACTCCACTCCACTCCACTCCACACACATTACCCTCCTTTGCCTCGCGCAGTCTATAAAAAGTGTCGTTACATTTTTTTCCGCCTAGCCCCCTTTCGCAACGCGCCATAAGGACTTCGTTCCAAAAAAATAATATACGTTTCGAATTGAGAACCTCCTCCTTTTTTTTACGTCGGTTAAAAAGTAGCTACCGAATATTAGCTAGATCTAACTATAAAGTTGCTAAGTTGGTATCACTGCTGCCGATTTGAAGTTTGATCATTCCGATTTGATCAAATCGATTTGATCAAATTGGCATGATCAAACCTATTGTCATGCCAATTTGATGGATTACACGCCCACACACGGTCAAATCTAACTGATCAAATCGGCAGCGTCATGCCGATTGTACGATAGGTAGTATGGTGTATGGCCGCTATTAGGTTAGGTACCTATTGCCAAACTATTATCACGAGTGTATAATATAACACAGGAGACGCGGTTTACGCGGGTGTACCGCGAAATGAGCATTTTTTTGAACGGACAACCAGGTAATATACAAGTTTATAACTTTGTGATTTTTTATGATACGGTTTTAAAATTTTGTACACAAAAAAATTTCGGCTTTCGCATACTTAAACAAAAAATAATGTTGCATACACAAATTTAACGAAAACACAGCAGTGTGGCCACTACACAGACGGTCGAGCCATCAGCTGTCACCATCCATGGATGCGCGTGGCACGCTGTAACATAAACGTTCGTCTTACGAATTTTCGATCAGGTCACGTGTGTGTTACGAATTTTCGATCAGGTCACGTGTCCTGACGCGAGTTTTTTTTTTACCCATTAAAAAAACGTGTACAACGCCCGCTAAAAAAGTATGCACTTCAAAAACTCCTATTTGAGCGTTGGCTTGTTGACACGTTGTTTATGCTATAAATTCTAACACAAGAAGAAGTAAGTAGTAGCAATAAAAGTTACTCCATTTAATGTTTTTTTAGACATTGCTAATTAATTGAATTTAACGTACCTATAATAATATTGTGTAAACAGAAACGGGAAAGTACATAGTTGTTTGTGTTCGTTTATAAATTCAAATTAAGTTTTTTTGGAAGACTTTTAATAATATTACAACCTTTAATCAAGACTCGTAAAACCACGTTGTGGAATAAGATACCATAATTAAGTATCAAATTATTCTCTACTACAATAAATCAAACAATAGGTATCCGTATAAAAAGCAACATAACATACCGACATCGGTCTCATAGACCCGCGTCTGTCATGTCCCGCTACCCGTCAATTAGTCGCCCCTGTGATTATTATTCACACACGGCCGACCCCACAGCATCTGGTTCTAATGATCGTGACACGTGACCGTCCGTGAGGGATGCACGCTCATGCACGCTCCAAAATATCGGTAGATGTCAAAAAAATTGACGCTGATTTGCAAAATCTGGATGTTACTGATTGCGGAACGTACTCCGATACGAAGTACTACGACCGTATACGTACTATGATAATATGAGTGCCAGAAACACCTGTGTTAGCGCAACCGCATACTAAAAGATATTTCTGTCAGAAAAATTCTGTTGCTCATCAGAAGGCTCGCTGCATACATTTTGTATACATCGCTTACGATAACGCACACTTTTTTTTTTGCTTGGTAAAATCATCAAATGAGTCCTCCCACCCCGGGCAGGGCGGGAGGGACTGTCAGACTTGTACTGACTAAAATCCACGGTGTCCTTCAATAGCCCTTTATGTTCCGGGGTCACGGTAATGAGATAAGTACCGCGACCCCGGCAGGATACCGCACACTTTATGAAAAATTCTGACGAATCGTCCGCTTCAGATATTTTCCGGAAGGCACAATTTGTATTGAAAAAGTTGCCAGACCACAATTTCTGATAGTATGCGGTATGTGTCCGGCGAGCATTAGAACTTTTCTGACAGAAATTTCTTATATTCTACGGTCGCACTTAAACTGAACATGGTAATCAATAGAAGTGCGACCACGGCTCTACCTTGATCATTTTCGTACCTATGCATTTCTGGAATTCTATTTAAATATATTTTCTTGTTTCGTCTTATGAGGCTTCGTGTTTAGGTACGTAGTCGGGTCATAGTTTTTTTTTAACTTTATTTTAACTATTAACGATTGTTATTAACCACAAAGCCTTTATAATGTTTTGATTCCAACTATATTTGTGACTTGAAGGGAAAGAGAAAGGCCAAAGTAACATGGATGGATTGTATGAGCAATGATAAGAAATAAGAAGAAGTGAATGTGACGTCTGCCCGAGGAGAAATGAAGAAGAAAACGTGTTGTGACCCAAAGTTCATAAGGGCAGAAATACGATGATTTTTTGAGAAAACAAAAAGAGATATCTAGCTCAAAAAGTCCGAGAACTATCGATCGGGTACCAGAACTTTTTATAAGCCAAATACTTTGCAGATTTCCACTTAAAACCGTAACACTACCTACATGAGTACAGAGATGACTTAGACTGCAGCATTTGGGGTGTAGACGGTGTAGAGCACCACAGAGGGCAGAAAAAGAGAAGAATTTATGATTTCTCAAAAGTGTAACTAACCTTGGGGTGCTAAGACAGGAAACCTCCACGTGCGCCCGTGGACTGGAGTTCCCTCTCGGATACGTCCGTGGGGAAGACCAGTTTTTCGGGACGGTGCACCCTGGGATGCGGGCAAAAACTCTTCCTTATGTGTGCCTAAGGGGTCTCTTTGCCCGTATGCGAATAGCCTGTCGAGTGGACGCTCCAACGCGTGTCCCTCTGAATAGCAGAGGGCACAGCGGCGGAGCGGGCTTGCGGACGGTGAGTAATGGGTATGCTCGCCGTCCGACCAAGGACCAAGCCCGGGTCGGTGGCGCGTCGTGTTTCACGCGTCACCGACGGGGCCCCTTATGGGGCCAAATGCCTGCTGGGGTCGCGGATTTTTCTTAATCCAGGATACCGTGGCCCCGGAACGTAAAGGGCATCCGAAGGAACACGGGTGGATTTTAGTCAGTAAGAGTCTGACAGTCCCTTCCGCCCCACCCAGGGCGGGAGGGCTCATTTGATGATTTTGCCACCCAAAAAAAAAAAAAGAAGTGTAACTAACCTATTTAAATTCAATGCTTTGATCATTAAAATTATGATGCACTTCCTCATTATGTACATTACATTTGCTTTCTTCTATGAGGTCGCCGTTTACTCCACTTCACCAATGGTGTTACAAAGCTCTTTACCATAATTATCATCATCAGCCTCTATCCGTCCACTGCTGAACATAGGCCTCTCCAAATTTAAGTATTAGGTAGGCTTCTTTTCCATAGTTATTTAGTTTTGATACGAAGGCCAGGAATATACACCTTGTATTTTTTACTGCAATGACCACATCCGCTTAAACATCAGTTTAATTAAAATCATGTTCAAGGAAACTGATTTTATCGCAACTTAAGAAGTACATCTGTTAAAATTGCTTTGTTATGTTAGGAAAAAACAATAACAGATAAGATTCACCACGATAAAAAATTAGATAAGATTCACCACGCCATGAAAATTATAATTTTTGCACTCAATTTACCGGAACCCTTACAAAAAGATAATGACATAGCTGTTACAATTATGTTCCTAGTTCCTAATAGCTTTTGACGGTGGCGTTGCCCGAGTAAATTTAGATTATTATCTATTAATTATTTAAGTGTTAATTCCGGGTGGCATTACTAAATTCCACCCTGTATACTAGGTATTTGTGTACGAAATTTCATCCAAATTCGTTCCGTAGTTCTTACGTGAAAAAGTAACAAACATTTTCATCTATCCACCCTCCCAAATGTTCACATTATAACACCTACCAGTGGTCAAATTAATGTAGCTGGATATAATCTGCAGCTGGATTAATCAATCAACTTGTTCCCGTTTTTTTGGAAAACATTGCAAAAGTTACTGTATGAAATAAATAGCAATTCATTTAAGAAACACTTGCTCTGTAATTAATTTCACACGTTATACGTGGTAATGCCAAGTATTTCGCAGGCGTATCTTTAGATAATTGAGTGAAATATCAGTAGGTACTATATCGTGTTTTCCTGAAAAGCGGTCACCTGCTACGATCCTAACATCCACATTACGCCTCATCCACATTTATACATTTGGTCATACAAGCACGCCTATTGTGAGTACTACGCACCCGACCTTACTGAACAACTTCACTAAAGCCTCATTTAGACGGAGCAAGAGCTCGCATGCGAGTTTCACTACATTGCGGTATTTGTTTGATCAACTGAATTCGTTGTACCTACAAAGTCCGCAATGTAACGCAACTCGCGTGCGGGTTCTTGCATCGTCTAAATGAGGCTTTATAAGGTCATTGCATATCTTCTTATTTTATGCAAATATCTCAAGGTTAACACGTTCGTTGCATTACGAGATCTATCAGATCTCTTGCAGGACTTTTGTATTGTGCGTTGAACATAATCGTGTTGTTTCACTCCTTGCGGGAGGATCTAACGTGTAAAGTTCTTTAGGTATGAGTAGGACAAATATACATATTTGCTTCCTACTTAAAGCTGAATTCAAGGACATTAAAAAAGAAATTAGAGATGGATTAGGTCCCTAACGCACAGTACTGTAATTATTTTCATTCCTTGCGTTAGGAGATATGTCGGTACTCGTGGAATCGTACGCCTCGTAGACGCAAGAGATGGAAGGTGGGCGGCGCGGGCGCTGCGTGACTCGTTTTAGTGTTGTCCTAGCATCGACGTAGTAGGTCGCGCGCACGTTTGCGAAATCACATCACTCTCTGGTAAGTTTCTGGTAGCCTAAATTTCGGTTATTAAAACAAAAACGTTGTTATAGTAAACTTACAAGAGACCTGTGACATCCAGCTTTTATTTAATACCTCCGTATATTTTTTTAAAGCAACAACAGCCTAAGAACAAAAATATACATAAGACACTCGAATAACGAAATAAAACTAATAAAATAAAATTAGATTCCATCGCATTTACTTCACTGACATAGTTGCATGCTGTTTATTTATACAATGCATTTTATTACAGAATTACCCGAAGGAAGATGTACTGATCATGTTAAATATTATTATTATTCATTATTATTTGCGCGCAATGCAAGCAATCAATGTGCTTACCATGATGTTTTAATGAAAAACACTTTGCATAATTAATAAAACTTTTTCAATCGACAACTGAGATATTATTTTATTCCCATCACTACTTACTACACATATTGAACTATCTTCGGTTGCGGTACGAGATACAATCGATACCATATTTTTTTTTGGTATTTGTAGTTTATTCAAATGTCATAACTGCGTGCGAACCTAGCAAAATATAAAGCAATAGGCTATCTTTCACCCACAAAAACTTCAAAATATATTTGATTGTTTTTTTGGAAGATGTAAATTATTTTCAAAACTGTATCTTTAGGAGACTGATTAGGTCTCAAACGCACCAAAAGGTAGGTTAGTTACGAGATCTTTTAGGTCTCCAAAGCACCAGCTGAAAGTTCTTTGAAAGTGATGGCGCAGGGAACGTGTTAAGCCATGCTTAGGTCGCTCCGAGGACGGGTGTGACCATCCATTACCATACTGTGCCTTTAAGTTTGAGTGGTAAAACTTATCAAATAAGACTTCCCGCCCTTGGTGGTGTAAAAAGTACTGTCTGACCCTTTTTTATCCTGTTCCCTCAGTCGCTTTTTACGTTCCAGGGTGACAGTAACTTTATACTTACATAGATGGTTTCTATCCTATCGTCCCTCATATTTTTAAAAAATAATATTTTTTTTATGTGTATTTTTTTGCTTCTTCGCAAAACCATCCCCTTTAGAGACCCCCATCAGCTAGATGTACGGCTTTCTTTCTTAAACGAAAACAAGACAACAATACTTACCTCCAAAGAGAAATAAAAGCGTTTTAATATAAAATATGCACTCTGTATACTGTCAGTTTGTGGCATGGCTACAGCGGGGAGCTGTCAGAAGCACGCTACAATTTTTACATCGCTTCACTTGCTTATTATCTGCTGTGGTGCAATATTTTTATAGGATTCGGTGGGTATAGCAAAAGTAGTAGAAAAACGTGTACAGAATCTTTTACGCTGGAAATGAATAAAGCCTCCTGCAGACACACGCGATTAATCGAGCTGCGACAACGAGCCAAGCTAATTTCCACTCTAAAAATACTGCGAATGGACCACGACATGTCGCCCCGAGCGATTAATCGCGTGTGTCTGCAGGAGGCTTAACTCTATCTCGGTTGATATCTTCGGTCCGATCTTTATCTGTCACCAATAAACGACCGAATTAGCCTATCCGTCTTTAAGATGCCCAACCAGAAGCAGCCTTAGATTGAATATTAATTCCGAGTGTTAATATTTCTGTAACTTCGATATCCAAATTGGAGAATCTGTCGTTTGTATCACAGATTTTCCACGTATCTACAATTGTATATGCATAATGTCCTCCAGCTATGAATATCTGCCTAACCTACGTCACCTAAAGGTACCTAACAAACAGTTTTCAACTTTGCTAGTGTCGCCGTCCAATCTGGATGCAACTGAACTAGTATTTTACATGGATAGTCGGTCCATGTAAAATACTAGTCCTATGACTAGGTACTGCAAAAAATCAACAACGGTAAAATACTATAGGGTTATTAAAATTAACATCTACTATTAAACTATCGGAACATTTTTTAAAAATTTTTATTTAATAAAAAAGTTTTTTTTAAATGTACCTAACCGACTTCTAAAAAAACAACCACTAAAAAGGCTAAAATAACCTACCAAATAACTTTTCTTTCGGAAGTCGGTGGCTTTGCTTTTTATTTCATTGATTTTTTTGCCAAATAAAAAACAACCACAAAAAAGGGTAAAATAACCTACAAAATAACTTTTCTTTCAGAAGTCGGTGCCTTTGTTTTTTTTTTCATTTCATTGTTTTTTTGCCACCGACTTCTGAAAGAAAAGTTATTTTGTAGGTTATTTTACCCTTTTTTGTGGTTGTTTTTGAAGGCGGTTACATTTTTTTAAAAAAAGTTTTTTATTTTACTCTTTTTAGTTTAAATATTCAACTCAAATTCTTGTCAAATAAATCATTATCTCTCAAGTGCACAATAAGCTAATAAAATTCCCTATCTCAAAAACTACTGAACCGATTTTGATGAAACTTGCAGTATTCCGTAAGTTACACAATACTTAGTACAACAAAAAAAGAATTACTTAAATCGGACTTGTAGTTCCAGAGATATGCGAACACAAACTAAATCAGTCGATGCCTTCTCCAAGCCGTTGAGGAGTTGTACCTTCCATCATCAGCTCATCCACCTGAGATGATGATTATCAGATGCAAATACTTGAACAGCTTTAGAAAATATATGAAAATGGTACTATGTGCCTATAAAATTTGAAGGTTGCCCTCGATTTCCCTGGGATTCCATCATCAGATCCTGACCTGATGATTATGGGACCAATCGGAAAGTATACCCTTTCAAACAAAAGAAAAATTTTCCAAATCGGTCCAGGCGTCTTCGAGAAATCGGGGAACATACATAAAAAAAAAAAAAAAAAAAAAAAAAGATTCCGACGAATTGAGAACCTCCTCCTTTTTTTGAAGTCGGTTAAAAAATAATTCAAATACTTAATGTATAAAAATAATTTACTAAATCAGCCTACTCCTTACGTTAAGGAGTTGTACTTTCCATCTTCAGCTCAGCTACATAAGATGATGATTACTATAATAATATGCAAGTACATAAATTACTTCATAATATTTGCGACAAAAGATATTATGTGGGCCTATAAAATTTGAGGGTTGCCCTTGATTTCTCCAGGATCCAATCATCAGATATTGAAATGGTGACAATGGGACCACACGGGAAGCACCAGCTTTCAAATAAAAAAGAATCATGAAAATCGGTTCACCCAGTCGCAAGTTACAAACATAAAAAAAAATACAGTCGAATTGAAAACCTCCTCCTTTTTTTGAAGTTGGTTAAAAAGATTATCTCTGCTTTTCCAAATCCAATTTCTCTTATTAAGAGGAGAGAATTTGTATAGCAACTGTAAGAATGTCAAAAATAGAGAACAAGATATTAAAATGATCAATTCACAATCCGCTCATTTCTGTACTAGTCCTCATTGATTGCACTTCCGATACAACACTCCCATTAATTCTTTAACAGTTCATTGAACTATAATCCAGCTGCGCCGTCAATGTATACCGCTACAGTTTGTGGTCAAACATTCACTAATTGGACACCACAATTGGTTGTCAACGCTACGAGGGGAAAGCAATAAGCATAACTAATTTATCTATAGAGAGTTCAATATTGTTTTGTTTGTGCTATTGTGTTTATTGAATTCTAAACTAAAGTGTTTTCTAAAACGGGGAGACCGTGCCTTAATGGGATAGTTTACGATAACTGCTTACCTATTTATTTACTGTCAATAGAATCATTTGAACACTCAAAGTTAGTAAAAACAAACATGAAGAAAATAATGTCCCTAGAAATACTCGTACCTAAAAGATGTCTTATATAGATAATATCTTTTGGGAAGACACAGAAAAAAATGTTTGGAAATTAACGACCTATGCAAATTGGTATAATAGATCAGAAAAGAAGTAAGGGTCAAACGGGCACGCCGCAATCGCGGCGGTAAGACCCCTCTTTGAGGAGTGGCTGGAGAGGCGTTACGGCGTCCTCACCTTCCGCTTGACACAGGTCCTCACCGGGCACGGATGTTTCGGGAGGTTCCTGTGTTGCATTGGAAAGGAAGAAACGCCTGGGTGTCACCACGGCGAGGATCGCCCGGTGGAGCATACAGTGCAGAACTGCCCCGCTTGGGCAGAGCAGCGACCGCCGTGTCCTCACGGAGGCGATAGGTGGCGACCTCTCGCGCCCGGCACTGGTCGAAGCATGCTGCGGGGCGAGACGGAATGTGAAGCGGTCGCCTTCTTCTGCGAAGCAAAGGAGGAGGCGAAATGCGTGAGAGAGAGACAGTAAAATAAATTAAATAATAATAAATGTAAAATATCGGTACTCAGCTGCATCAGGTTAGACTAGAGGTCTACTCCAACTGTCTCCAACGTAGGAGAAGGCTAACAGATGACGATGATGAGTAAGACTAATGTTTCGCCTTCCTAAACTCATCCAACGATTTGCTTTTTTTTTTCGCACGGTGGCATCAACAGCCAATACTATGGATTATCCAGCTGTTGTCAATCAAAGAAGCCAAACAATCCTCAATAAAATTCTGGTCAAAGCTGCACGGAATAGGCTTTCAAAATATCATTGATAGCGATAAACATAGGACACACACCGACGGATGTCCACCAGTTTATATGTCGATATAAAAGTCAATAAAGTCGCGATTGTCAGAACCGTTCAGAATTCCGTTGGCGATCGCTGACTCAATCGCTGACCGTTTTACATGCATCGGTCGTGCGAGATTTGTGGTGTAGACGAGCGGCTGTCAAAGTGTGAAAACAAGATTACTTTTTTTAAGCCGATTTATTAGATCAGGAGACGTTAATCTCTACTAAATAAATGCGAAAGTAACTTTGTTTGTCTGTCTCTTTTCACGCTTAAACCACTGAACCGATTTGGATGAAATTCGGTACGTAGATAGTTTGAGAGCCGGGAATGGACATAGTAGTTGGTATCCCGAAATTCCCACAGGAACGATAAAAACGATATGCGCGTACGAAGTTGCGGGCATAAGCTTGTTTTAAATATTTATTTTCCTATTCTTATCTTTTACTTTGGCCGAAAAACACATAAAACCAAAATGATGTTATCCTCGCTTATGTTCTAACACCGCGTTAGTAAATTTTTGTCGGTTTTAACATTATGATGCCGTTTTATATACGTAGATTTTTTTTTCCTAAATTCATTCTTGCGGCAGATCTCGTAAAAGATGGCGAGACGAGCTGGACAAAACTAACGACCAGTAGTCCATCCATTCTGGCCCGGGGTCGAGAAAACTGGAAGTCTTTGGGAGAGGTCTTTGCCTTTAGTGGAATGATGTAGGCTAGCATTGTCAGAATGTTTTCCACTTCTTCTTACTGCATGTCTTCGTGTCATGTTATGAAAGTCCAATGAAGTGATAAATGAAGAAACTCATAATTTGTGTTTCATTTCCTTTCCCATTCTTTAGTCAGCGTGTCAACCGCCGCGTTTGAACCGCCCGTCTGCACCACAGCTCCGAGCTCGTTTGACACTGGCATTGCTTTATCTGATTTACACTACATCTGCTCATTCTTCAGTCTGGCGAATTTCCTATCAGAGACATTACCATAGATCGTTGCACCTTCAATTGCTGGGCATCCTGTACCTATATTCCTTTTATGTTGACACGTCCTGTATCGGAGTCGTAATGTGTGTCAAATTGTTTTAAATGTGTCACTGCACACAATGGTGTGAGATTTTTTATTTAGTACGTATAATTCTTATTCAAGTGAAGTGCTTAAGTCTAAACTGTCACGTTAGGTGGACCGACGATATCATGAAACTCGCGGGCAACCAATATGGATGCGGCGGATTGTCGTTCGTCGCGGTGTCTAACAGTCCCTCTCATCCCGCCCTGGGTAAGAGGATTCATTTGATAATTTGGCCACGAAAAATACATGTGGCACTCGGAGACTGCCGCGGTGAAGCTATTGCATAACATTTTTTATTTTATTTTAAAAGAATAGAATCGCCTACCGCGTATATTTAACGAGAATATAATTTATTTAAAATGTTTGTGGTGCACTACTGTAATAAAAAACTTCTTTGTTGTAGGAGAATTTTATAAGTAGGTTTCATTGTGAAAACTTCTCTTGTATATCTGGCCGTTTAGAATCAGTACCTCGAGCACGAATCACTTTCGAAAAAGTATTCGTATCGTCTTGGAAAGCATTTTGTATGGGAACTTGAACAGCGCCTCTGGTGAGCGTAAATTGAACTAATTTTCGGAGCACGAACAAAAATACGTAAATTTCGTATCGTCTTCGTATTTAATTCGAAACGTAACTTAGCCTTTTGTATGAAAATAGGTAGCACGAAGGCATAAAATGACGGATAGTTTCGTAATTGTCGAAGGCTGGCTTACGAGTTTCTCGAATATTTACTCGCTTCAAATTTGACAGTGAGAAAACTTTCGTCAAGTTTATTATTGAGCATAAAATTATAATTTAAGTGATTGTGTTGATATATTTTGTTAAAAAATGAATGTGTGCTCCAATATTTATTATAATAATATGATATCTTTCTATTTATGCTGCCATAATTCACAAAAAATAAGCACTTGGCATGACAGGATTACATAGATCTTTTAGCAACCGTACCTATCATGTTGCTTTTCAATCATTGATCGATTCGTTGATTGATATTATTGTCATTATTATAATAAAATAAATAAAATCATCAAACACAGAACATTCATAAAGTTTTTCTTTATTTTTACAATACATTTTTCATTAAATACCATGACAAAATATGCTCCTTAGCCTATTATCGTCTCCTGGCCGCACTTAAGTACTCTGTGTTATTCAATATCGGTCTAGCAATGTAACGTGAAAGAACAAACAAACTCATATTCGCATTGACTAATAAGGATTTAAAACATTCACACTTAAAAATACAAAATAAACATTTTGTTATGGACCACAGTTCAATGTATTAGTTATGTTGAATTAGTTAGTTAGGACCTCAAAGATAGGAATTTCTTCATAATGCAAGCCTTATCGTGAAGTACCTACTGTCTTCAATTCAAGCTCTTCGCCGAATTCCCAAACGAGAGCCTCGTCTCATCATTGAATATCGTGGGGGACCTTCTGTTCAACCGGTTAACAGACCTTCTTGATCAGGGTGTCAATTACTTATTTACTTCAGTAAGAATACTTCCGTTTATTTATCTCAGTTTACTGGAATAGCTTACAGAAAAATAACGAACTATAACAACAAAATCTTTGAAAAATTATTTGAAACCTCTTGACAGCGGACAGATTTGACAATATAGACATTAGGTATGACACAAGCTTTTTTTCTAAATCAAATTTTTTTCATGGCTTTTTATTTATGCCAGTTGACAGACGTTCGTTTAGGAACGCAGTCAAATCAAACACAACGTTTTAGTAATTATTTTAATTATTATCTAACAGAATATTAACTGTTTCTGCAGTTCCTTTGTATTGCGTCATAAATTGAACAGTATTACAATTTTAAATGCCCTAAAATCACTAATTTTCTAACAAAAATCCAGTTTCTGAACGAAACATTCATCCTTATTTACGTTAGTATGACGTCACCAACGTTTTCGTATCGCGCCCTCGGTACTAATTCGAAAGTGCTTCGTGCTTCCGACTTTCGTTGTATGCCGTTATTGTATCGACGGTACGATACGGTGGCGAGACGAAACCTTCAAATATTCGTGCTAGGGGTACAGTAAGAAAAAGTAAGTTTTATGACGGATATTTTTATGATTGCCGAAGTCCCCCGAACTGAAACGATGTTAGACGATGCGTGGTGTCAGGTATTTCCGTTAGGTTTTTGGATTTTTTTTTTTGATACGGTCGCCGCGCCGCGCCGCCGGCGCTCAGAGCCCGCGATAAAAGCTATGCAATAGCTTAAAAAAAAACTTAACATAAGTTTTTTTTTTACTTTTTATTTTACCCTTTTTAGTTCAAATTCTTGTCAAATAATTATAATATGCATATTGATCAACTGTTTTTTAAGTAAATGCGAACACAAAAGGTGATTCACCTTGTCAATCAATAAATTAATGAGTCACCTATTAACTAATTAATAATTCACTCACTAAATAAATATTCATACAAACGATTTCCTGGCATAATTATATGTAAATGTATTTAATAGGAAGTAGATAAATTAAATTCTGATTTTTGCACGAGTCTTGTACACGACTAAGAAACATACTGTTGACAGTTGCTGTCTAGATCCTATTTAAGTTTACTTGTGGTAATCTATATATATAAAAGCAAAAGGTCACTCACTCATAGGACACGAAATCTCGGAAACTACCAGTGCTAGGAGTTTAAAATTTTGCATAGGGGTTCTTTTTGGGACGTAGGTACTCGCTAAGAAGGGATTTTGCGATATTACGCCCCTAAGGGGTTGTTTTTGGGGTTGACAGTTTGTATGAAACTTTGTTGCAACAAGTACTAAGAGTTTTAAATTTTGCGTGCGGGTTCTTTTTAGAAAGTAGGGGCTACTTACGAAAGGGGTTTTTCGAAATTCGACCCATAAGGGGTTGTTTTTGGTGTTGATAGTTTGTTTGAAACTTCGTTATTATAAGTGCTAGGAGTCTCAAATTTTGCATGGGGAATACTTTTAGGAGGTAGATGCTCACTTAGACGGGATGTTGCGAAATTCAACCCCTAAGGGGTTGTTTTTAGTGTTGATAGATAGAGGTCTCAAATTTTGTATGGGGATTCTTTTAAGGACAAAGATGTTCACTAAGACGGGATGTCGTGAAATTCGACCCCTAAGGGGTTGTTTTTCGGCATGGATAGTTTGTATGAAACTTTGTTACTACAAGTACTAAGAGTTTCAAATGTTACATGAGATATCTTTTTAGGACATAGGTGATACTAAAGACGGGATGTTGGGAAAATCGACCCCTAAGGGGTTGTTTTTGGTGTTGATAGAGGTCTCAAATTTTGCATGGGGATTCTTTTAAGGACAAAGATGTTCACTAAGACGGGATGTTGTGAAATTCGACCCCTAAGGGGTTGTTTTTGGTGTTGATAGATAGTGGTCTCAAATTTTGTATGGGGATTCTTTTAAGGACAAAGATGCTCACTAAGACGGGATGTTGTGAAATTCGACCCCTGAGGGCTTGTTTTTCGGCATGGATAGTTTGTATGAAACTTTGTTACTACAAGTACTAAGAGTTTTAAATGTTACATGAAATATCTTTTTAGGACGTAGGTGATACTAAAGACGGGATGTTGGGAAATTCGACCCCTAAGGGGTTGTTTTTGGTGTTTTAAGGACAAAGATGCTCACTAAGACGGGATGTTGTGAAATTCGACCCCTGAGGGGTTGTTTTTCGGCATGGATAGTTTGTATGAAACTTTATTACTACAAGTACTAAGAGTTTTAAATGTTACATGAAATATCTTTTTAGGACGTAGGTGATACTAAAGACGGGATGTTGGGAAATTCGACCCCTAAGGGGTTGTTTTTGGTGTTGATAGATAGAGGTCTCAAATTTTGCATGGGGATTCTTTTAAGGACAAAGATGTTCACTAAATCGGGATGTTGTGAAATTCGACCCCTAAGGGGTTGTTTTTGTTGTTGATAGATAGAGGTCTCAAATTTTGCATGGGGATTCTTTTAAGGACAAAGATGTTCAGGATGTTGTGAAATTCGACCCCTAAGGGGTTGTTTTTCTAGATGGACAGTTTGTATGAAACTTTGTTACTATAAGTAGGTACTAAGAGTTTCAAATGTTACACGAGGGTTCTTTTTAGGACGTAGGTGGTACTTAAGACGGGATGTTGGGAAATTCGACCCCTGAGGGGTTGTTTTTAGGGTTGATAGTTAGGAGTCTCAAATTTTGCAAGGGGGTACTATTTAAAAAGTAGGTGCTACCTAAGACGGGATATTGCGAAATTCAATCCCTAAGGGGTTGTTTTCGGTGTTGATAATTTGTATGAAACTTTTTTTATTTATAAGTACTAGGAATCTCAAATGTTGCAACCTTGCATGGTCGTTATTTTTAGGACGTAGATGTTCACTAAGACGGGATTTAACGTTATTCGACCACTTAGGGGTTGTCTTGGGGTTGTCAGTTAAAGATCTCAAATTTTGCATGGGGGTTCTTTCTAGAACGCAGGTTTTTAGAACTAAGAGAGGGTCTCACCCGGCATTTGTCGAGGCCTTGCTGCTGAGCGGCCGCTTCCTTCTGCGAAGCAGTCATGCTAGCGAAGGAGGAGGCGGGTCGCGCGAGGGAGAGGATAGCGTCCACCTCACGACCCAATCGCCGTGGGTGACGCTTATGGCAACAGACGTCGCGAGGCGATTTCTGGCCACCATAGGCGCGGGCATGCAGATGGCGTGTAATGGTGACTCGCCGTCCGATCATGGATCTTGCCCGTGTCGACGGCGCATCGTATTCCATGCGCGCCTCAAAGAGCTGTCAGTAAAATGACGGGGCCACCTCTTAGAGGGCCAAAGCTTGCCGAGGACGCGGGACTGTCTCATAAGGTAACCGTAATCCTGGAACGTAAAGGGATATTGAATGATCACCGTGGATTTTAGTCAATACATATCTGACAGTCCCTCCGTCCCGCTCTGGGTGGGAGGAGTCATTTGGTGATTTTAGCACGATAAAAAAGGGGTTGTTTTGGGATAGTTAGGAGTCACAAGTTTTGCATAGGTTTGTTCTTTTTAGGACTTTTTGTTTTCGGGGTTGAAAAAATTTTTGTTGGACATTGATTTTGATTTTCCAAATAGTTTTCAAAAAAGGCGGCGGCCGGGAGTAGAAATTCACAGAGGCAAAGTTCGAAATACGCGCGGACGAAGTCGCGGGCGAAGTGCTAGTCTAATATATATAAAAATCAATGTCACTTTTCGTTGTAATGTTATAACTCAAGAACGGGCTCACCTATCCAAACCAAATGTTTAGGCTTTGTTCGAACTATTTAGTAGATTTTTTTATGTGAAGTTTGCACAAAATCGGACGAGCGGTTCTTAATATACCCGTGCGAAGCTGGGACGGGCCACTAGTGAATAATAGGAATGTTGACAAAATCAATAAGTTTCAAAACTTATTAAAATGACAGAGTTTTTGAAGAGTACTTTGCTGTTTACTTCTTTAAGAAACTAGATTGTCATCGTAAATATTCGTATTGTTAAATGTCACAGCCGAAACCAACGGCCTAACTAAAATACAAGTGCTAGCCGATTTATAGAGGAACTTGTTATAATGGAAGAAACAGATGATCACTGATCACCCATCCATGAACCGACCTAATCAAACGTGGCTTTACATTGAAGATTGATTCGATCCATTTGGCTGTTAAGATAGATTTGAAATGTCAAGGCTTTACATTTATGCAACCAACGACCATAGAGCCACGTGGTCGTTGCAAACAACTAATTAATCTATACTACCTATTTCTAGAATATACGTTGCCATAGCTTTTATCCGAGGCCCAAGCACGAACTCTACGTATCTGGCTGTACAGCGTACTTGAAGTATTATGACGTAAATTGTATGGAAAATGAAAACAAGCTTCTAGTATGAACGAGGAACTAATTTGATCTATCAAATTATCGTCAAAGTTCACGTTTACGTCACAAAAACGTAAAAACTTGTGTTAAGAACCTCCGTTCTCACTGAATTATATTCATAAATACACTACAACTTGAACCGAGTTTTCGTAACTACAGTTAAATACATCAAACAAAATAAAACTGTCATCACATTTATTTCCTTTTTCAAATTCAAAAAGTATTGTATTACTAAATAAGCGAGGGATCCCTGTTTATACGTTTAGCACTAACAAACTCCTTTACCGTTAGACCTTTGAAATATAAACCTTAAATTCTTAAGGATAAAGTTGAAGTGACTAGCAGATGTAAATTGGCAACCCCTATGTATTTTTATTAGGTTTTCTAGTAGGGTAGGTCGGGGGTTGGTTGCCATGACAACGGCACGGCTGTCAGTGATGGAGAACAATTCAGTTTGTTTTATTGTTTGAAATAGGAATAATGAGAGACTGGCATACAAGAACGTTTAGTCGTAGTTACTTTATTTTTGAGGCAAAGACTATACAGACATGTGGCTTTCAGCGCCTGTTGAAAAGAGTAGGCCAAAAGGACGTATTTAACGTTAAGTTTTTTTTTTGCTTTGTCTCGTGTTTGACCACTACATCGCCTGAAGATCGACGGCGAAATTAGTTCAAAATTAAATACTTGTCAATATTTACTTAGTGAGACTGAGTTGAAAGTCAACCCAATACCTTCTAAAACATTTTTTTATACGTTTACGGTCTTTCAATTTTCATGTAAAATGTGGCCAATACGAGATCATTTATGTCTCGCACTGTTAAAAAGATTTCAGATCTCATATAGAGCCAAGCGCCTAACTCTATGTCTATACACGTCTTAACTTTAAAAGCCCTATCTTTATCAACTCTACATCTTAGTCAAAACTTGCTTGACCGTTTTTAACCGACTTCAAAAAAAAGTAGATTCTCAGTTCGACCTGTATGTTTGTATGTATGTATGTTTGTCCGCGATTATCTCGCGTTTGTCTGAACGGATTTTGATGCGGTTTACAGATAAGTGTTCGTTATTTTCTGGGGAAGGTTTAAGTATAAGTATAACAATAATGGATATCTCGTGAAGTTGTCCGCATAGATCCGTTTTTGTTGCTTACTAGGATTGTAGTATTTTCAAAGACGCCGATTATATGAAGATTTTTGTTGAATATCTTAACTAAAAAGGGAAAAATAAAAACTTTTTGAAAAAAAGGGAAGAAGAAGTCGGTGGCCATAGTCAATGAAATAAAAAACAAAGCCACCGACTTCCGAAAGAAAAGTTTTTTTACAGTTTTTTTATGTTTGGTTTTGAAGGTTCCCTTTTTTTCAAAAAGTTTTTTGTTACTACAAGAACTTTTATGTCAGAAAAGCAGTGAGTATGAATAAAATGTTGATTCCGAAATTACTTTTTATTTTGTAATTTCTTCTATCATACAATATTCCTTATTATTTTTTGCGTGAGTCTAATGCCTTCATTAAGTCTCGCAATATTTTGAATGGCAATTTTTCATCATCATGCACTGAAAATTTCCTCTTTATGTTTTCTTTATTTAAGAATTTGTGTTCTACACTTGGCGAACTTGACTTTCATAAAACGTTTAACTGCACATTGATTGCACAGTGCAATACAAACTATAAAAGAACAAGCTCCAACTAAGAACTTCTGTGACTATTTTTTTAATCATGACTGGGCAATGAAGTATTATTTTACCATTTACCTATTCAAAAATAATGAAGAATTATTTTTTTCCTTACTTCATTTCTTTACTTCTTCAGAAATCACAGTTATTTTCGTATTTCTTTTTTTTATGGGTTTGTTTTTGACGTTAGTCTAAGTCAAAGGTCACAGAAACAAAGCCTATGATGAAGTGAGCTCATCTAGAAGTAGCCTGTTCACTCTTACATAATTCAATCACGATTTAGGCACGATTAGCGCAGTGGCTGAGCGATTGGACTGCTGCGTTGCGTGTCGCGGGTTCGATTCCCGCACGGAGCAAATATTTTTATCTACATGTAGTTGTTCCGGGTCTGGGCGTTTGTGTATGTGAGTTTATATGTTTGTGAACGCACCCACGGTACAGGAGAAATTTCTAGTGTGGGGAAAAGTTCAAAAAAGCTAAGCTAACACACAACGCCTAACTGCAAGACCAATTGCACATGGTACAATACTTTATGTACTTTAAAAGAACAAACTCCAACCACGAACTTCTTCAATACATTACGGACTCGTCTCCACAACTTTAGCTCTTCATAACATCAATAGCGAGTTTCCTATTCATGCTTAACATGTTTATCGGCGATTAAGAGCTCATTGCGACCAATTCAGCCGCAAACTGTTTGCCAAGTTCGCAAATTGTGGGTATTCATGCTGTGGGTGTGTGGTGGTGTGTCGATGGTCTTAGACTGTGTGTGTAAGTGTGTGTGAGTTGTGGATTATAAAGGGTGTGTGTGCGGCTTAGTAATATTGTGTGTGATATTGCTTAGTAATATTATCTTATCGAAGTGTTTGCGTCCGGATCTTGTTGACCGAATTCTGTATCAGGAAACTGAGTCTTGGATATTGATATCTTTGAGACCTTTTGAGGTACGTAATGTGAATTAAATGGTGAAATATTACAATATTTAATTTAATTCACAAGGACAGAATTATAAATGAAATGTGCTTACGTTTCTTTTGGCGCTTCTCGAAAGCAAAATTGATGAAATTTTAATTTAACTCTGAATAACAAGTACATAAGGCAAATATCGAAAATTATGAATCGTAGATGTTGCCTTCATCAATAAAAAGATTAATAAAAAAAACTAAAGATAAAAATAAACAAAAGTATTTTTAGTAATACCTAGTAAAGTTTTCTTGCAATAAAATCAACCACGTTTTTATCCTGGCACATTGAATCAAACCTGTCTAACAAAATACGCTCAAAATACAAAGTAACCCTTTTCTGAATCCCGCAATAGCCCTTCACTTTAGACACGTAATAAACGTCATGAAGCCAACAGAAGATACTAAATAAAACATACAAATTCCCATATAAATTCACTCTGAAAATAGCTGGAACACAAGTAGATTTGACAATTTATTACGCGTCATAACAGCATTAAGTGCTTCTCAGAAACGGTTATAACTCATTTAAATGGAAGATAGAAATAACATACGCTTTGAACGATTGTAACTTTCTAATTAAAACATATGAGCTTCTAGTCAAATTAGGTTTGGGTGTCCGTGGTTTGAATTTCGCTCATTACGATAACAATTTACATTTTTAAAAAATAATACAAAAAAAATTTATTAAAAATTAGTCCATGAACTGGTAACCTCCTGACAATTATATGCGCCGTGTCCAGAAGTTCTAATAATATTTATTAGATATTTAATTGTCATCCCATGTGTAGATATATTATACTTGAGCTGAGGCCTGATCATGAGTTTTCAGTTATTCTGCTGTAAAGTAAACTGGAACTTTGACATTGTCAATTGACAAATTTTAAGGAAAAAATGAGTTCCTCCTTCGCACACCAGAGGCGCTGTTCCATTTTTCCATACAAGAAACGCTGTAAATTCTGGGAAGAAGCTGTAAAGTAAACTAGTAAAAACTCGTGTAGTAAGGCTTTTAATATTGAACATAAAAGACAATAGTTTTTTTATATTAAAATAAAAAGGGCCAAACGCGAATGAATGTATTCATGAAATGAAAGGACTTTAATTTTTGTAAATAGTAACAAAATAAACAAACGGTGTTATCCTCATCAGATAATATTTATATAAACTGGTAACAATTCAACTAAATATTACGTAGGTATTTTTGAAAAAAAAAATTGGAACATATTTTGTTTAATTGTTCGGTTTGTTTGTTTGTTTTATTGTAGTGATATTATGTTTGTACAATTATAATAGTATTAGAATAATAAAAATGAGAAGTAACAAAGTTTTTGTTTTACCTACGGAAATTCCAATCTTTTTGTGAATACTAAGGTCATACACGGACACGAGTTTTCACGTTTTTGTGAAAAGTAAACAGGGACTTTGACGATATAATGTGATGGACAAAATTAGTTCCTCATTCGCACACTATAGGCGCCTTTTCGTTTTCCATACAATAATTTATGTGGATACTTCAAGTACACTGTACGGCCAAAATACGTAAAATTCATGCTAAGACCTCAGTTAAAAAAATATTTCGTCCTGGGTGTTACGTGTCAAAGCATTTATCTTTGTTAAATCAAAATTAATAATTATTAACAACTCTCCTTATAAGATTACCCACACCATTACATTTCGTCACCTTGATAAATTTTAAACTGTACAAAGAAATTTTTATCAAATTAATCATTCCAAAAATTGCAGGTCTCACCGCGGGGGCATCAGACTACTGCAAAGTAAAATTCCTCTTCAATTATAGACAGCAAAAGCTGAATTTGAATCCTGAATCGAAGAGGTAGGGTTTAAAATCGTTTGTTAACGAAGACCAATTACCTGACCGGCCATTGCTGCCAGTTTTCCAAGTAATATAGCAATCATTCATTCCTTTTGGTGTATGACATTCACGAGAGATTAATGTATTGCGATTCTCATAACATGTTGAAATATTAATTTTAACATTTGTCTTACCTACATTTTCATGCTGGGAGGAAGAATAATTAGATAATAAACTTAAATTATTGTAAAACTGGTATATTTAAGTATTTTTGGCTAACATGATAGAATATAACAAGACGAATAGACAAATACAGGAAATGATGACGATGATATCTTGCTGAATGTGAAATCACAAAGAAAATGATAATTTTATCATCCAGCTTAAATATAGGTAAGCTAAGCAAATTAAACTGTTAGCGAGAGTCTACTAAATTCTTGGGATTTAATAATGTAGCTCTTGTTTTAAATACCAAGAAAATATTGATACTGACAACTATAGTAGATACAACAGCACCTAAAGCCGTAGACAAAGAAAAGAAAAGTTGTATAAAGAAATGAAACGTACTAGAAGTCAACGACAAAGAAAAAAATTATTTCAACCTTGAATGAAATACTTTAACTCTTCCAAAAGGAACAAAATGAAGTATCATAATTAATATCTCCTATCTCAACTGCAATATGAAGATACATCTCCATACATTTATGGATAAGCATCTCGACGTCCAGATAGCAATCGACGTTGTAAACAGAACACAGACGTCACCGCCCATCCCGTGTTTATGCGTGTCATAAAATATGATATAAATATCATCGTTGTGAATGATATTTTGATGTTAAGGGGAGGCCGCTTTAGGAAGCATTTTATTACTCAAAACTTGAGTAAGGTCTCCGGTGTCTAATGACATTTTATGATGTGATGTTAAAATCTGTACTTTAAGAAGTAAAACTGTGAGTGTTAATGCTGTCACTCATTGTTCATTCTGATAGTTAACTGAAATATTTATCTCCTGTGCTATTCTCTACATTATACAACTGACTGGCGCCGTGGCAGCGCTGAGTCTAATAGAGAATAGTATAGTTGGTCTGCAGCTGGTTCACAATATGTCCATTTTGGTTTGTTCACTCTTTCAGACTACCACTTCCTTTCTTGTTGGCTCTTGTTCCCTCTCTTATCTTTCCGAAACTATGCTATCATCTTCATACAAAACATTGTATCTGAAACTAGGCTTTGATAAGAAACGAAGAAAGAGTCCTTAAAAAACAGACCCTTGTAGAACACTGGCATCTATAACTATAAATCCTGTTGTTTTTATTATACATAGTTAAATGCGTAGTGGATCTCAACTAAGACCCATCTGATTGAATTTCTAATGAGATTTAAAGGCTGGTATTAAAATGAATCGACTTTTCCTTCTCGTGTGTCTCATTATTCGATTTGGAATACCACAGGGATGTGCAATGGCGCCAGCGTTATTTTAGTCTAGATAATTGTATTCGAACAATTTGTCATCATCAACGTTATTAATTAAAGCTTGCAAATAATATCAACCACGCTGATGGCACAATTAACATTTACAGTGGCAATTTAGGCCAAGACTCAGAATAATCACTACAAGAATAATAATTTAGCTTTATTGTTTTTCTTCGCAATCAGACCAAGCGATTCAAAATAATCCACATTTTAACTAGATTAATCACTACAAGAATAATAATTTAGCTTTATTGTTTTTCTTCGCAATCAGACCAAGCGATTCAAAATAATCCACATTTTAACTAGATTCCTCTATTATTCCTAAGATTCATATAAAGATTCCTTGGACGAGCTTATCTTACTTTGAACAACAAGTTTTACATCCAAAGAGCGAGTTAGAGTTTTTATTTCGCCAGCTATGCATATGTAATAAAGGTAAGTTTATATTGTTAGTAAAGCCAGTTTTTTTTTTAAAAAAAACTTATTAATATTTTTTCTACTTTAGAAATCAATTCTAACACTTCACGTCTAGTGGTAATGATTATGACCACATACTCGTAATCAACGAAGCTGTCTCACAGGTGGACACAATTTTTTTTTAAATATTTTATTTCTCTAAGCCTTACCTTTAACCCGTTGATACCTGTATTAATCATGCAAACGAATACTTCATACAATCGAGCACTTGTTGAGTGTCATAAATTGTACGGCACCCGAGGGTTAAGTCGTAGTAATAATAATTAAGAATCTCTAATAAATTGCCTTTAATTGCTCCCTTGATATTTTAATTTGCTGTGTGGCTAGCTACTATTCTGAAAGTGGAATGCAGGGTATTATTAAAGTATATCCTATCTTAGTGGTACATAAAAACAAATGCTCCACTATGGTGCTGATAAACTAGAGCATTCACTTGTAATGAGCATTCTTCCGAATGTTACATTGCAGATAAACAAACGAAAGCGTTTTATCTTTACAACCAACGACTGAGCGTTCGCTAGAAAGATCGTGAAAATGTTCGTAGAGATATTTGGCTCTATGCTTGACTCTGCTCGTTTTTCAATTCGATGAAATTTAAAACTGCCAATGCTTGATGTTCTGTTATATGTGAATATTCAATTCTATCCGCACCTTTAAGAGCGCTTATGCTGAAAGTTGGCAACGTCGCAAATTGTTGTCAAATATTAAGAGGATAGTATACCGGCTGCCATTAAAAAAAAATAGGTATTTATATTTAGAAGAATTCGTGCTGTCGCTACCACACCTGACCCGACCCCCGATCGTGCGATAGAGAGAGTTGCACCTCGCGACTGACTGTAAGTATTTTTTATATGAAATTTGTCTCTCGGGAGAAAACGTTTCTTACTAAATCACGACCAATCTCGTAGATTCTGGCGTCAATCGTTTCAGCATATTATATTCTGGGTTTGTAGGATTTGCTTTTTTTTCTAAAACTTCTTTATTTTTAAAATACAAAGGTTTTACTTCAATGAAGATTTGTCATAAAAATAGTAACTTTTAGGCGCCTGTAACTTTCAAACTATTATAAATTTGAGGACTCATTTGATGATGTTACCAAGGTAATAAAATACCTCACCAGAACCGGCAATAATTAGTTTTTACTGTATTTGATCGCTGCGCAGGAGTTCCAGTTCCTTAGAGGTGCGCTCGCTTCATCTCAGGTGTCATCTTTGCTTCTAGGCTGGATTGAGGCTATATTATAAAATAAAAAAATAAAATAGTTTTGTGAACCCAAACAAAAATCCTACAAGACTAATCAATTCGTTCGTTTGTAAAACTAGTCAGAGTTAATTTGATATCACATATTCTATTACATTTAAAAGTGTCATGGTTGTCAAAATAAATTAACAAGATTAATAATAATTTGTTGATGGTCACACCTAAAGGTGTTCTTATAGTAATAATGTAGGACAAAAAATAATATGTGTTACCGGTTTAAATTACAAATAAGTAGCTATGTGGGTATTAGTTACATTTTATACGAAATAATTATAATTAATAAACTTGCTTTTTGCTACCTAGTACTTGATGAACAGTTATTTTAATTAAAGTAGAAGTATTTTTTAAAACGTTGCCTAAAGCCTCGAGCAATCACACATGATTAATCGCGCGGGGCGACTTGTCGCGGTCCATTCGCAGTACATTTAGAGTGGAAATTAGCTTGGCTCGTTGTCGCAGCGCGATTAATCGCGTGTGTCTGTTCGAGCCTTTACACTAGTTATTTATCCTGTATCAGAGACGTGTACACACGGCTACGCATCAAGCTATACAAAACCAGTTTATCGTGGTCTCGCTTTGTATGGTCTTTCCATATAGGGTAAGTGCTCCAGTGAATGAACACTTAGGCAATCTTCCAACTTCAAAAAAACATTAAAATGTCTTGCTTATGTACGATACGGTCCAAAATTTAATTTTGGTGTTAGGACTGTATTCAAAAATATTTTTTGATTTGTTTTTACGAAATAATCTGTATATTTTCTTAGATTTTAGCAATAAAATGAAAAAGACCCCAAAACCCCAGTGAATGAACGAAAAATTCTAGTAAATGAACCAAAAAAGAACCAGTGAATAAACACAGAAATCTAGCCCAAAATTTTGTGTTCATTTATTGGTTACACCGGTTACACCTTCATGAAGAAAACCAATATTTGAACATGATGAAAAATGAATGAAAAAACACGCCTGTCCCAATACTGGCCTAAAGATCAGAAATCTATTTTTAAAACGACTCTCAAAACGTGAATCTTATGGCATAATAATAGAATACATTTTTTAATAAAAATGTGAAAATGACGTTTGTCCAGTGAATGAACGGTCGTTCATTTACTGGATTTCAAACGTTTTTTAGTTCCAATGCTGGGACACCTAATAATTTACTTAAAACTGGCTAAAATTGCAGTGAAATCGATTTGAAACACATAGTATAACTATTCTTTTTCAAATTAATAAATAACTTATGTTACATACTTCAATTACGGCTACAATGTGTTAACAAAAAAGTTGCGTCTTACCCGAGTCCTAAATTCTTGCCCGAACAAATTCACAGTTACTAAAATCTGTAAACTTTAAACGCTCGATATTTCGAAACGAACAGTGATATAAGAAATGTATTTAGCCATTTTAATGGCAAAAAAACATGCTATTATGAAAAAAAATACTACGTTGGGCAGAAATATCTTAATTTCTTATTTTTTAGAAAAAAGTCCATTTTGTTCATTCACTGGGGTATGTTCATTCACTGGAGCACTTACCCTATTCAACGATCTGCTTATAATGGTTTATATAGCTTGATGTGTAGCCGTGTGTACATACCTAATGTATGGTTTTCAAGACAGTGGCATGTCAAATGATCACCACTACTCTAACAAAACGGTGAAGAGAAACGTGAGGAAACCAGCATGTTCTAGGACCGACAATTCGAAGACATGTGACATCTACAAACACGCACTGGCCCGCGTGGTTGATTACATCCCTCTTTCTCAGTGAGGAGGACTGTGTCCCAACTGTGGGAACATTATAGGCTGAATACGCTTATGTATGTCTATTAGAAAATGTTTTACGTAATATAGTACCCCAGACGCATAATTGCTAACCCCAAATTGGCCATACATAACTCAACTACATAAGGCTTGTTAACGCAGAGATATGTAACTGTATGCAAATAGTTTTAACGGGTCAGAGCCCATTCGTCCCCCAAAATTCGTACCCCAGCATAAAAGTTGTGGATTCGGCCCCTATATAGGTGCCCATTGGTCTCCTGGTAGGGGACAAATTAATATTTTAATAAAAAATATTATTTTTAAGGTACCCATTCGTCCCCTCTAATATATATACCATGTAAGTTAAAGATTCGGCACCTATTCAGGTGCCTATTGGTCCCCTGAGACAAAATTAGCTATATTTTACATAAGAAACGGTTAACATAGTACACTTGTGAACAGTTTATTAACGGAATTAATTTAATAAATCATAACAGATCATTGAAAAAAGGGGTACACTACGATAATACGAAAAACTTTATTCCGAAATTCATAAATACGAATTTCAAAATACCGATTTTCATAATTCCGAATGGTTCAAAATTCCTAATATAACAACTCCGATTGATCATTATTCCTATTTTCATAATTCCGAAATTTCAATATTTCTAACATTTATAATTACTATTTTCAAAATACCGAGTTTCAATAGACCGAATATCAAAAATTCCGAATTAATAATTTTCCGAAACATCAAAAACACGAATTCCGATGCTTAAAATTCCGATTATTAAAATTCCGAATAATTAGAATTCCGAAAATTTAATCGCTTATCAGAGAAAAGTATGCTTTTAAAACGCCTTGTCAAAATGCCTCTTAACTTTTCAATAAAAGAATTTCTTTTGAATAAGAATATTTTCTTTTCAATGATAATAATTTCTTTTATAATTTTTATTTTTTGAGTAATTAAAATAATTTATTTTTGAGTTACGTATTTTCATTCATAATATTACAAAAAATCCCTGTGAGAAGAACGAAAGCTGTCAGAGTCGGGGTGCCCCAAGACACAATTTGCTCGCTATCGCATCCTGAATACCTGAGTTATATTACCACTAAGGTGGTTCAACGGAGCCCCGCTTTGCGGGGCTCCTATTTCCATTAGCTTAACCTAACTCGAACCTAACCTGTCCGAGTCGGGGTGTCCCCAATCCCGAGCTCGCTTCGGTCGCTCTTACATCCTTGATCAATTTGTTGATTACCACGAAGGTAGATCGACGGAGCCCCGCCTTGCGGGGCTCCTATTTCTGTGAGCAAGGTTTAAAGTAACCTAACAAGAAGGGGATGGCGGGGTCTTTCAGACCCCGCCATCCCCTTCGAACCTAACCTGTCCGAGTCGGGGTGCCCCCAGTCCCGAGCTCGCTTCGCTCGCTCTTGCATCCTTGGTCAATTTGTTGACTACCACCTACCAAGGTAGACCGACGGAGCCCCGCTTCGCGGGGCTCCTATTTCTGTGAGCAAGGTTTAAAGTAACCTAACACGAAGGGGATGGCGGGGTCTTTCAGACCCCGCCATCCCCTTCGAACCTAACCTGTCCGAGTCGGGGTGCCCCCAGTCCCGAGCTCGCTCCGCTCGCTCTTGCATCCTTGGTCAATTTGTTGACTACCACCTACCAAGGTAGATTGACGGAGCCCCGCTTCGCGGGGCTCCTATTTCTGTGAGCAAGGTTTAAAGTAACCTAACACGAAGGGGATGGCGGGGTCTTTCAGACCCCGCCATCCCCTTCGAACCTAACCTGTCCGAGTCGGGGTGCCCCCAGTCCCGAGCTCGCTTCGCTCGCTCTTGCATCCTTGGTCAATTTGTTGACTACCACCTACCAAGGTAGATCGACGGGGGGATGGCGGGGTCTTTCAGACCCCGCCATCCCCTTCGAACCTAACCTGTCCAAGTCGGGGTGCCCCAAGACCCGAGCTCGCTTCGCTCGCTCATGGATCCTAAGTTCTCCTAATAACAATAACAATCCTGAAGGCAAACAGTCAAAGTCCAGAGGATACGCCTCACCACTCCGCGCCTACACAGGCTTAAATAACTCTCTAAGAGTACGGTAGACAAAACTACGTGGAGCCGGTTTTGCAGCAATTCGTTTCTGGCACTGACTTTGTAGAATGAGAAACGAAATTCTGATTTTCAATATTCCGAAAAAATCAGTTTATTCGGAATATTGAAAATCGGAATTTCGTTTTTCGGAATGAGAACTCATCGAGCATTACATTTTTCGAATATGTGAAAATCGGAAAACTAAGAAATCGGATATACGACTTTCGGTTAAATAAATTTCGTGATTCTGAATAATAGATATTGTAATTTTTAGGTATTATGATATTCGGAGTTTTGAAAATCGGAATACCGAAATTCGGAATAAAATATTTCGGAGTATTTGGGTGTTCCCTGAAAAAAGAGCTATGATGAATGATAATCCGTCATGATAATAATATAACCTGGCTTACGATGTAAAATTGTCTAGCTCTACGAATGGCTTGTTAAAAAAACGGGTTACAAAAATAATAGTTATGGTGTTTTGTTTGTATGTTATGGCTGCCTATTGGTGGTGGTGGTGGTGACATATTGGTTCTTGAAAGTGACTGCGAATACGAGACTGTTCAATGTGTCTTTGGTCTTTTATTAAATGAAGTTCGCCTAACGAAATAAACAATACTATTAATATTATAATAATAATATTTTTGACGGGTACACTACGATAATACGAAAAACTTTATTCCGAAATTCATAAATACGAATTTCAAAATACCGATTTTCATAATTCCGAATGGTTCAAAATTCCTAATATAACAATTCCGATTGATCATTATTCCTATTTTCATAATTCCGAAATTTCAATATTCCTAACATTTATAATTACTATTTTCAAAATACCGAGTTTCAATAGACCGAATATCAAAAATTCCGAATTAATAATTTTCCGAAACATCAAAAACACGAATTCCGATGGTTAAAATACCGATTATTAAAATTCCGAATAATTAGAATTCCGAAAATTTAATCGCTTATCAGAGAAAAGTATGCTTTTAAAACGCCTTGTCAAAATTTCTCTTTACTTTTCAATAAAAGAATTTCTTTTGAATAAGAATATTTTATTTTCAATGATAATAATTTCTTTTATAAATTTTTTTTGAGTCTTTAAAATAATTTATTTTTGAGTTACGTATTTTCATTCATAATATTACAAAAAATCCCTGTGAAAAGAACGAAAGCTGTCAGAGTCGGGGTGCCCCAAGACACAATTTGCTCGCTATCGCATCCTGAATTCCTGAGTTATATTACCACTAAGGTGGTTCAACGGAGCCCCGCTTCGCGGGGCTCCTATTTCTGTTAGCTTAACCTAACTCGAACCTAACCTGTCCGAGTCGGGGTGCCCCCAGTCCCGAGCTCGCTTCGCTCGCTCTTGCATCCTTGGTCTATTTGTTGACTACCACCTACCAAGGTAGATCGACGGAGCCCCGCTTCGTGGGGCTCCTATTTCTGTGAGCAAGGTTTAAAGTAACCTAACACGAAGGGGATGGCGGGGTCTTTCAGACCCCGCCATCCCCTTCGAACCTAACCTGTCCGAGTCGGGGTGCCCCCAGTCCCGAGCTCGCTTCGCTCGCTCTTGCATCATTGGTCAATTTGTTGACTACCACCTACCAAGGTAGATCGACGGAGCCCCGCTTCGCGGGGCTCCTATTTCTGTGAGCAAGGTTTAAAGTAACTAACCTGTCCGTGTCGGGGTGCCCCCAGTCCCGAGCTCGCTTCGCTCGCTCTTGCATCCTTGGTCAATTTGTTGACTACCACCTACCAAGGTAGATCGACGGAGCCCCGCTTCGCGGGGCTCCTATTTCTGTGAGCAAGGTTTAAAGTAACCTAACACGAAGGGGATGGCGGGGTCTTTCAGACCCCGCCATCCCCTTCGAACCTAACCTGTCCGAGTCGGGGTGCCCCAAGTCCCGAGCTCGCTTCGCTCGCTCATGGATCCTAAGTTCTCCTAATAACAATAACAATCCCGAAGGCAAACAGTCAAAGTCCAGAGGATACGCCTCAGCACTCCGCGCCTACACAGGCTTAAATAACTCTCTAAGAGTACGGTAGACAAAACTAAGTGGAGCCGGTTTTGCAGCAATTCGTTTCTGGCACTGACTTTGTAGAATGAGAAACGAAATTCCGATTTTCAATATTCCGAAAAAATCAGTTTATTCGGAATATTGAAAATCGGAATTTCGTTTTTCGGAATGAGAACTCATCGAGCATTACATTTTTCGAATATGTGAAAATCGGAAAACTAAGAAATCGGATATACGACTTTCGGTTAAATAAATTTCGTGATTCTTAATAATAGATATTGTAATTTTTAGGTATTATGATATTCGGAGTTTTGAAAATCGGAATACCGAAATTCGGAATAAAATATTTCGGAGTATTTGGGTGTTCCCATTTTTGACATATAATTGAATCGAATTATCTCATTTGAATCCTGGAATATGATTAGTATTATTTTTGATGGTAATTCACTTTATGGTTCACACTTTTATATTTTTTTTTTCAGAATTAACGATATTGTATTACCTATATTTAATTATAATAAAAAAGAACCTATATATATACTACTACTACTATACTACATTTAAAAACTAATATTAAAAGTAAAATATTTACAAAAATGACTATATTTATTTATTTATTTATGGTACATAGGCGGACTTAATGCCACAAGGCATTCTCTGCCAGTCAACCTTTGGGTTAAATAAGAGAATATTATGGTAGGGTACAAAAAAAAATCAAAGACATGTATATATTAATATAGATACTAATACATATAATACTGATAAAATAAACTAAACAATAATATAGCAACAATGAAAAAAAATACATATAACTTAATAATAACTATTATGACTAGACTTGAAAAAAAGAGAGCTATTTATTGTGACTTAAATAGAGGTTACGCAGTTTTATTTTAAAAGTGAAATCGCTTTCAGCTTTTTTAATGTTAAAGGGTAGCGCGTTCCAGAGTCTTATAGTTGATATAGCGAAAGAATTAGACATAAAACCGGTGCGGTGTGAAGGAACTTGGAGAAGTAGTTTTTTTGGAAGCTCGAAGGTTACAACTATGAGAACTGCCCAACACTTTAAAATGAGTTTTTAAATAATCAGGAGCGGGTGGGTCGTTCATAATCTTGAAAAGCATGCAGAGAGATCTGAGGGATCTCCTGAGTCGGATAGGCAGCCATTTAAGCTGAGAACGGAAGGAAGAAATGTGATCATATTTACGAAGGCCAAAAACGAAGCGAATACAGTTATTGAGAAGTCGATCCAATTTGTTAAGAAGTTCTTGGGATAGATCAGAATAACAAACATCAACATAGTCAATAATGGGAAGCACAAGTGACTGGACCAGAATGAGTTTGGTATATTAAAAATTTATGGTGGAATACTACAGTCATATTTTGACTAAAAAGTCAAAACTAAATTATTTACTCCTAAATATGTATAGCAATTTTTTTTCCGCAAATATTATTTTATCATATTATTGGATGTTATTATGTTCTTGTATTCTAAGTGTTTCGTTTTAGCTCAATGTGGAGTCGTCACCCTTTTTAACCAACTTCAAAAAAAAAGTAGGTTCTCAGTTTGACCTGTATGTATGTATGTTTGTTTGGCTGAACGGATTTTGTTGCGGTTTTCAGCGAAGTGTTCATTACATTCTGGAGAAGGTTTTAGTATATAACACTAATAGATATCCCGTGACGTTGCCCGCGTGGATTCGTTTTTGCTTACTTGGATTGTAGATTTTCAGTGACCATTGCATGTTTTTCCGCGATTATCTCGCGTTTGGCTTAACCGATTTTGATGCGGTTTTCAGAAAAGTATTCATTCTGGGGAAGGTTTTAATATATAACAATAATGAATATCTCGCGAAATTGCCCGCATAGATCCGTTTTTATTACTTACTAGGATTGTAGATTTTCAAAGTCGACGATTATAAGAAGATTTTTGTTGAATATCTAAACTAAAAAGGGGAAAATAATTTTTTTTTGAAAAAAACGGAACCGACTTCAAAACCAAACACAAAGAAACTGTAAAATAACTTATCTTTCGGAAGTCGGTGGCCATAGTCAATGAAATAAAAAACAAAGCACCGACTTCCGAAAGAAAAGTTATTTTATAGTTTTTTTGTGTTTGGTTTTGAAGTCGGTTCCCTTTTTTTCAAAAAGTTGTTTTAATGTACAAAAATAATGAACGTTCTAACATTAATTCTGTTTTGCTAACATTAATTTTTTGTTTTACCCTTTTCTGCGCGACTGTACCACGACTACCAAGCTGCAGTATACACATGTACATGTACTTATATTAGAAGAATGAATAAAAATAAATATTCTTCAGGGGACGAATGGGCCCCTCAAAAGTTCCAGGGGACGAGTGGGCACAGGGTGCGAATCTTAGGAGACGAACGGGCTCTGACCCGTTTTAACCCCTGAATACATTAGCTAAAGCCGGAATGATTAATTGTAAATGAGTTACGACTTGCCTACAATTTGGTACTGTGTGCGAATATCATTATTTAGGCCTTGTATCTGACTGGTGAAGTTAGAAACCTTTTTTTGTTTATGTTAATGAACATTTTTCACAAAAAAAATGTAAAAAAGGAAGAAACTCGAAAATAATTTAAACAAAAATCCAGAATTTTAGGTTTTAGGCGGGCCATTTTTACGACAGTTCAACAGCAGACAAATCGGTTGAAGCGCTACGGTAGAACTTACAAATATACATAATATGCATAGACTGCCAAAATCATTACCCTTCCTTTTGTCGTTGTAGGATAAAAATAGATAAATGAAGAAAAATAAAAACCAAAATAATAGAATGCGAAATAGGATTCTGTCATACAAGACTGTGTTTATTCCGGAACTTCAAACGTATATAGAATTTAATTATATTCAAAATCAGGCCGAGGTATTAACCTCATTACTAGTAGTAGTCGAGTCCTCTCGCTCTTCGACGCGAAATTTTAGATGCTGTAATTAAAAAATTAAAAAATTCCGCTCCTGGCAACACTGCATTCAATCGTCATTCGTTTTCTTCGCGCTCACAAGACGCAACGGAGAAAGTTTTGTGTTCTTAAAAATTAGTTTAGTTTAAGTATTAAACACAAACCAAGGATGCCAAAACATAATAGAAATAGTGAAGAAGATAAGGAAAATAAGAAAAGGAATAAATTGGCTCGAAAGATTGAAAGATACAAAGCCAAGATGGAACATAATAACTGTAAGTTTTTTTGTTGTTTTCTCATTGAAAAGAGTACAATGACTGAAAGTTATGATAGTGTGTGTTACACTCGATGAGAAATTCAAATTCACGTTGCTTTAAGGGCTTACAACCCCTCATTTACTTGAGATTTAAATTATCAAAGTCTAGCATGTACTTGTCCGGTTGGACGGAAAAAGATTATGGCGGTATTACGTTCTGTCTCCTTTTTGTTGAAAGGTTATGCTTTGGGTCAATTCAACATTTAGTATTTCCAAAAAACAATGTACCTATGTCCTGTTGGACAGAAAATTAAGACAATATGTGTTACATTTTGTCTCCTTTTCGGTGAAAAGGTTATCCTTTGGATCAAATTAACATTCAGTACTTCCAACAAACTATGTACCTACCTATGTCCTGTTGGATAGAAAATTAAGGCTTAATGCGTTGTATTTTGCCTCCTTTTCGTTGAAAAGGTTATGCTTCGGATCAATTTAACAATAGAAGAATTATGATTGGGTAATTTGTGTTACATTTACCTAAATACCTCTCGTTGAGAGGGTTACACTCAAGTTTAAGTACATATGTATTCTGCGTGCTACATGTTGTTAGCGATCTAAGGAGAAACCGGGGCACTCCCTCTACTTTAACAAGAAAAGATCCAATAGCATCAAACATAAGTGGCCTCTACACAAAGTGATGAACTAAGATGAAAATATACTATTACTTGAGTTATGGACTGGAAGGATATATTGCCATAATGTAAATATTATTACAGTAATAGTCAGGATCTGATTACTAAAACAATCAAATGTATAGTCCATTGTAGACTATAAACATATACCTACTTACTCTGAACGGTTGGGTTGTCAGATGGGTGCCTAAATGCAAGGAGTTAATATGGTCAGTCATGAAAACAATTCCAATACTTTTGCTCTAGAACAGCAACCAGAAGAAGAGCCATCGGGCAATAATATTTTTTTGCTCTATGTATGCTAACCGGTTCTAAGAGGGATTATGTGATGTGAATGTTATTGAAAGAATGCTAATGGAGGGGCTAGTAAAGGAGCCGACTTACATAAGCCTGCACTTGTACCAAATAATGCTATATTACTAGATGCATGCAATATAATAATATGAAATGCTCGGAGACAGTTTCCGTTGAATATTCAACCTACACTAGCAATATATTTAATTATTTAATAATAGAAGAGACTAATCTTACCAATCTTAGATAAGGCATTTCAACTTACTAAGAGGCAACAAGTGAACTGAAATCTTGTCCTTATTCAAAATTAAAAGAAACAGTGTAGACTTCCACCACCATAAAGGGAGCAACCAATAGACTTCATCCAAATATTATTATTGGAAATACAAATAAGTCAATTCCATGAAACTATCAACAGTTCAAATAGCCCTGCCCACCTCCAAAAAACAGAAGTCAACAACAAAAACACAACAGAAATACCTCAGTGACAACAGTCATCTCCCAGCCGACCCCAGGACAAGTACCAGTAACAGTTAGTGGTAATGTTTGCTGCTCGCTTTGTATATTTCTATTCATACTGGGAATCTATAACCAAAGATTCTAATAAATAAGACTGGGTACTATACTCTACTCCTCTTTTTCAGTCAACTTGTTCAAGATAAGATCCCAATATAATAACTCTTTCATTAAAACTGAGAGACTTGTCTTATTCAAGAAATAAATAAACTTTCATACATAGCTAAGTTCTGTTAAACAGCTGACCAATTTTACCCATGATTTTCTTTTTAATCACAGAATTTATAATAAATCTTTAAATGTTAAATAATTTCATTATAATCAACCATTTCAGACTAGAATATACAAGGATTGTATCTCTATGTAAATTAGATCATAAAGGTGCTATACTATTAGTAGCAATTAAAGAATATGGTTAGAAATGTTTGCGGCTCACATCTAACAATAAGCTATACAAGAGGTCTTTCACTTAACCCTTTGTATTTAATCAGCCTGTCTTTGTAGTTAATCAGTCTGTTTAATCAGTCTCAAAGATCAAGGTATAAAATTAAGTTAATAACCTAGATGACTAATCTGTCCCAGAGTAACATAGTTATGAAAATGCCTTTTCTGTACAAGTATACTAAAAAAAAAAAAAAAAAAATTGATTATTTATTTTTGATGATAAACAAAGAAAACAATTCAGATGCCTCCTCAGGTTGTGAATGGTCAGGACTGGTGATCAATTCTAAATGCATGACTAAGCCCTGCTATATTTTGTTTTATGAACACCTACTCAATATAATTATTAAGTTTGTCCTCAATTAGCAATATTATTAGAAAATTTGGTATCATTTTGCATTAGGTAGCCATCTACGAGTACCTATCTCATAATACAGTTTAGTTCACATAAACACTTTATAAAGAAAACATTTTTCAACCCTAGAGTAGAGATAAAGAGGAAACAAAGTCAGAATTACTTTGGAGGAATAAAGAACATTATTATTAGTTGTAGAGATATTATACAATGTGTCTAATGTGACACGCGGGAGCGCGGGAGCGTGTCAAGCCAAGTTCTGGAGCGCAGCTCACCTTGTTCTTAATTTTAGAAGCATTTTCAGATGCATTACTAAGTGGTTGAGATACACATTACAAGGGGCAAAGTACTAGGGACAGTCTGTCAGTCTGGGAATAACAACATGTAAACTATTTAAGATTTCTTAGATGCATACTTTGTAGAACTTCGTGATCAAAATAAAAAACTGTGTTATTTTGCGTAGTAGGTCTGACAGCATTACTGCAATAGCTCATATAAACTGTGTGGGAAGAGTACCTACAATACTCTTCCATAAATTGCACTGATTTTTGCTTAATAAAGAGGCTGACTTTGAGTCTCGTAATTTCAATGCAGATATAGAATGGTCTAATGGTTTAAGTTTTCAATTTAAGAATAAAAGATAATTTTGGCCATCAGAGGCGGCCTTACCCGTTGCGAGGCCCCGGGCGGCAGGTTATTGCGAGGCCCTTTGTCCTCAGAGGCGTCTCTAGCCCTTGTGGCGCCCGTGTGCAACCAGTACCCTGGCGCCCTCTAGTCTAGTAGGAGCGGGGTCAAAATGGAATACTAACAGTTATATTTTCAAACGGAAATTCGGATGCAAATGGTGTAATTTTAAATGGCTCAGGCGCTAAATGTCGCTTTTGCAAAATGTCTCCTGGCAGTAAAATGTCTCTTTCGCAAAATGTCGCTTTCTCATAATGTCGCTTACACAGAATGACTCTTTCTTTAAAGGTCGCTTTCTGACAATGCCTCTTTCGTGGCGGCGTGGCAGCGGTGCGGTGGCGGCGCGGTAGCGACCGTATACACAGTCTAGAGGCGCGGTGGCGGCGCGGCGGCGGCGCGGCGGCGGCGTCGTGTACATGAGCGCTAAGATACTAACGCGACATTTTGCGAAAGAGACATTTTACTACCAGGAGACATTTTGCGAAAGCGGCATTTAACGCCTGAGCCCTTTTAAGGAGTCATTTTGGGAAAGCGACATTATGAGAAAGCGACACATCGCGAATGAGACATTTTACTACCAGGAGACATTTTGCGAAAGCGACATTTTGCGCCTGAGCCATCGATCGACGCATCTTTGGAGGAGTCGCATTAGAGGGCGCTCGGCGCCCCCTTAGACCCGGCGCCCGCGTGCACCGCACACCCTGCACTATAGGTAAAGACGCCTCTGTTTGTCCTTCATGAAAAGTAGTAGTAGGTCTGATTGTTTGGTTTAGCTATTTGTCATGTTTGAGGAGAAATGCTCAAGTCATATCATCATCATCATCAGACTATAAATGTTCCCACTGCTGGGACACAGGCCTCCTCTCTGTGAGAGGGAGTCAAGTCAAGTCATATAATTAAAGAGTTTTAAAACATTTTACATTTAGTACAGAAACTTTCAACATCCGTGTTTGAGTTAAATCTAGTAGTTCTGATTTTATGCAGACTTTTTAAACACGTTGGATGCCGCTGACACGCCTAGCGTGTTCTTGCGAATTTCTATTATTATGCCTTGTGTTGTATTATCTGTGTCATCCTTGAATATTGTCTATAGCATGAGAGTTGGTCTATGTTTGTTTTTGGGCTGGCGCGGCCATCTTGATGTAGGGCTCGGAATGTAAACGTACGTTTCTACAGTTATCATGATTACTTTATTACATTAAACAAGTGCTGATTTATGCAAGAGTTTTATTGATAACAACACATGGTGGCAGCGGTAAAAAAATAAAAATAAAAAATGGATAAGGAAGATACAAAGACATCAGACAGACTGGGTGGTGTAAAGGTATCTACTCCGGGCCCCTTCAATTTCGTTCCAAATGAATGGCCGAAATATAAAACGCGTTTTGAACGCTTCATGAGCCTAGCGGGCTATGATAAAAAGGCAGACCAGGATAAAATAAACTGCCTCATATACTGCATGGGAGAAAAGGCCGAGGATATAATTGTACAATTCGGTGCTGAGGAAAACTATGGAAATCTAATGAAAAAATTTGACGATTTCTTTGCGCCCAAACGAAATGTTATCTATGAGCGTTTTAAATTTAACGCCAGAGTTCAACTACATGGGGAAAGATTTGATGACTTTGTTACAGAGGTGCACAAGTTGGCAGAGTATTGTGAGTATGGGATAATCAAGTCTGATCTTATACGCGACAGAATTGTAGTCGGCATGGGAGACAAAATTCAAAGTGATAGAATGCTACTAAAACCAAACTTAACACTAGAGGAAGCCATACAAATGGGCAAGCAAGCTGAAATTCAAAGTGAAGAAACAAAGAAAATGAGGGCTGCAAGTACTGCAATGACTGAAATAATGAAAATTGATAAAAGGAAACCTACAGGAAACTGCTGGTTCTGTGGAAAGGAGCGGCATCCGCGAGAAAAATGTCCAGCAGCAAAAGCTGTGTGTCACAAATGTCAACGAGTGGGTCACTTTGCAAAGCTGTGTCGGTCAAAGGAGGTAAAAATGATTAATAATAATGATGAAGCAAAAGAGTATAAGGTTTGTATGGTACACAGTGGCAAATACATGGTAAATGTTAGCATATTCCATTCTGGAAAATTTGTTGATAAAGTGGATTTTCTAATTGATACAGGAGCAGATATAAGTGCCATACCACAACATGTAGCAGTCAAGGCCAAACTTCCGCTGGTGAAATCGGCAGATTGCATAAAAGGGCCAGACGGGACCAGATTGCAAATTTTGGGGACAGTGCAACTAAAATTACAGTACAAAGACAGGATTTCTGAAGGTAATGTTTATGTTATTAAGGATCTTAGTTCAGCTATATTGGGTAGGCCATCCATTGATAGTATGGATATATTAAAAGTTTGTGCTATTTCAGTATCATGTCAGAACAGTGAGTCATGCTCAAATGTGTTAGTGGAAGAAGAGTTCCCCAGCATTTTCAATGAATTAGGGGTTTTTAAAGACAAGTTTCACATAAAGTTGGTTAGTAATCCTACACCATATGTGCAAGCAACACCTCGTAGTGTATCAATTCCTCTGCTACCCAAAGTAAAGGAGGAATTAAATAGATTGCAAAGATTAGGTATTATTAGTCCAATTGAGGAACCTACTGATTTTGTGTCACCCATTGTTGTAGTTTTTAGGAATGACAAACTTAGAATTTGTGGAGACTATACACAAGTTAATAAAAATATTTTAAGGCCAGTTTTTCCAATTCCAAAGGTGCAAAATACTTTAAGTCGGTTGAGGGGAGCAAAATATTTTTCTAAAATTGATGCTACTTCAGGATTTCATCAAATTTGCCTTGATGAGGAGTCTAAAAAACTGACTACTATTATAACACCATTCGGTAGATACATATACAACCGTCTTCCCTTTGGACTTAATTGCGCTCCTGAATATTTTAGCATGAAGTTCTCAAATCTATTTAGTGACTTAAATGTAGCTATTCATATGGACGATATTCTAATTTTCCAACCTACTAAGGAATCCCATGACCAAATGCTCAGAGAAGTATTGAAAAGACTGCAAAATGAAGGCATAACAATAAATAAAAGTAAATGTGTATTTGGGGTCAAAGAAGTTTGTTACTTAGGGCACATAATTAACCATGAGGGAGTTAAAATAGATCCAGATAGAATTACAGCCATCAGTGAGTTTAAAAGTCCAACAAGTAAAAAAGAGCTACTTCAGTTTTTAGGCATGGTTAATTTTGTAGGTAGGTATATACCTAACAAATCTCACATACTTGCGCCATTACATGAACTTTTAAAAGAAGATCGAATGTTTATCTGGGGGCACCCTCAAATGCAAGCATTTCAGTCTATAAAAGACAATCTTCAAATGGCTCCCACTTTAGCACATTTTGACCCCAGTTTAAATATAATTGTTTCAGCAGATAGTAGTTCATTTGGGTTAGGAGCAGTCCTACTACAAGAAGATAAACAAGGTAAAAAATCAGTAGTCATGTATGCTAGTAGAACCTTAACAGAAGCAGAAAAACACTATGCTCAAATTGAAAAGGAATGCTTAGCTCTTACATGGGCGGCTGAAAAATTTAGGGATTATATAATAGGAATTCCAGTTACAATAGAAACAGACCATAAACCATTATTGCAAATATTACATACTAAACAATTTGATGACCTTAGTCCACGACTTTTAAGACTGAGATTAAAATTAACCCGTTTTGATTATAAAGTCAAATATATTCCAGGCAAAGAATTAGTGGTCGCAGATGCTTTGTCCAGGCGACCACTGCCTTTGTCTCATAATTCAAACAGTGGAGACGATTTACAATTTAATTTAAATGCACTTATTAGTGAAACTGTACCCGATGATTTGTTAAACCAAATTACGACAGAACAAAAAAGTTGTAACATTTGCAATCAAATAAAACAATTTACAGCTCATGGTTGGCCTGCTAAACATCTGTTAGGTATATTTAAACCATACTATCAGTACAGAGACAATTTCTCCGTTGAAGGAGATCTTCTCTTACTTAATTCAAGGATAGTCATACCAGAAAAAATGCATAAAGAAATATTAAACAAAATTCACGAAGGTCATTTAGGGATCTCAAGATGTAGGGAACGAGCAAAACAGTCAGTTTGGTGGTTAGGACTATCAAAACAAATTGAGGAAAAAGTAAAGACTTGCTCAAAATGCATAGAAACTTCACAAAATCATAAAGAAACCATGGTATTAGATCCACTACCAGATAGATCTTGGCAGAAAATAGGTATTGACTTGTTTAAATATTTAAACCATTGGTATCTGGTTGCAATGGACTATTACTCTAGATATTTAGAAGTTTTTAAGTTGCATGATTTGACTGAAGATAGTGTAATAATTAAATGCAAGGAAATGTTTTCTAGATATGGTATCCCAGAAGTAGTACGCTCTGATTGTGGTACACAATTTAAAACTAAATTCAATGATTTCGCAAAAGAATATGGGTTCAAATCAATTACTAGTAGTCCGTATTATGCTCAAAGTAATGGCCTAGCAGAATCGGCAGTTAAGATTGCAAAAAATCTTCTTACTAAAAATGAAGATATTTACCTGGCATTACTAGTTTACAGAAACACACCCTCGGAAACAGGTTACAGTCCCGCTGAATTAATGTTTAACCGAAAACTCAGAGATAATCTCCCTATGATACCAAGCAAACTAAACAACCCTGTAGTCCTGAGCCAAGAATTGAAACAAAAGCATTTAGTAAAAAAACATAAGGAGATAATTTATTATAATAAGAGACATAGAGCAATAAACTTGCCAGAATTGGAGGTAAATGATAGGGTATGGCTTACTGATCTGAAGATATATGGCACAATTATATTCAAATGCAAAGAACCGCGATCATATATGGTGAAAACGGAAAGAGGGAACTTTAGGAGAAATAGATGGCATTTAAAGTTGGCACCTAACACAAATATTTCACCAGCGGAGGGAAGGTATGTTTCAAATGATAATGTTATTTCTTGGGAAGATTATTGTAAGGCTCCTACTGATCCTTCAGATCCGATAGAAAGCACTTCCACAGAATTGGAGGAACGGGATCATTCAATTGTTAGTAGCCCGGAAGGAATCGGATCTGAAAGCAGTAGTGTAGCCAGACCTAGAAGATGTGTAAGTAGGCCTAAGCATCTAGATGATTATGTGTGTGATTAGTTTGTCATAAAACTAGATAATTTTGTAAAAGAATATTTTTTTTTTTGCTATTCTTGTAAAAAAGGGGAGATGTTGTATTATCTGTGTCATCCTTGAATATTGTCTATAGCATGAGAGTTGGTCTATGTTTGTTTTTGGGCTGGCGCGGCCATCTTGATGTAGGGCTCGGAATGTAAACGTACGTTTCTACAGTTATCATGATTACTTTATTACATTAAACAAGTGCTGATTTATGCAAGAGTTTTATTGATAACAACACACCTTGACCCGCCAGGCGTGTTCAAGGCGTATGGCAAACTAACTAATACTCATCGCTAAACCGAAAAAAAGACAGATTTAGAATTAAACTCTATCTAGGTGCCACTGGACACGTCTAGCGTGTCCATGTTTAACAAAGATGCAGTGCCGCCGACAGGCCTGGCGTGTCCGCGTAGCTTTATAGGGCGGCATCGCAGATGAACTTCAAAAAAAATGTGGTGGTAGTGAATGTGTTAAAAACGTTGCCCCACACTAGGAACTTCTTACAGTACCGTGGGTGCGTTTACAAACATAGAATTCACGTACACTAACACCCAGACCCGGAATAACTACCTGCAGATCATACAATATTTGTTCCGTGCGGGGATCGAACTCGCGACACGCTGCGCAGCAGTCGATCGATCAGGCACTATACCAACCGTGTCGTCAAAATGTTTATGATGTTGGCCCAAAGAATAATCCAAGTTTGAAATATCGAGCACCGAACGCAACTTTCAAAAATCGAAAAAACACCGAAACTTTTTTGTATTTTTAAAATTTTGGTATTTTTGGCGATTTTAACCCTAAAGGACTAGTTTTTGATGAAACTTAAGCACGACGTTTTGAAAGGCTAGACTAAAATGGTTTCTGTAGACCCAAAAGCTTCCAAGATAGAGCTTTTAAAATTCATATTTTTATATTGAACTTCGCAATTCCTGGCAATTGTTTCGTCACCTCTCGAGCAACTCTAGCGGCTTTTCAAATCAACGTTATTTTTATTTACAACAAATGTGGAAGAGGCAAAGCAACAGATGTCATGTACTCCAGCATCGCTTTTTCAAAATCCCCATTGGAACCAGAGGTTTTTCTCTATCTACACTTTGGCGATACGAACCCTAAAGGGATAGTTTTTGATAGTAGGTATCTTCTATTATTATCGTATCTCCTTTGTAGACTAAATTTGCTCGGGCACGCGCGATAAGACCCCTCTTTGAGGAGTGGCTGGATAGGCGCCACGGCGCGGGCGTCCTCGCCTTCCGCTTGACGCAAGTCCTCAACAGAAATTTCATGAGGTTCATGTGTCGCCCATCGCCTCCTCTTACAGAGACGAGGCCTGTGTCCCAGCACTGGGAAAATTATAGGCTGATGAAGATGAAGAGTGAAACGTAAAAAAGTGAGTGTATAAAAACGTGGCAAAATACCTCTGTAGACCTTATAGTCTCCGAGATAAACCACTTCAAAGTTTTTTTTTTCGAAAAATGTTACAAAGTTCGTTCGTTTGGTATAAAAAAAATCTCACTCTCTCTCTCACCACTTTTTGCAGGGCAAAACTCCCCATTGACTGGACTAAGAGACCACTCGAACAACTCTAGCGGTATCTCAAATCAACGTTATTTTTACCGACTTCAAAAAAAAGGAGGTTATCAATTCGACCCGTATGTATGTAATATTATCAGAACTGCCCAGTTTTCATATATGTTAGTCTATATCAGCGTCTGAACAAATGTGCCAAATTTCATAAGTGTATGTATGTATGTATGTATGTAGGTATGTATGTATGTATGTAGGTATGTATGTATGTATGTATGTATGTTTTTATGTTTGTGCACGCATATCTCCGGAACTATAAGTTCGATTTAAGTAATTCTTTGTTGTACTAGGTATTGTTCAACTTAGGGTACACTGCAAGTTTCATCAAAATCGGTTCAGTAGTTTTAGAGATATGGATTTTTTTATGTTGTGACGGATTACAAGATTAGTGCATATGTAAGAAAATTTTGTATTTTGCAAGAATTTGGGTTGAATATGTAATAAATAAACTAAAAAGGGTAAAATAAAAACTTTTTTTAAAAAAAGTACCGACTTCAAAACAAATACAAAAAAAATTAAAATAACTTTTCTTTCGGAAGTCGGTGGCTTTGTTTTGTTGTGTCATTGACTATTGCCACCGACTTCCGAAAGAAAAGTTATTTTAAATTTTTTTGTATTTGTTTTGAAGTCGGTACTTTTTAAAAAAAAAGTTTTTTACAACAAATGTGGACGAGGCAAAGCAGTTATCAGTAAACTTCTCTGAGGCATTTTTGTCATAAAGTCAACGGTTGAAGCATTATATTGAAAAATAACACATTTGGGCCCCTTCAAACCAAGATGGCGGCTAATGCAGACACTCCTCGAGGTCGAACACTCACATTTTTCTTGAGCAGCATATACTCAGGCAATACAAATAAAAAAAAAAAACTACAGAACCTAATGCAAGGCAAAGCCTCTTTTTTGTCCCTATTGACTGGACTATCTAAAATATTATTGCAAAAATTTGCGAAGTTCGAAAAAAATATAAATTTTGAAAAGCTCTATTTCAAAAACTCCTGGGTCTACAGATATTATAATTCGAATCTCATATTGTAGCAAAAGGCATATTTGAAACCGTTCTGAGAAGTTAATTATCAACAACTTTACTAGTCCTGTAGGGTCATAAACGCAAAATTTCAAAAAAAGTTTTTTAAATTATTTTTATTACAAAGTAGCGTTCGGTGCTTGAGGTCTCAAACTTGGATTATTCATTAGGCCAACATCATAAACAAGTCTGCAAAAAAGCTGAACTACCGGATTTAATGTAAACTAGCCCGTACATTCAGGCGACAAAATTATTGTAGGTACTAGGTACTTAAAAGATTTCCAAAATTAACGAAAATGAGATAAATTAAAAAATTGATGATTATGATTTTTCCTAAAACTGAAATCTTATTTAATTTACCGTTATGTTATAGCCGTGATAAGTAGGTACTTAGGGTCAAAATCAAAAGTTTTAAATTAAAAATAACTATTTTATCTTTTGCTTGGCGCGAGGCCCCTGGAAGCGCGAGGCCCCGGGCTGTTGCCCGGTTCGCCCCCCCCCTAAGGCCGCCACTGTTGGCCATCCAGATCCTGATCCAGAGAGTCTCATAATTCCAATGTAGATAAAGAATGGAGACTAAGTTGTCAATTCTATAATAAATAGTTTTGGCCATCCAGAGAGACCTTTTTGCATGTCGGTTAAGATCATAAGTGTCCAAAGTACATTTATTGGGATAGGGGTCCCTAGATAGAATAATCTGTGTTTCTAAGGTTTTTCCCCTTTCTTAGTTTACTGCTTAAATCTCTCCATAAGATTAGAATAGATAGGGCTAAAGAAATGGTAGTCTTTTTTTTTTGAATTCTTTACTAATCTCTGAGTTAATAACAATTAGACCTTCTGATTATATTTTAATGTCTTCTTTTAGAATTAGTTACCCTCTATACCTAAGCCGGGGGGCTGGTATATTATCAAGCAAACAATCAAGAGGAGAATAATATATGTATGTATATATATTCTTTAATGTCTAACATTTTACAAATTTAAAAATAACTTACATAAAAACTAAATTTTGTGCACAAGGGTGAGTTATTGATTTTGATAGGTATATTATCGCAGAATTCGCTGGAACAATACAATGGAATCCTGTGACAATAGTGGTCTAATATGGAAGACTATAAAATAGATTTATTAATGTATTTTATTTCTTATAACTTCACTTCATCCGCGATCAGGGCGCTTGCAGCAGTGCCGAAATATCGGAAACTCAAAACAATAAACAAATGATTTATCAACTTTATGAAAAAAAAAAAAATGTATGTGACTTATTGACTTGACTTATTAAAGTCTTCCAGAAATTATCAGTTAATTGTCGCAAATCGACACTCATGTAGAGTCATGTAGGTTCAGAGACGATAGAATCAAACATTTAATTTAAAGGATTTTTCAAGCTATGTCTAACTAACGCAAAATAAAAATAGTTTCTGGGATCCCAGCAGTGTTACTACATTTAAAAGTTTTTTTTACTCTCTTAATAGCTCCAGTTAAGAAAACTTTACAAAGAAGTTTGTTAGGTTGATTGCATCAGCCACAACACTTATGTGTCCAAATTTTGTGGTGTAAAAGTATCAATTATTAAATAGATTAGTAACAAAGGTGCGATTAAATTAATGGATTACAGATATTCTATAAAACTCAGGTCTGTGTAAGACTAGAATGTTCATCAGACTGGTGTTACCTTCCTTAAGTAATAAGCCCAGATATGTCTACGCATAAACTGTCATATAATAAAACAAGAACGTTCAACTACTAGCAGCAGGGCCTTATACAGTCACAATTGACTGTATAAACAGTCAATTAATACATTTTTGTTTTTTGTACATTCTACCAGACATGCATATTCTTAAAATGCGCATAGACTAGGCTCAACTGTGGACTCTATACTGCAGGCAGTGAGGGGTCTTCGAGGTCGTTTACCTTGGTAAATCATTATAATAGACCAATAGATGTTCTTTAAAATAAAATTTGCTGGGACATTAAATTTCATCAAGTTTTAATACCCGTAGTTAATTAACCTTAATTTCAGTGTTATATTAATACATAATAATAATTATTTAATACATTTAAGAGGAATATTTAAAGTTAAAGACTGTGATTGTCTTTTGAATTTGATATATTTATTTGATTTTCATAGATTATGCAGATGAAGTGTGACTCCAGATGTTTAGTCTTAAACATTTGGAATTAGAAAGATGGATTTTTTCATTTAAGTCAAGGTTAGCTATGATTGCCTGGTTATGTACACAAGCAGACGTATATCAAGATAATTATATTCCCATTTGAAAAAAGAAATTTTGGGTATTGAAACAAATTGGTTTTAACATAAATATATTATTTTATGTTCTCTGAACATCTACTAGTAATGAGGTTAATACCTCGGCCTGATTTTGAATATAATATAAGGATTAAACGAACTTACCTAGTGAAGTTCTATCCTTATTATATGAAGAAATCAGGCCGAGGTATGAGATTCCCACCCTCCCAAGATGAACTTTCAATTAATCTTCCCTTACGGCGGTACTTGGTACCACTGCTCTAAACTGAATGACGATTGAATGCAGTGTTGCCAGGAGCGGAATTTTTTAATTTTTTAATTACAGCATCTAAAATTTCGCGTCGAAGAGCGAGAGGACTCGACTACTACTAGTAATGAGGTTAATACCTCGGCCTGATTTCTTCATATAATAAGGATAGAACTTCACTAGGTAAGTTCGTTTAATCCTTATATAATAAATCGTTTTATTATGGCGGCGGCGTGCCCACCCCGGATAAATAATATAGGGAGGATGGTATTTCTGATTCATGGTTAGAAATGTATATTAGTTGCATGATTTGAAAAATGTTAAACCTTTTTAGGGTTCCGTAGCCAAATGGCAAAAACGGAACCCTTATAGATTCGTCATGTCTGTCTGTCTGTCCGTGTATGTCACAGCCACTTTTTGTCGAAAGTATAAGAGCTATCCTGTTGAAACTTGGTAGAAAGATGTATTATGTTAACCGCATTAGGATTTTCACACAAAAATCAAAACAAAACAAATTTTGGGGGTGCCCCCCATACTTAGAATTGAAACTCAAAAAAATTTTTTTTACCAAACCCATACGTGTGGGGTATCTATGAATAGGTCTTTAAAAATGATATTGAGGTTACTAACATCATTTTTTTCTAAACTGAACAGTTTGCGCGAGAGACACTTCCAAAGTGGTAAAAAGTGTGTCGCCCCCCCCGTAACTTCTAAAATAAGAGAATGATAAAACTAAAAAAAATATATAATGTAGACCTCAACCAAAACTACCAACGAAAATTGGTTTGGATGAGATACAGTTAGCAGTTTTTGAGATATAGTACATTTTCAAAAACCGCAAATATAACTTTGCCATTCATACAAATACTATGAAAAACAAAGTTATTTTTATTGTTTGTGTATATTACTTACTAATCTCAATATATCTCTAATCTATGCTTGCTGCTACGGAACCCTTCATGGGCGAGTCCAACTCGCACTTGGCCGGTTTTTATTTATAAACAATGTTCAAAGAATATCTACTTAGGACATACTCGTAGTAAACTGGTTCATTGTTTGATCTGTAGCGTAGGTATTCGTTAAAGCCCTTAATTTTTTTAACAAATTGTTTGAAAATGTGTAGGAATTTAACAAATAGTTTGCCTTACTAATGATCAAACAACTAGCCCTTAACTACTTTTTACTTAGCCTTTTCTATTTTAGAGATTACTAAATATTGCCAACGGCTTTGCCCTCATAACAACAGATAGCTGTAAAGTCACAATAAGTAGTAAGTACTATTTATTTATTAAGACATAAAAAAAACAAACAAGACGAGATATCGAAAATTTTGCAATTTTCTCTACTTATCCCATTACAGAATTAACTTAAAGGCACACAATATAAATTATTTCCCTTGCATTAGGTAACATCATCTATTATTTACTTGTTCTAAGAAAGTTTACCCAATGCGTCCCTTACAGGGGATCATGGCAATTTCCTTAAGAAAACAAGGGGTTGCAACGAATGATATTAATTTTTAATGCCATCGATCTCTTTTCAGGGTTTTTTAGAGTTTTATTGCATTTTGATCAAAAGGTCTTGATGTTATATTAATTCTTGAAATGTTGTTTTACTTTTGAGATATTTCAGTTTACTTAATAAATAGCATTACCACGTTGGATGGCAATGCTTATTCTTTGACCAAAGAAAGAACCAGCCGGTTTGTTTTTTTTGTAATAGACTATTTGACAGTATCAATAAATTATAAATCTAATTAGTCCATTATTTAGAGTTTTGAAAAATAACGGACACATGTTTTTTCTTATGTAAAATCAATGAATATTTACCAAGATGTAACACATCAAGACTCGAGAGTGGGGGCTTGTGACGTCAGAATTCAGTAAAAAATGTACTGAATTGTGACTTATTGGCAATTTTAAAAGCATCATATCTCCGTCCATTTTGGTTTGCGTAAAAAAAGAAAAAATACGGGTCAAATATTATTTGATAATCTAACTGACGGACTAATTAGATTTTTTTAGTCAAATAGCCTATTAGATATTTTATTTTAGTTTTATTTTAAATTTAGTATTTTGTTGTAAATATTTAGTTTTATTTATTTTTAAATTTCTAGTTTTAGTTACATAATATATTTAAATACTATTTTTCGTATAATTTGCAAAAAAATAATTAGTGAACATAAATAGCTATTTCCCGTAGTTTCACCCTCGCCAACACAGACGCTGCGCATCGTAGCGTGGTATGTTAGGGCTCCCACACATAAAAACTATACGACGTTGTGACTCACGATACAATCCTGCGCAGTTGTTATTCGAAATATAAAGTTGATGGTTGGTATTGAAGTCGATCATTTAATAACCCTAGTCGAGCAGCGTCCCGTACTATGGAACAGAATGCGTCTAGAGCGGTCCATTTTTCGGAATGAACTAAAAAACCACCCCACCGATGCTGATCGTAGATTTCTACGACGCGACGTCGTATCGTGTTTATGTGTGGGAGCCCTTATTTAGCCTCTAGCCTCAATAAATAGACTACTAATACAAGAAGAACTTTTCAATTCGAACCAGTAGTTCCTGAGAATAAGCCAAACAAACTCTTCAGATTTATAAAATACTAAAAAAGAATGTTTACTAAGTGACTGAACAGATTCTCGTAAATCTCCATATTAATAAGCAAGATACATAGGTATAGGTCTAAAAGTCAATAGATAACATTTTCGAAAAAATATGTCACAATCAAATTAGACTGATTTTCCATGAAAACAGCAATTACTTATAATCTTTTTTAAATAAAACCCTTCTACAAAATTCTAAGACATATGCGTCTGCTAATGTGCGTCAAGTTTAATTAAAATCTTCGGTTCAATCATTTCGGCGAAAAACGACTTCATTTGTTTGAAATGCGTTCAGAAATACTGTAACAAAGTAAGCTTTTATAAAGGAAACCGGTGGATAGGATTCGACCCATAATATACCTTTTTTCTCAAAGAAATCGGAGAGAACACTCGAACACTATAAATACTTCCTAACCCATTATAAACGCATTAAGTATTTAAAAGGGTGTTTCAAATGTACGGAATGAATGAAGCTTTTATTTATAGTTCACTTTTGTTTTGACTTGACAGTTTATTTAAGAAGAACGAATGAACGAAGCTCCAATACATCTTAATTATTCTTATACTAAATTTTGCCTTCTGTTTCACTCGCGGTAATTTAGAATTTATTTTGTCACAATTTCTACAATCATCATGTCGTAAACAATGAATTCGGATCGTACATGTAGCGCCATCTATTATTTTCATTAGAACGTTATTGTTGTATTTACTGTACTTTAATTCGGAATGAAAGCGGGTTACCTTGTCCGTTTCTGTACACCAAACAATGTACATAGTAGCAAAATTTTAGGATGATCGGGCGTGAGAAGGTAACAATTAAATTTACTTTCTACCTCATTGAAATACTAGATGCTAACTACCTATAGATATTTATGACTTCAGAGCCCTTGAACGATGCTTGTAGTACAGTAGAATACAAAATAACCCTCCGTTCTTAAAACAAGAGACTATTTCCATAAGGAATGACCCACAAGTAGGAGATATAGAACTGTTCTTGAATCGATACATAAAATATTGCGCCTACGCTTTTCACTATAATTGTTTTTGCATTTCCTCATCAATTTTATGTTTTCTTTGAACAGGGAATATTAATTTCACAAGGTATCATATTGTAGTCACAGTAGCCAACTCATTCAATAAAAAAACATTACTCCAAAAATAAGTACTCGACTGCGTACAAAAACATGCCAACTCTAAACATTAATAAAAAAAGAAAATAAACAAAATCGTTCGCTTCACACCACTGTGCACTGTCACATCACTCTGACCGTTACTATCTCAGAAGCATTTACATCGTTTTATTACCAACCTTATGAACTAAGCTATAAAGCAGGATTCAGTGTGGGCCAAAGGTCATAATCTTGGCGAAATAAACAGACAACTTAATGTCACGCTGTCATTCACGGATTATGCAAAGTAGCCAAGTTATTTTTTTTTTCTATTACCATAATACGCGTGGCAGAATGTTTGATGTAATGAAGCAACGTGGGAAAGGCTAACAGGGGCCTTATTACAGCTCTATGTCTATATACATATAAAGCAAGGGAAATTAGACTGTGTGTGAAAGAGAATAACGTTGGAAATTGAAAAATTTGGGAGGAATATGCGGGTTTGTTTGTCCGTTTGTTCTAAACCAAATTATCAAATTTCAGAGATATCACATTTCTGCTACCGGGCCTTTTTTGTTCTAATGTGAGTAGTAATTGATTTCTAGTTCACGTCAATTGTTAGCGCACTTAGTGGGGGCAGTAACACTACAAACCTGCTTTCGGGTGAGGTCAGCAAACGTCGGGTTCCGTCGGCTGTCAAATTATCATAAATTTTGTAATACAGGATGTTTAGTATGGACTTACGTTGGTTGTTAGTACACAAATGATAAATTGACGCTCATTTAAGCGGGAAAGTAAAAGTTTTGGTTTGTGATTCATGTAAATTATTGTGATGCTAATAAGGCACGGCATTCTCATTTCCAAGAGTTTTTAATTTGCTTTCTATTAATGTGCAATACTTCCGTTTATTCAGAATGTTTTTCGAAAACTGGTAGATTTTTTTCTCGGCTTATTAGGCATTGTTATACCTGATTTTCTGATCACGGTACGACTACTTATATACCGGTTATGACAAAGTATTACAGCATTTTCTTAATTTCTCATTACCATCATCATTTTAGTCTATTGCAGCCCAACTTATTATACATAGTCTTCCACGAGAAGCGCCCCAGAGATCTCCCACTTTTTTCACCAGACACTGTTTTACTCCAGACCATAACATCAATCTAAGTTTCATCAAGGTCTGTTCAGTCCTAACATACATCCATCTATCAAAATATCCAAACTTTCACACTTATAATATTAGTAAGATATCGGTGACCCATCATTAAACCAAGAATTTATCATGAATTCTATAATTTTCTGATCAACGTACCTACTTATAAAATACCTACATTTAAACAGTACATACAGTTATTATTGTTAATGTAAATTGTTCCTGATAAATAAATAAATAAACAATAAACTTCTTTTGCCTAATATACTAGGTCTTATTATTCTAGTCATGTATTAACTGTAACGTGATAATGAGTTACGCAGTAGTGCGCGTAGTATTTTAATTAGTACTAATAGTATACAATTAGAAACATTATGTCAAACATGAATATGCAGCCGGGTTTCTTTTTTCATATAGTCGGCTTTCGTAACCTGTTTTATAAAAGAAATAGCCGGAATAACATGTAGTAAAAAATCTTGTAAAAATGGCTGCTGTTAAAAATGTGTCATAGAGGGTGTTACAATGTTTTATATATTAATGTACGTGTTCTTTAATAGTAATGATTTAATTTTATATTTTACTAGTGGCCCGTCCCAGCTTCGCACAGGTATATTAAGAACCGCTCGTCCGATTTTGTGCAAACTTCACATAAAGCATCTACTAAATAGTTTGAACAAAGCCTAAACATTTGGTTTGGATAGGCGAGCCAGTTCATGAGTTATAAGTTATAACATTACAACGAAAAGTGGCATTGATTTTTTATATATTAGATGTAGAAGACAATGTCAGTAGTAGAATTTTAAACTTCGTAATTTCATAGGTTTGCCCCTTAAGGCTGCATAGTTCCTCAGTATAATCTTACTCGCTCGCACTTGCACGTACCACGCACTATTGCTTGCTCTTTCTTATAGCTGTCTACACGCAAATCTATTTATTTTACGGCGAAAAAAAAGAAAATTCAAAAAAAAAAAAAACATAAGACCTGCTTTATAGTTAGTTCAGTTAGTATAAAACCAAAAAATCTAATATTTCACTATTTATTTTCGTAGTATTCAGTGATTTGCAAGCCGCATGCGGCGATCCTCAACTTTACCATATATTTATTTCGAAATTAATGCTGCAGTATCTTCGACGTATCACAGGATTCTGCTAAGCCATTTGAGACTTAAACAACACTGCTAAAAACACTTCTGCTGAACTTTTCAGAGATTACAAGCGTGATGTGATGATGATGAAAATTAATCACAAACAATTTTATCAATATTGGTAAGGGGCGAAATCCCCTGAAAATTAAACAAAAAGTAAGTAAATTGAAAAACGTATAAATCATCTAAAAAAATACTACATTTTACCATTTTCTTTCAAATTCAAATCTTCATTAAAATTCACTTATGTACCTACTGAAAACAAAAGAATGTCTCATTTATTTCCAAAAACCCACAAATCAGTGTAAGTTCCGCTTCGTCCTGTCACTTAGTAATTCGGATATACTCGTGTATGTTCGTATTATTAACTCGGGGTATTTGAATGCGCAGGAGTGGCGCATGTCTGGTACCAATTATAACAGCCGACTGACAAATGTGGATGACGTGTTGTACTGGTGAAGACGAAGTTTCTTGAAATTGATTTAATGTAACTAATAGAGAAAATGTTGATGAAAAAGATAGGATTCCTAATCGTATAGTAGATTAAGTTTTAATGGAGTGGTCAGATAAGTGACAAAATCGCTTTTCAAGCTTGAAACATTTGACATTTAGGCTTTTCTGTAACATAAGAGCGTGTACGCAGTTAGGCATTTCATACAAATCAGGTGTTTTTTAATGACTGAAGCTTTTTTAATTTGAAAGCATATAAAAAACTTAAAAAAAATATGTAACCGACTTCCCACAAAAAAGTTCAAAATAACCTACAAAAAAACTTTTATTTCGAAAGTCGGTGGCTTTCTTTTTTATTTCATTGACTTTTTGTCACCGACTTTATTTTATCCTTTTTAGTTTCAATATTCAACCCAAATTATTGTCAAATACATAATTTTCTTACATGTACACTAAAATATTGTAATCCGTAGCACCGGTAATAACATCGCCCGTACTCTTACACCACCACAACGAGCTAAAAATGAAAACTACTACACCAAACTATGAAACTTTTATGGGACCAAATGGCAGATATATTGTAATTATCAAACAAAAAAAGAATCATCGAAATCGGACCAGAAACCTCGGAGTAATCGGTGTAGACAATGTTGAAAACTTTTTAGGTTTTTGTTGATTTTTCAAAAAGTGCTAGTCCGATTTCGGGACCATTCGGGAAGTGTACCCTTTCCAACAAAAAAAGAATTTTTCAAATCAGTTGGTAAACGACGGAGTTATGCCCGAACAAACACAAAATATATATATATAAACATCCGAATTGAGAACCTCCTCCTTTTGGAAGTCGGTTAAAAATGTTTCATGCTTTTTTTTTCTCTTTTCTTCATGAATCATCATCTCCAAATTCAAAAAAGCAAAATCTTGACTGGCAACCAATAAAATTCATACACGATGACAAAACATCAAAGCGTTTTCCTCTCAAATGTACCAGCATGCTACGCTTACTTTGACTAATGTGCTTGCCTGTACCAGCTTAAGCCAAGAGACGGCACGGGACATTTAACTTTAATTTCAAATACCTAAGAACACGGATGTCTTAATGAGTAATACCAAGATTGTATTTACTTAACCCTTGAGAAGAAATTTATTAACTTCAAAGATAGAATATCAAGGGATTTAGAAGAAATAACATCAACAAAAATCCTGACGAAATTTAAGGGGTTTTTTCACGGATGGATGGATAGATGTTTGTTACTAGCGATGCATCCGATACCGATACCGATATATCGGCGATACTTCGGGTTAGCCGATATATCGGTATCGATGATATTTTTATGACCGATTTAACGATACTTTTTAATTTAAAAATGTAGTGTGAACGAGCGTGTTGTCTCGTCTATTTCGTTGCAAACGAGGCACAAACTATGCTCGGGGAAACCTTTGCCAGAACAGACTAGCAAAATCGCCTTTTTGCGAAAAAAATAAAATTACTTTTTTTCTTTAAACCAAAAATCTTCTTATTGTTAATTTTAATTACTAAAATGTATAATTATCTGGTTTCAACCTATGTCATTACTTTTTATATTAATAAAAAAAATCTGACTTGAGCTTTATTTATTCTATCTTAATTTTTTAATTCACAATAAGCGTATCGGTATCGGTATCGGTATCGCCGATATTTTTATAAGAATATCGGTATCGGTATCGTATCGGCGAAAAGGCGTATCGATGCATCCCTATTTGTTACTCAATCACGTCATTCGGAATGTTTGATAGTATCTTTATGAATTTTGCCTCAAAAATAGGTCATTGTCTAGAATACCTAACACAAGAGATAGGTACCGTTTATCCCGATATTACGACATTTTGGACAGACATACAGGCGAAACCGCTAGTGACAACTAGTGAGTTATAAATTAAAATAAAGAAAATATTATGGATATAAAAATTGGGATAAAATTTCGTGGATATAAATCAAGTTCATATTATATTATTATCTACATCATTGCGACAGACTATTGCATTTTGTTACATCTGTATCTAGTTTCATTGCAGTTAGATTACAAAATTGTCTTTGATTGATGAATAATTGTGTGTGTGTGTTGTTTTCTGATACCCTATTGGAATAAACGTTTAACCTACACTAGATCATAGGTTTCGCTACACTCCAGTATTCCTCTGCGATATTTTTTTAAGGTATGGAGATCCCTTTAAAAAATGCAGATACAACTTTTATTTCTTCATCAATAAAAGTCAAATTGTTCTCATCTAAGTGTTTGATTTGTTGTTATGGAATAATTTTAAACAAAGTTTTATTCATTACTTCATCAAATAAACATTAGACTCTACAAAGAATTTTCAAAGCATGAAAACTTTGATAGTCATCAAAATAACAAGTCCACGACAATCTGTTCCAATTATTTTTTTATTCTTCTCAGGAACGTTTTTGTGTGATTTTTTTTAATTAAGTTCAATTAAAATCGTATTATTCAGTTTCCCGTTGGATCCGGGAGTTTTGTTAAAAACTTTTTTCTCCGATTTCTTTTTGCTAATTAAAGCAGAGTTTGAAAATTTTTGGAATTCTTTGCATGGGTTGCTCTGGGGTGACCATTGCAGACATCTTGTTGTGAATCTTTTTGTTTTTTTTTTTAAACAGCTTTGCTTATTTTGCGGTTCTTCACTCCGAGATAATTCGATTTTAGTCACGTTTAAATTAAATCTTCAGAGTAAAGGCTGGTTTGTTGCTAGACCATAACGTATAATATTTTCGTACACGCGACCGACGTACGCCACCAAAATCATCGTAACAGGAATTCAAGCCTAAAGGCACAGCATTTAATTCCATGATCATTCGAGTTTCCAAAATAACTTTAATTCCACACCAATACATTTTTATCAAAACCCTACACAAGGCCGATATTCGCTCTTTTATTAATTTGTCGAAAGAAAGAAGTCTAAGAACTTTGGAGGAAAAATGATCTGACAAATCATTTTTCCTCCGAAGTTCACAAGTATTGATTGATTGCTTCCCATTTTCTTGGCGACATTCTACTCAATTAGGGGAGTCGTGTTACTATGGAAACTTATAGATGAACGGTAAACAATACTCCAGTAATATTCTAATGCAAGCGTTAGGGGAACTACCGGATTTGGGAAGAAACCAGCCAACTGTTCATTCATTAAGAAGGATTTTGATCTTGATGTCCCCAAAATCTTTTGTCAGATGGAATTAATATCAGATAAATGAATAAGGTACAGATCTTCGGAAAATGAACCAGTTTTCTAAGAAAATGTTTGTAATTCTGACGTTTAAGTACCGAACATTCATGCATATGAATGAACGTAGGATGGAAGCTTGTGACATGATCACGGAAAAAATACCGAAAGTTTGTAAAGCAACCTGGAGTAACATTCGGAATTGTATCGATTATTGCCTCATCAAGTTTGCATAGTAAGCCAACCTTGTCGTCAAATAGTCATAGTACATAATAATTCCTTTCTACATTGAGTGTGATTTACTTTTTTGTGTAAATCGGAACCCAAATGCAAGTCGTTCCATGTAAGACACTGGCACTTTTAAAATCTACTATTATTTACTTCACCAATATATTTTCCACCATTCTCTTGGACACTGGACTCTTACAATGAGGATCTGCACTAGATAAGCCCCAACTTTCAGTGCAAACAATCGTAAAACATCGAGCAAACAGCTCGGAGGCCAACAATAGCGACAAAATCGTACAGACCCTTACGGAACTCGTAGACGTTTCTAATAGCCCTTAAGAGTGAAGCAAACAGTTTTACTCCATTGTCCACTTCACTCGACATTGTTACTTGATAACAATCTTACTTTTTACCGTCCTGTTAAACGACTTTGATACTTCTATCAAAGATGTTATTAGTTTCTACAGATGCAAGATTAATTTTGCGCACCGTTCGTGCCGTTTCCATGGTAACAGGTATTGTCCAAGCATTTTTTCCAAATAATTTTGAACGGAAATCAGCCTTCTGCCTTTGAAAGTAAGGATGGCTGTCCTTTGAACGGCTTTTTGCTAAGGATATTTTTATTACGAGAAGAATATTTTTCTGCAATTGAATTTTTATTTAGTTGGAATCGATGACATTATTACTGTTCGTATTTTTAGATGTCGTAGGTATTTGACATAGAAACCTCTGATATGTTCGTGCTCTATCTTCTTCTCGATGGCTTATTTTTTAATCAAAATATACGACTGTAGACAATTTCTGATTAGAACGATGTTTACAATTTGAAAGCAACACAACGTTCCAACACAAATCACCCGTCCTGACAAATGACAGAAGTAGAGAGAGAAAGATTTGTCCAATAGTGACTGATACCTTTGCATTACGAAGCTCACTAATGCCGGCCATACACACTACGGTCTACCGGAGAGGTCCACCTGTGCAGGTATGCCTGCGCAGGTAGACTGGAATGTGTGTGGGAATAGACCTGTGCAGGTTTTTGAACCTGGTTGACCTGCGCAGGCATACCTGCACAGATTACCTCTCCGGTAGACCGTAGTGTGTATGGCCGGCATAATACATGATTGGTATTAGGTTGTGTAATGTGTATACTATTATGATATCACGAAACTGAACGTCCAAAAGTGACTACCATAAGACGTTAAGAATATAATTAATAATTTCGAAATTGTGAGCATGACTGCGATTGATTCAAGTACGCTGTATGTCCACATAGGTACGTAAAATTAATACTAGGGCCTCAGAAGGTCGCAAATGTTGCTCGCAATCGAAATTTTCTTTCTACCAACGTTTTATCCAAAAGTGGTCAAAAACTGCTAAAAAAACGGCCAAGTGCGAGTTGGACTCGCCCATCAAGGGTTCCGTAGTAGCAAGCATAGATTAGGGATATTATATATTGAGATTAGTAAGTAATACACACAAACAAAAAAAAATAACTTTGTTTTTCATAGTGTTTGTATGAACGGCAAAGTTATATTTGCGGTTTTTGAAAATGTACTATATCTCAAAAACTGCTAACTGTATCTCATCCAAACTAATTTTCGTTGGAAGTTTTTGTTGAGGACTACATTATATATTTTTTTTTAGTTTTATCATTCTCTTATTTTAGAAGTTACAGGGGGGGGACACACATTTTACCACTTTGGAAGTGTCTCTCGTGCAAACTGTTCAGTTTAGAAAAAAATGATATTAGTAACCTCAATATAATTTTTAAAGACCTATAAATAGATACCCCACACGTATGGGCTTGGTGAAAATAAATTTTTGAGTTTCAATTCTCAGTATGGGGGCACCCCCAAAATTTGTTTTGTTTTTATTTTTGTGTGAAAATCCTAATGCGGTTCATATAATACATCTACGTACCAAATTTCAACAGGATAGCTCTTATACTTTCGACAAAAAGTGGCATACGGACGGACAGACAGACAGACAGACATGACGAATCTATAAGGGTTCCGTTTTTGCAATTTGGCTACGGAACCTAAAAATGAGGAGAAGTCATCAGTATAAAATACAGACCCACACAAAACACAATACTCCTATTCCACTACCATCTCATAGCAGTGTTAAAGTTGACTATTTTTGTACGACAGCGCCTTGTTATGAGAATAAATCGCGCGGCAAGACAACACATTGAATTGTGCTCGTCTTTTAGACGACGTTAGGGATCGTACACATTCAGTCTGTAGTTTATTGTGGTGTCTTTTAGACATAAGTGTGAGGTTTTAAGTTTATATTGAAGGAGTTGGGAGGAGCGATCCTTGGATAAATAGTTGAAAGTTAAATGTAGTGTCTCAATTGTAGCTATTCTTTTGTCGATTCTCACATAATTATGGCCCTGTTAACAGCTTCCCAAGCATTTCTTATTACTACGTTGTTTTCTTCTATCTCTACTTTTTAACTTTTCTATTAACATCACAAACGATTGTTTATCATTTTGTATTAATTCCTTTGGTTTCGAGTTTTAGACTCCCTATTCAAAATTTATCATTTTCGGAAAATAGATTCTTATCTACATCATCATGATCCGAATCAATTACTTATTAACATAGTGACTGATAACAATATGATGAAGATTTTGTGTGAATCAAAATTCTACTGTGATCAGGATTTTCGAGACGCCTGGCGATAATGCGAAAAAAAGTGAAATGCGCGTGTTTTTTTGAGAACATTTCTAATTCTTCGTTAAATTCCTAGTTAATATTAAAGACTATGTCCGAAGATCTTAAAATTCGAAAACTGTTTATGACCTCAATAAAGCTCTTCAACTGTAGCTCCAACAAATGTATCCACTTCTCAACATTAAAATATCTGCGCCTGATATTTTCCCCGCAGTTTCCGTTATCTTATAGAGTGCAATAAATACTTCAAGTCGGCCGTCACAACGGGGCATCTCCGTATGATTGCGGACTACAAAAATAAAAACAGAGTTCATGTTGGATACAAATAGATCTTACTGTGCCGTGAATATTGTGGATTATTGTCAAGAAATTCTACTTTGCTCACTGGATAAGAAGAATTTTATAGGTATTTTTTGGATTTCTATTTGCAATTTTTTTCAAGTATCTAACAACATTCGCTTTAGAAATTTCTTATGTGCCATCTGGGTGTGTTCATAAATATTTAAACTCATAAACAAACAGCTCGGTAAGCTGTAGGTCATATCATATATCGGGATTTAATTAGTGACAAGGCGTAATCGTAAAATATAAGTTTTGCAGCGTATCTTATTCCTGTCCGATAGAGTATTTTCTGATGATAGCCATCTCTTAAACTTCGAGTTCTTACAGAAGCACTAACATAGCATTGATTCTGTAAATCAAATCAATTAAAAGATTAAATCAACGGTCCATACAAACGGTCAATCAGCGGGCGGAACAACTGCATACATTTAACGCACCATCTCGTTAATCCCTTAATTGATGGGATGCTCCGCTTTGTCGCATACTCGCGTGGTAATGCTGGGCTGAAATGAATGGGATTGAGAAAGATAGGGTTTTTTTACAGCTTGTGCAACAAGGCTGAATATAATTTCATCGAAGTTAGAGTGGGCTTCACACGAGAACAGGCTTCTTTTGGGTAAGTCACCTCTGACGTAGACGAAAGTCAAGAGCAAATACACCATGTTTAAAAAGTTGGTGTTAGTATCGGTAAAACTGGGAATGAATAAATGCATGATGTTGAAAATAACGTAATAAAATGTCAATAAGTTGAATCAAAATTAAAGATTCTGTGAGTCGTTCTACTTTGGACCGGACTCCAAACTTAGAACTCTATTGACATCTATTCCCTAACTTCACAGAAATCTACTACAGTACGACAAAGTCTGGTATCTGGAAACAGTCCTATTAGTAACAAAAAGAAGAGAATGGCAATATGAAAAAAATCTTTGACTGCTAGATCTAAAAGATTAATGATTCAGTAATAGTTAATGTAGTAGATAATGACACAACATATAATGAAAACAAACAACACAGACGTACATCCCGTTCACAAAACAACGGTAGCGAATTAACAGCAGGCGGTAATCCTTTAATTGATGCAACACGACCTCTTGTTCCGATTCAATCCGATGAGCGATTTAAATTGCTGTTTGTTTTCGCTCTTTGTACGTATCGATTACAGTTCATGTTGTTGACAGTAGGGTTACTGATTTTTACGGGCTTATGAGGAGACTCAGGGCGTCTTTCCAAACTCGACTGTGTGCATGTGAAAATCTTTTAGTTACTGAAATATTGAATTGTGTGTACCTAGTAAGACCAGAATTAGTGTACATTATGTTGTGAAGTATGGTTTTAATATGCTGATCTCGATTGAACTGTGATTTTAATTTCTGACTGTTATTTTTATTTTATTTTATAATTTTAATTTTTGAATTTTCTTTTTGCTGTTGTTAATTTTAATTTAAATTCTGATTCTGATTGTAATGTTGATTTAATTTTAGTTCTATTTTGTTTATGCGATGATGTTTGTAATTTTTTATTATGTGTAATGAAATTGATATGGGTTCATGCCTGAAATAAACTATTATTATTATTATTATTATTCGTTTATTCATCTTTTGTACATATTTCACATATTTTTAAATATTCTTTACAAAAACAAACAAACAAAAAACATTTAAAAATATAAAAAACAGTGTTCCACCGGTGTGGGAGCGGGGTCCAAGCTACCGGTGGTTAGGGCTCCAGAGACAGGAACCTCCTCACAATACGAGCCGTATCAAGAAGTACTGCCTTCTGAATCAGGCCCTTGATCCAACCCCCTAAGGAGAGCCTCGAAAGGTGTTCGTCGAGGCTCTTTGCCATCAGGCCATTGGCAGTAACGACAATCGGCACAATGATAGCCGAGTTCACATTCCACATGTCGACAACCTCGCGCGCCAGGTCGAGATATTTGATTTGTTTATCTTTCTCAGCCTTCACGAGGTTCTCGTCATGTGGGATGGTAACATCGATTATCATTGCGCGGCGCGCTGATCTGTCTATCACTACTATGTCAGGCTTATTGGCGACAATAGTCCTATCAGTAATGATAGGCAGATCCCAGTACAACGTGACATGGTCTTTCTCGAGAACTGGGTCGGGCACATACTTGTAATACGGTACCTCAGATTCCACAAGTTTGTATTTCAACGCAAGTTGCTGGTGGATGATTCTGGCTACTAGGTTGTGCCTGTGCAAGTACTCGCCGTTAGCAAGACGAGAACAACCAGAGATAATATGTCGAATGGACTCACCTGGACGATGGCATGCCCGACACACGTCAATCGTCCCATCCTTTATAATATGTCTCCGGTAATTGTTCGTCAAGATAACTTCGTCCATAATCGCACAGACAAAACCTTCAGTTTCCCCGAAGAGGTCACCGAAACGTAGCCAGGACACGGACGCTAGAAAATCTACATCGGGCCCATGAAGGGCCCGGTAGAAGCGTCCGTGTAGCTCCTTGCTTTGCCATACCTCCCTGCGGTCTTCGGTACTGAGTATCACAGGTATGTGCCAGTTCTCTTTAGCCATGGACAACGGGGTGAGTCCCTTGTCCACTGTGACCACATCTCGGTGCATACCCACTTCCATTTTCAAAAAATATTCTCTGAGACTGCACACCTCGCGGTTGTGGAGGGTCTTAGCATTTAAAAAGCCTCGACCCCCGCATTTCCGCGGGATGTACAGCCTCATCACCGATGATCGTGGGTGATGCATCCGGTTTGCAGTCAACAGCGTACGGACTCGTCTATCCAAGGCGTCGAGTTCAGTTTGAGTCCATTTGAGTATGCCGAAAGAGTACATTAAAACCGGCATGACCCAACCGTTGAAGGCGCGCACCTTGTTTCCGCCTGAAAGAAGGCTATTTAAAACTTTTTTCAGGCGTCCAAAGAAGTGGTCCTTCAACGATTGTTTCACGTCCGGTACATTAATGCCTAACGCTTCCGACATACCCAAATACTTGTAGGTCTCGGATGAGGAAAGTGATCTAAGGTGTATGGAATCTGAAAGCTGAATCCCTTCAGATTCCATAATCTCCCCTCGCTTTACATACATGACTGCACATTTGTCCACACCAAATTCCATCCTGATGGCACTACTAAAAGTTTCAAAGTTTATTATTATTATTTTTCGGATAGTGTTTTCACTGCTCAGTCCTTAGACTGGATTTTAACTACATTTACGGGTCGAAACCAAAGCAAATGCAGCGTGTGGTGTGTATGCTATGTGTCTTCGTGAGGTCCTATTTCATTTTCTTCTATCTGCATGAATTTCCTAACAATTCTGCATGTGTTTAATATAGCTGCTTTTTGGAGTGTTATGTAAAGGGTTTCTTTTAGGTCTAATAGTTTTATACTATGGAGGAGATGATTAGGGATTATGCCTGTTGTGGAAAGAACAATTGGAACTATATAAACCTTTTCTTGTCGCCAAATTCTTGTGACTTCTTCTTTAAGCTCTGCGTACTTACTAATTTTTTCTGTGATTGTTTTCTGTATGTTGTGTGTATTAGGGACTGCAATGTCTATCAGGTAAGTGATTTTATTTATTTTGTCCTGTAAGATTAAATCTGGTCTGTTATAATGGATTGTCCTATCAGTAAGAATGGCGCGGTCGTAAAAGAGTTTATGTGTGGTATTTTCTAAGGTCGGCTTTGGTGTATAATTGTAGTAAGGAGTGTTTGTATCTTGAATGAGTGCGTGTTTGAGTGCTAGTTTTTGATGAATGACATTGGCAACCTGGTTGTGCCTGTGGGTGTAGTCGGTCTGTGTGAGAGTTGTGCATGCTCCTGTTATGTGTTGGATGGTTTCCGGATGTGTGTGACATTTGCGACATTTATCATTAGTAACTGTAGGGTCTTTGATGATGTATTTTCTGTAGTTTTTGGTATTTATGATCTGGTCTTGAATGGCTATGATAAATCCTTCTGTTTCCGGGAATAAGTTGCCTATTTTCAACCACTTATTTGAAGCTAACCTATTTATGTGTAATTGCTCTAGATCATGAGGGTGTCGACCATGAAGTACTTTCCTCTTCCAGTCGTCAATTTTTTGTGTCTGCGGATTGTCAATGGAAGAGTTTTGGGTTTCAATAGAATTGCTTAGGTTAAGTGGAGTGTAGTTACTATCATTTGTTACTATGGCTTTATGTATGTTACTAGTGCGGGACTTTGTGTGGAAGAATGATTTTAATCGACTAACTTGTTTCCGCCATAGGTGCTGGATATCTATAAGGCCTCTCCCTCCATGTTCTCGTTTTATTGTTAGTCTCTCTATGGCGGATTTAGGGTGAAGGTTATTATGTTTCGTGAGTGTTGTGCGTGTAGTACGCTCTAACTGTTCCGTGTCCGTTTTTGACCATTTTATAACTCCGAATGAGTACGTCAATACGGGGATGGCGAAGGTGTTAATGGCTTTGATAAGATGTTTACCCGAAAGTTGTGTTTTACAAACGGCGTTAAGGCGTCTCTTGTATTCCGTAGTTAGTGACTGTTTTATACGTACATGGTCAAGACCTTTGAGCTGCACATACCCTAAATATTTATACAAGTCAGTCGATTCCAACGCTGTAATAGCATCCTTCTCATTTACTACATAGTTGCCGGGCCTTATTTTGCCTCTTACAATGTGCAGTGTTTTACATTTATCCAAACCAAATTGCATATTAATATCGTTACTGAATTCTGTTGTAAACTCTACTAATTTCTTCATTTCTTTTTCTGTTTTTGCATATAATTTGATATCGTCCATGTATATAAGATGCGATATTGTTGTTTCGTCTGTATTATGTTTGAGGCAATATCCGGCCCCGCATCTCTGCAGCAAATGAGATAAAGGATTTAGGGCGAGACAGAACCACAGTGGGCTCAGGGAGTCACCTTGGAAGATGCCTTTTTTGATGGAGATTTGTCGCGTGGTTACATTATTTTGGTTACAATTTATTTGTAGTGTTGTTTTCCATTGTAACATTATACGGCGTAAGAAGTCTATTATTTTCGGGTTTATTCTATATATTTCTAAAATTTTTAATAACCAAGAATGTGGTACACTATCAAAAGCTTTTTTGTAATCAATATAGGTGCAATGTAAGTTTCTATTTTTGGAAGTGGCATGTTTATGAATTGTGGAATCAATAATCAGCTGTTCTTTGCAACCCATGTGGCCCTGTCTACATCCCTTCTGTTCTTCTGCTATTATATTGTGATGTTCGATATGCGCCTGAATCTTCTTTGTAATTGCAGATGTCAATATTTTGTAAATCGTGGGTAGGCATGTAATTGGTCGATATTGGGAAGGTTGTGATGAATTTTTTGTTTTAGGTAGCATGTAAGTAATTCCTGTTGCAATAAATTCAGGCGTATTCTGTTGTCCCGATATAATATCCGTTATACTTTTTGCTATAGATTTGTGAAGACACGTTAACTTTTTGTATCAAAAATTATGAATTTTGTCTATACCAGGTGATTTCCAATTATGTAATCTAGCTGTGATAAGTGTTATGTCTAACTCTGTTACCTCTACGGATTCCATCTCGTCAATATCTTTCCATTTTGTTTCCTCTTCTACTATCCAAGATGCTTTGTCGTTGTGTTGTTTTTGCTCTTCCCAAATACTCGCCCAATATGCTTCTAATTGTTCTTTTGTAGGTAGGTTAGGTGTATGTGTGTTATGATCATCAATTGTGTCTGTTTGTGGTTTGTGTAAGTTTCTGTAGAACATTTTTTCGTTTGTGGCAAAAGTGGCGTTATCATTTTTGCGCTGAAGTGCTTTTTTGTACCTTTTGAGTCTATGAACTTTGAGTGCTAATTTTTGTTTTAAGGTGTCTAAAAATTCTTCTGGTCTTGTGTTACTCTTTTCGTGTCTGGTGTGAGTGGAATTATTCCTAAATATGTCCTGAACTTTTTTGACTAATTTATTAGATCTACAACCGTTAATATATTGAGTGAGTCTGCCTATGTTTGCCCTTAATTTTTCAATGTCTTTTTCTAGTCTCTGTTGCCATGCTGGATTCTTGTTTTGTCTGGTTCTTGTAAGTCTTACATGGTCTGTGATTTTAAAGTTTAGTTCTTCAGATATTACTACCGCTGTGCAGTATATAAGTAAATGTATGTCTATGAGTTGTGTGTCATCAGATATGTATTGTGTGAGTATATTTTCGTTAAATAAATTGACCAGTCGAAATAAATTAGGTGTGTATTTAAGTTTAGGTAATCTTGGTCGCGCTGCGGGGTTCATCCCAGAACATAAAGTTATTGTTGTTCTAAATTTCTCATTGATTTCTTGAATAAATGTATCTGTTGTTAAGTGTTGATCTGGGACAACTATGGTCTCAATGTCATTTTCTAGCGTTAGGATAACGGATTCCGTTTGTGTGGATGTGTGTGTTACTTGTGTGCTTGTTTGTGAATGGGTGTATGGTTGAGATTGTGTATTAATAAGTTGTGACTGACTGATCGACTGATTATTTTCATTTGTGTTTTGTGTGATATTATTAGTTTCTATGTAATTATTCGTCGTTTCTTCTTGAGCTAATTGGGTACGTACTTCTTCTTTTAATTGATCTATAAGTTCTTGGGATAGAAGTTTATTCCTAACTATGGTTCTTCTTTGGTCTGATATTCTTTGTTCTGAAACGGTAATTTCTGGGTATTGTCGAGTGAAATGTGCGTGTAATTGTTGTCTGTATGTGGTCATGTCGGTCTCTAATTTAGTAATGTATAGATAAGTTCTCATGATAAATAGATTTACTTCTTTACTCCATTTCATTCGAACTCTTGCTTTTCCAGCCTTGGTGGACGCGGGTAAGAAGGCAGATACCTCCCGCGCAGCACTCAAGGTTGGAGTAGGTGGAACTGTATTTAAACTAGATATGGAAGGTGATGGAGGAGTTGGTGACGATGGTATGGATGGTGATGTTGGCCTGGAGGGTGTGTATGATATTGTGCTTGGACTATACGGTTCTACAGGGGTGTCTGTCCTGTCCGTCAGTCTGTCACCATCGTCAATGAGTTCGGCTGTAGTATCTTTGTCGGTGGGAGCCCGCCTGCTCAACTCCTCACCGCTGACGGATCGCATGCTGTGACACCCAGCGTCAGCTCCAGGTGCGCCCCGGCGATCGCCCCCGGGCAGCGGCCCTATACGTTTACTTTTAGAACGAGTCTCCATTTTATTTATGGGTTTCCAGAGCCACGTTAGCCACGCCAGTAATTTCTCATTCGTGTGTCCGCCCCCCACGTGATTAGATGGTCAATCAGGACGTGTGGTTGTTTAGGGGGCTTATTATTATTATTATTATTATTATTATTATAGTCAGCGAATATCAATAAACTGTAGTGAATTCGCAGAAAAGTATTGAACCTAGACTATAATTTGCATTGAAAACTACCAGATTCTTTCTTCATTGTCATTTCGTCGTTTTTACGATGTTGAAGTCATCAATAAGCATAGAACTTCGATAGAATTGCATAGAAAAACGTGCCGTTAGAAAAACTTCACTTAGTGATCGAGAGCATCTTCGTGATAATAATGGCTCCTTTGCAAAATACCAGGATTGAATCAATAAGTCAACCAAATGATTTTTATCATACAAGAGATTTTCTTTTCCAAAGGCCAATACAATTAGCAGAACTTAAAGCACAAGCTCAAAAGACGGCTCCAACTTTCCATGGAACTAAAATCGTAACCATGATTCTGAGAAAGCCTCGACCGCCATACAATACAACAAAAGATGTCTTTACAACCAACGGGTTCTATTTACCAGTCAATCAAATACATTATAGCAGGTATAGATAGAAAATCCTCAATAGTAGTTGTTTTCACACTAGTGTGGTGTCAATTTTATGTAAATAAACACAGGTCAGCCATGTTATTACTGTCAACATGTCGGTGCTAAATAACAGCGCGTGAGTAGGAATGTCCCGGCGACTGGAAACTATCAATTATTGTTGCACTGCGGCGGTTGAGGCATCTACGTTGGCGGTTTTGTTCATGTATTAATCATACATGTCATGTAAAATATATCTTCGAGATGAAATTGAATCCGAGTTGTAAAAAAATAATAATGTTGACGGTCGGTATGCTAATAAATAAAACTAAATGATTATAATGTTTATTAACATTTCTTTTTTGTACCAGTTCCAAGTAGAACCTCTCTAGAAATGCTAGAAGAGCTTCATCATCATCATTGATTGTACATTTCAATTATTTCAGGTTGTGGTAGGATGTTTTCTTCATACAAACATCTTAATACGACTAGCTCTCCCTTTTTTTATTCTGCTAGTTTTGTCCTAAATTCTATAGTCAAACATTGTGCAATTCACTAATCAAATTCTCCTTTCTGAAGTTTTCCCAATTAGCTACAAAATGGTCTTTGAAAGATTCAGCGGAGTTGGCAACGCACAGGCGATACCTTTGGTGTTGCATAAGCAACGGTGAGCGCATTCTATTAGACGGGCCAAATGTTTGTTTATCACCTACATGGTGTATAAACAATATTAACCATTTAAATCGCTCCTTTCATAGCCACTTACAAACTGGTGCACGGCAAACCTTAATTAGCTAGAGGCGGCAATTTGCGGTCTTCAAATTGACTGACTGAGTCAGTGTTTGAGTGAGGCCTGATCGGTACCATGGCTGCTATGTCAATTATGTAGTTTGTGCTTTTATGAAATGCGGTAAATGAACAATTTGTCGTTAGGATTGACGAGGTATTTGATCGAGGATGATTGTAAATTGAAAGTTTTGAATTTTGTAGTTAGGTAAATGTTCAAACAATCACAGGTTTTGGTTACTCCAGAGATTAATGACTCAATAATATTGACAGTAGTATTCTAATCTTGGATTGTTTGAGATTAACAACTTGTAATTGTAATAATTGTTGTAGTTACAACAAAAAACTAAAGACATAGTTCATTAAAACTAAAAATTATTAATACCTAGCTTTTAAATATCGTTAATTTTTTAATGAACGACCTATGTCTTTTGCCTATTTGTTATAACTCTCTATTTTATGTAAAGTCAAAGGTTTTATAATGTGTTATAAAACCCTTGAAACTAGAGCAAAAGTCTTCATTATATTTCCTTGCTGTGTGATTATTTTTATGCCCCGAAATCCTTAAAGAGAAATCCCCCATACTACGATGAATAGAGATAGAACTTCAAAATTCATAGGGAAACGTCCACAAAAAGTAGCCGGGACCATCCATCAGGGGGTAGACAGTAAACACAGTATTTGTATGCATTTCGCTGCATTCAATATGCTAGCAATCGCATGCTCCGGCCATTTGCTACTAAATGTATGTAGTTTTTGGTACTTGTTTTCTTGTAAAAGGATGGAGTTGCAAATGCTGAACATCGTAGCCGTAATGTATTGGGTAACGTGCTTGAAATTTGTAAGAGCGCTAGAATAAGCATGTAGGGATTGAACATTTTTGTGATTTTACGTTTAAAGTTATAAAAAAGGTGAAAAAAAATAATAGTAAAATATCAATGGTAGCCATTCGATTGGTAATATCAACCATCTTAATTACGAATATAATTAACTAAGCAAAATAATTTACATTAAAAATAGAGTACCTGTCAAGTTTTATAGGTATTTGACAGTAATATGTTTAAAAATAAATTATTGGTTTACGTTAGACTTCAAACAGTTGCTTGGAAATTGGTGTTCCTCGGGGATGTATTTTGAGGCCTTCTCTGTTTATTTGAAGATTTACATTTCTTGTTAAGCGACACAAACAAATATATGTACCTACATTCCAAGATAAATGGCAGATAGGTAAAATTTATCTCCCCTAACAAGCCTCCATCCAACAACAAACATTTAAAATCGAATCCATCACCTCATTGCAAATCGAAAACTTTCTCAAATACTCTAACGTCACACCCCTGTTACCTATACAACTTATAAACTAGCTTACAACAAGCAAAAAACACTCTTACGAGCATTATAATAAAATACATTAAATCTGTATACATAATTGGTCATCACACAAGATAAATCATGCATCTGATGCAGACTAAATAAGTCTTTCTTGTGTAAACTTTAAGGTTTGGAATGATGGTAAATAAGAAGTGGTATGTCAGTGGACCCTCGTTGCATTGTTTGAGAAGACGTTTAGGAAGAATGTCGCAGCGATTTCGGATATGTCAGTCGCGGCCGCCTGTCACATCATGTGGCAGAGTGTTGGGGAGACTGAGGCAATGAAATGAGCGGGTTCGAATAACGTAGTTTAGTTTATTTATTAATATAGTACGACGGTGAATCATATTTCAACGGCTTTATACTTAAAAAATACAAAAACAAAACACACATTTTACATATTTACAAATAAATTACTTATTTACATTTTGATAATACGATACTGACTAAAGTGTACAGCACCAGCGTTAGTAGGTAACTTAAAGATGAAAGGACCACGGATAACTTTATATTAATATATATCTAGACTTTCATTGTTCCGTATTATTTACGGAATTGAGTGTTCTTTGTTATATAAAGAAATATTTCGTATCAATGGCTTCATAAAGAAGCTAAGTTAAACAAAGATACAAGCAGCTTTGATCTTAAACCACATTATTTTTAAAACATGGGTTGCACAGATGGCCAGTGACAATTGTAGCTTCTTCAGAGTATAGCGGTCCTTTAAATTGCAGTAGATGAAATCATTCAGTCATACGAATGTCTAAAATCGGAATCGCTGACTTCATAGCCCATAACTCCGTCGTCTTCCCTACCATCAAGTGATTGCTTACAGTAGGAGGGTAGATTGAATAACGTTTTGTTTATTTTTGCTTCGTCCTACTCGTAAACAATAGTCTCCGGTTTCCCAGATTATGGAATATAAGCTGGCTGCTAAGCTCTTGATTATGTTTTCATGTTCGAGCTAAGTGCTGGGGTTTGAAAAAAGAAGACGTGGTTTTATAAAGGTATGCTTGAGTAAATACAGCAGTATTACTTTAACTACGAAAAGCTTCCTAGTTGGCTTTTAGTCAGTAAGAATCTGACAGTCCCTTCCGCTCCACCCAGAGTGGGACTCGTTTGATGATCTAGTGTTTAATATGAAATGTCTGATATTATTAGACCGCAATGATACCGCTTGGCAGAAAGATCTATGTACTCAGTAAAAATCAATGTTTGTAAGGCAAGCTGCAGAGAAAAGGAAAGTAATAATGTCACTATTAATACGTTACTAAACCATTGAATTGCATTGTGATGCAGCCTTAGTGGATCTTTCAACAAAAGGACATCGCGCTAGTATTTCAAGGTACTCCAATCTGACGAATTTCTTTGAAATATTTTCAACTTCATCACAATAGCAAAAGGTTCAAGTTCGATGTGTTGGCGTGCATTTTGTGGTGCTACTTTTGTATGATAAAATTATACCTACATGCACAATTAAAAACATCTACCTTTTTTTCGTCTTTTACAGAGCGTTTTCATAGCATAAAGCAGGATTCCAGTCTTACAGTTTTCTCATTTTGTTCTTACGAGTAGGTACCACGAATAATTTGGGGGTTTGACTCAATACCCAAATAAAACTATCTGCAGCCGTTTGCGTATTTGTAAAGAAAATATTTGAGTCTGGCCATCTGGCATTTCAAGGTTTTAATAAAATGTATCCTTTTGTGAACCTCATGTTCGGTTAATTATCGAATGTTGCTACTTAGGTAACGTGTTTTAATCTGGACGTATTCCGTCCAAGCAATTTTAGAATTATCGTTTAAAAAATACAATAATGTCGAAAAAATATCATGGGCGAGCTGCTTCCAATCAGTCATGATGAAAATCTAAAGGGAGTAGGCAATTATTTGATCATGAACACTAACATGACAGTTTTACGCCGTTGACATGGTGAAAACACCTGTCCAATATTTAATAACACTAAGTACTTTCAGTCTCCGTCCCGATTTGTGAAAACGATTGAAAAAAATGTAAACACTATAATACAATTTATTGTAAGATATACAATAAATGTTCAACCAAAAACAACAACTTTTCATTCTAAATTAAATAAATAATAGAAAAACGGCGCAAATACAATGGCTGGACTAGTAGCTATGTATTTGAGCCGTTTGGGGTTGAAACATTAGGCCATGGGGTCTGGGTCTGGCCTATTTCTTGATCAAAGGATCAGCATTGCCGTCCAACATGGTAATGCTGCCAGCGTTTTCTGGGTACTTTCCCCATTGGCAGCGATGTGGGTGAAATTTTTGATGCCCTTTAAATTTTAGTTTTTTATATTTATTGACACAAATGTTTCATTATTAATTAATTTTATAATTTATAAGTACGGACAATTATTATTGTTCTCATTCAAGATATTTTGTCAGTTTTGTTCCAAAGTAAACATACGGACACATTTTTGGGTTCAGTAGTATTAATATTGAACTTGGCAGGAGCCAAGTATCTGATCAATTCGTCGGTCCATGTGAGTCGTTTACGTTTCTACAATCAGATACGGGTCCGATCATTTTTTTTTTACAATTTATAGCTTCCACATATTAATCTTCTTCTTCCACATATCTAGTTCGGAAGTAACGTATCATCTTGGGCAAATTCATCGTAAAGTAACAAAAACAGTTCAATCACGCAAGAGTTCATTGACGCTTAAAAAAATTATATTAAAAAGTAATGCAGAACCTCACGTCAAGATGTTATTCTCATAAGCAACACGTTTTTAACAATTTACTAAATCAACAAACTAAAATATTATAAGTGCCACCACTGTTGCTTTGTCGTCATTCGACATCGGCAAGATGGAGAAGACACTCAAAGTATTACTATTATTCACATATTTGTGTTCCGTTTTGGGGGACCCAAGTTACTATAGCTCGTATTATGGCAAACTCCTGACTTCGGCTGAACTTGCTCAATTTACCGCTAATGGAACAGCAGCGTAAGTTGTTATTTTATTATTAATAGAATTATCATCATCTAGTGTTCATCAGCGTGATGAATGTAGCTAAAAACAAGTATTTTACGTGGATCCACTGTTGCAATCTCAAATATTAGCCTGCATCAACGGCTTATATCAAATCCTCTACACTATACGGAGGAAACTCGGAACAGAGGCATGTCAGAGGTGGTCTGTCTATACGACTTATCAGCGGACCAAGCTTAGCCAGCAAAACTGAATCTAGAAGAACGACTAAAGTCACCAAAAAAAAAATAAGACTGGAATTATTTACATCGAGCGCATATACGTATATTATAATGTAGCCACTAGTTGCACATAACGCCTTATCTAATGCGTAGTTTAATAGCTGCTTGTTTAACAGCAAACTATAGGTAACGCAATTTATTGAAACTTTATTGTATTTGCTATGAGACTTTTTTAAAGCCATTATTTTACAGGAACTGCACTATTGCTATCGAACCGTGCAGCGCAACTGAACACAGACGTATAGATGGGACTTGTAACAATTTGAAGCATCCTTCCTATGGTGGTACCCGCACTCCTTATTATAGAATACTAGATGCATCTTACCATAAGCGTTCAAAATCAGGTAAGAAGTAATATAATTATTGTAAACATTATTGTAGTTTTTTTTATAGTGCTATTTTTATTTTGTAGTGCTATCGCCCATAATGCTTCTTTCTCTTTTTTGCTCTTTTCTCAAATTTCACCAATATTAATAATACCTTCTATCCACCTACTTAGATGGTTGTCTTCCCACATTCCGCCTGTCTAGGTATCTACTTCACTTTCCTGACCCATCTCCCATTAGTATATGGCATTTATGGCCGTCCAATTCCATCACTAGTTCCTTAACGAGGTATTTTTAAGACTTCAAAAAAGGAGGTTCTCAATTCGGTGGGATTTGATTTGATTTTTTCAATACTTGTCCTTAGGTCCCATAAAAGTTTCATTAGTTTTTAGTATAAGGGTTCAGTAGTTTTTTTTATTTTATTTTGTAAGCTTTTTTTTGCTTACTGTTAAGTCGATGATGTTTTAAACAAAATTCTAGTGCGCTTGTAAGAAAATTATAATTTCGAAAAGAATTTCCGTTGAATGGTATTTTATATTTTTTTTATTGAAACGTAAACTAACAGGCTGAAATACACTTATTTGTCTGAAGTCTTTATCTTTTTCTTTACGTATAAAAAAATCGTAGAGCTGTCATTCCTGTACATTGAATATTTTTTTCATTTTGTATTTTTTTTCGAGATAGGGTTCGATTCTGATGCCAAATCAACTTTTTTGTTTTTCAACATTTTTTATATTCTTTTGTTTTAATCTATCTCCGAAACTACTGTAAAGTTGTCGTTCAAATCCTAATAATATGCTTCTGTTAATAGGCTATGTATTATTACGCTATTTTCCCTTGGAGATAATCAATTTTGAATTATGTTATTTTTTATGTATGTTTTGAATTGGAAGTTAAACCACTGGATAATAGTTATAATTTTTTTTCTCAAATATTCCTTAAACTGCTCTTCAATTAATAGGGTAATATTAGCAATGTTATAATATGTTGATTTTCAGTCATTGTTGACATTTGTATAGGAACCGCTATTTTAATATAGTATCAGCGAGCCAGCCAGTCTGGTTTGAACTCTGCTTGCCTTTCGTGCTATGGGTCTCAGGATCAAATCTTGAATTTTTATTTTTCACTTTTTGCGTTTCTTTTTTTCGTGTTTATTTATCCTTTATTTTTACTTTTTTTTTATAGTTTTCTAGGATATAATCTACGCTGATTTAATTGTAGGTAGTAAGTTGGATATTTTTTTAAACTATTATGTTTCGAGGTGTAGGTAATGGTCTAGATGCAAAAACAATGAAATCTTTCTGTTATTTTGTATTAATGTATGTTTTAAATTGGTGCTCAAACCAGTGCATAGATTCTGTTTTAAACGACAACAAGTTTTACTCATCGAGTCAAATAATAAGCAATTTTATACGGTGCATCCACACCGCCGGTAACATTTGTAGCTCAACGTTTCCAAATGTTGCTCGGTAACATCCGCCAACAAAATGTTACTAAGTGTTGACGTGTTACTGTAACTCGAGTAACGTTGCTTAACATTCGGTAACATCCGCCAACATAATGTTATTTAATGTTACTAAGTGTTGACGTGTTAGTAACGTTGCTCAACATTCGGTAACAATGTTGCCGATTGTTGAGCAACGTTACTCGACATACAGTAACACGGCAACATTCGTTGTCGGATGTTACTGCGGTGTGGATGAGTAACAATCAACAAATAGTAATAAGGAGCCACAAAAGTTACCGAATGTTACCGTGTTGCCTTTTGTTGCTCCACAAATGTTACCGGCTGATGAAATTAATGATCGTCTCAAAATTTTGCATATACATTGTCAGGAGTATAGACACGGATATAGGGTATATTTCATCCAGAAAAACAGAATTGAACTGTTGCCGGGAAAAAAAAAACAATTACGTTCATATTCCAGATGGCGCCACTTACACGATCCGTATTGTTTCTCAAATTCTAAATTAACGCAAGCGAAGCAGCGGGCAAACACTGGTCTTAAAATATAACTAATGTATTCCTCAGAATTCGAGCCCCGTCGCACAATATCTGGAGCAGAGCTCCCACTTGCCAGAAAAGTACGCACTACGATCTTTGCAGAAGGCCGTGTAGATGACAACTATCTCACTAGCCTCATCAATCACTTGTTTGTGTTCTTTGCTACTGACATCACCAATACTCGGGACACCAGTAAGTAACTCTCGCTTTTTAGGCTGCCACTGTCCATAGAAACGGATCGAGGCTGTGGGGCGGTGAAATGTAGTTATAACCAATCGGATTGCATTACTGAAGAGGAGCGGAGATTTAGTGCAAAATCCGATGTAACACAAATGGGGACAGGCAGCCTTATTACAATTTTTCTCATTACTTCGTTTTTTTTTAAATTTTGTGGAACTTATTTTACTACCAATAATATAATAATAATTATGCCAGAATTTTAATGTTCCCCAAAATTTTATTCCCTAATGACTGCTGCCGCTGTGTGTAACTTCTCGTTCGATTCCCGCACGAAATCAAGTATTTGTATAATATGATCTACAAACAGTTGTATGTTTGTAAACGTTTAAATGTTTGTAAACGCAACGTGCAACGTTTAAAAAAATAAGTATTTCATGAAGTACTTATTAGAAAAAAATTAATCTCCACAGCGCGGAGCTTCTATATCCGTGTTCAGATTTTAAAGGAATCTAACATGAAGGAGATAACGATTCTGAAGACATTATTGTTATAACTTCCTTTTAGCAAATTATGTGTCTTGGAGGCCATATTGTTGCAAAGAAGCTGGCAGACATGACTACTCATGCACTCCTAACAAAGTGCCGAAGGATGACTACGTCCACCGCTTCTCCGGGATCAGATGCCTGAATATGACCAGACCGCTAACGTTCCAGACATCTGGATGTGTAGCCAATACTACCACACCTTCAAGGGTAGGTAAATAATTGATAATAATGCTTTAAACCAGAAGTATTGCTTCTCCCTTCTCTTCAAATCCATTTCTTTCTTCATTTAACAAGCCACAGAAGCACAAAACAAAAACAAATAAATAATTATAATTTTTGCGAAAGGAACATTTTGCGCCTGAGCCATTAAATTGTGTATGCCACGGCTGCGACAAGTGAAAGAAGTAGGCAGGCCTGTCTAGTGCCTGCCGGGGTCGCGGGTCTTATCTCATTACCGTGGCCCTGGAACGTAAAGGGCTATTGAAGGCCACCGTGGAATTTAGCCAGTACAAGCCTGACAGTCCCTCCCGCCCCGCCCTGGGTGGGAGGACTCATTTGATGATTTTACTATGATAAAAACCGGCCAATTGCGAGTAGGACTCGCCCATGAAGGGTTCCGTAGTAGCAAGCATAGATTAGGGATGTAATTATATTGAGATTAGTAAGTAATATACACAAACAATAAAAATGACTTTGTTTTTCACAGTGTTTGTATGAATGGCAAAGTTATATTTGCGGTTTTTGAAAATGTACTATATCTCAAAAACTGCTAACTGCATCTCATCCAAACAATTTTCGTTGGAAGTTTTTGTTAAGGTCTACATTACATATTTTTTTTAGTTTTATAATTCTCTTATTTTAGAAGTTAAGAGGGGGGGGACACATTTTACCACTTTGGAAGTATCTCTCGTGCAAACTGTTCAGTTTAGAAAAAAATGATATTAGTTACCTCAATATAATTTTTAAAGACCTATCCAAAGATACCCCACACGTATGGGTTTGGTGAAAAAAAAAAATTTGAGTTTCAATTCTAAGTATGGGGGGCACCCAAAATTTGATTTGTTTTTATTTTTGTGTGAAAATCCTAATGCGGTTCACATAATTCCTACCAAGTTTCAACAGGATAGCTCTTATAATTTCGATTAAAAGTGGCTGTGACGTACGGACGGACAGACAGACAGACAGACATGACGAATCTATAAGGGTTCCGTTTTCGCCACTCTTGAATTAAAGAACCTAAAGTTGTAGCTATCAGGAAACAACCCCGGTAGGGGTGCGGTTTTGTTGCTATGTTGTCTATACTAGAATCTGACACACGAAACATGAGCCTGGAAAATAGCTGGCAAATTCAAAAAATCTACATCTCTGGTATCACTGCATATAGTAAGAAAAATACATTTTGATACTTGAATTTACATCATGGATTAATCCATGATGTAAATTCAAGTATCAAAATGTATTTTAGATGATATATAGAGATTTTAGGTGTAGATTTTTTGAATTTGCCGCTATTTTCCAGGCTCATGTTTCGTGTGTCAGACTCTAATAACTTTTTTTGCAGATTGTGGATGCCACTCCGCTTGTAGACCTGTCTCCCATTTATGGAAACAAAATTGAGAAAGCAAGACGAACCTACTCTGGTGGGAAGTTGGTCACTGTTACCAACAATAATAGAATCTTTTTCCCTGACACATGTAAGTTTCATGGCAATAATTGGTTATTTGATTTAAATATTCTAATTAGGCCATCAAATAAGTTATGCTAATTTTTTGTATGCATTCAGGCTGGTTTATAATAATAGCGCAAAAAATGTCATCACCTATTCTCTTTTTACAGCGTCCCTCAATCTCCTTCTTGGCATCAATTTTGTCGGTATCATCTTATTCTGGAACAACCATAACTTCATTGCCACAAAACTGGCAGAGATCAATCCCTGCTGGACTGATGACCAACTATTTAATGCAGCTAGGGAAATTAACATCGCCAATGCCGTTCAATTATTTTATTATGATCTTGCTGCTACTTTAATGGGTGGGTACAAATGTTATAAAACCGTGATGTTTTCACATTCAGAATACTGTGGATCGCTAGATTTATAATATTAAATGTACCTTTAACTCTTCAAAGGTGAGAAAAACTTGGTTAATGATGGAGTTCTATCCACTAGCTCTGGATTCAGGGATGTTTACGATGAAAATCTTCTGCCACAAATACTTCAGGAGTACCCAGTTATTTTGAGATGGATGCATACTCTACAAGATGGTGATTTAAGGTCAGATTAACTGTTTTAATTGACTTCAAAAAAGGAGGAGATTCTCAGTTCAACTGTTTTTTTTTTATGTTTGATGCATTATTATAACTTAGGACTGGGTGAAACGATTTTTAATGATTCTTTTTTGTTGGGTTGAATATTTGAACTAAAAAGGGTAAAATAAAAAAAACTTAGAGGTTATTTTTTTTTAAACTCCTGTTTGTTGCACTAACCAACTGTGTGTTCTATCTATCTATAATGCTCTGTCCTCCTGTCCATCTCCTTTATAAATAAGGCATCGTTTAACGAATGTTTCAATTCGGTGCAACGAATGTTTTAATTTTCCATTCATCGCATTTTTCTTAGCTCGCTGCAGCTTTATCAGTAGTATTATTTTCTTTTTTAGAATGTACTACCAAAATGGAACCCTGGAGTCAATATTCCGTATCGTGGATCTCACGTCCAACACTGACTTTTTGAAAGCTAACGATACCATGGACTACGTAACTCAAGGCTTCTTCAGACAACCGACTGCTAATTCCGATGATTACATTGTTGATCCGGATGTAAGCTAAGATCAATTAATTTCATACAAAGTGTAACTTAGATGGTTTGGTCATGAGGATGAGTGACAGATGACTAACAAAAGCAATTTAGGAAGCGGATGGGAGTGGTAACGTCGCCAATGGGCTCCCTGGGAAGTCCTACACACTGACCTTATTGGTGAGGTGATTCAGAACGGTCTGGCGCGTAGTAAATGCATGAATGTGGATGAGGTAAAATGAGTATGTAAGGATCGTTAATTCGTTAGCAAGCGCAGCGTAGGACGTCCACCAACAAGATGGACAGACGACCTTATAAAGGTCGCCGGAAGACGGTGGATGCAGGTCGCTTCCAACCGGTATATGTGGAGATCTAAAGGGGAGGTCTATGTTCAGCTGCAGTGGACGTCCTATGGCTGAGATGATGATGATGATGAAGTATCGTAGCAGGTGGCGCTCTGTCGTTTCTGCCTAGCACGCGTGAGTTTATGCATAAATAAAATTTCCTCAATATTTTCCTGTTTCAGATTGTGGAAAGAGGCTTAGGTGGTCTACAAAGGTCAAATGACATTATGACAAACGATTTAGCTAAGAGTCGTTACTTCGGTCTCGCAAATTACATTAGTTACAGACACAAGTTTTTCGGGAATAATATCAGTAGCTTTGATGATTTAGCTGATATCATTGATCCAGAGGTAAGCTATTATTTCTTCACGTTATTTTTGTACCTGGAGAATTCGTAGTTTAATAATAAACTCAGGCAAATATTATTCTATTAACACTGTCAATTTATGACTTAATAAAACTGTGGAAAGTTCCTCGATACCCCAGTGAAAAGGAAGGTAGCTCCGACCAGATGGGCTTTCTGCCCGACATTCACTGTCGGAATATTCTGTCTTCTAAACTCGCAGATAACTTCGATTGCGCGATATAAACTAAGTTCCTCCGTCGCTGCATAGATGGCGCTAGTGTTCTTTTGCTACAAAACATGTTCATAATTACAGAGGATAACACAACTAAAATACCTATACTCAGACGTAAAAGCCATGGATGTCTTAGCCGGTGTTTGGGTGGAGAAGAAGAAGGCCAACTCCCATGTGCCACCTACATTCTACTCCATTGTGAAAGAGCAGTTGTTACTATCAATGAAGTCCGACAGGCATTGGTATGAGCGTGGAACGAGACCCAACGCATTCACTATAGGTAAGAACAAAGCATCGATTTGAATTTTTTTACATAATTATTATAGTGGTCATTTACGGGTTAGTGGCAAAAAAAATCAATGTAATAAAATAAAACAAAGTCGGATGCATTCTCTCTTCGTACAGATTTTTTTTCAAGTTTCTTATTTCATGTTTTTTTATAAACAGAGCAACTTCTGGAAATAAGAAAAGCTACAGCTGCTCGGTTGCTGTGTGATATTGGCGATGGCGTTACCGAAGTGCAGGCCAGAGCATTCCAGCTACCTTCCGCTGAGTGAGTACTTTACAATTTGCTTGTTTTATTTTGATTGAACAAGATAATTAATTGGTTTAGTATGTAAGTAATATATGCCGAATAAACCGTAGAGTTTGCATTAGCTCTTGTATCGCCTTAAGGCGATGACAGTTTTTTAGTAAAAAAAAAACATTTTAATCGATACAAGTTTACCTACTCAAAAGTTTGCTTTACTAGTTTTAGTGCTTAAGCAAACTTTTGAGTAGGTAAACTTGTATCGATTAAAATGTTTTTTTTTACTAAACTGTGCAATGTGATTGCACACAAAATGGTTGATTGCAATTTTTCAAAAATGGGATCAGTGATTTTATATCTTTCAAAATGTCGAAACGTGCGAGCGAGAGGTACATTAGCTCTTGTCATCGCCATAACGAGCTGTCAGTGACAGGGCCTGCCAGATGCCGCTATGGAAAGTAAAAGGCTGCCGAAAGAACAGGGTGAATGTTTTGTCAGTAAGAGTTGTAGATTTGACAGGCCTGTTGGTGCTGTTGGTCTAGTGGTTAGTGTCCCTGACTGCTATGCCGGAGGTCGTGGGTTCGATTCCCACCCAGGACAAATGTTTGTGTAATGAGCACGATCATTTGTTCTGTGTCTGGGTGTAATTTATCTATAATATGTATGTATTTAGAAATATATAAGTATGTTTATCAGTTGTCTAGTACCCATAACAGAAGCTCTGCTTAGCTTGGGACTAGATGGCGTTGTGTGATAGTTGTGGAATATTATTATTATTTCTATGTACCTTTAACCATGAATAATGTCATACAGCAGTGCAGTGGTGGCCCAGTGGTATCGGCCCCGACTTACCTACGAGTTGTAGGTCGTGGGTTCGATTCGAATCCAGCCAGGCACATTACTTTGTGTAATTTGTTTCATCACTACTGCTCAAAACGGTGAAGGAAAACATCGTGAGGAAACCGGCATGTCCTAGAACCAAAAATTCGAAGACATGTGACATCCACCAACCCGCACTGGGCCCGCGTGGTGGATTATGGCCCACTCCCTCTCTCAGAGAGGAGGCCTGTGTCCCAGCAGTGTGAACATTTATAGGCTGGTGATGATGATGATGATGAATGTCATACTCCTTTAATGTTTATGAAGACAATTTAATCCAACCGGTAGACCGTATCTTGTTTACGATGCTTCTAGATTACTATTAAATTTATTTTAGAATTTTGTTTTAAAATTCATCATTATTATCAGCCTATAAATGTTCCCACTGCTGGGACACAGGCCTCCTCTCTGTGAGAGGGAATGGGCCGTAATCTACCACGCGGGCCCAGTGCGGATTGGTAGATGTCACATATCTTCGAATTTTTGGTTCTAGGACATGCCGGTTTCCTCACGATGTTTTCCTTCACCGTTTTGAGCAGTGGTGATGAAACAAATTACACAAAGTAATGCGCCTGGCTGGATTCGAACCCACGACCTACAACTCGTAGGTAAGTCGGGGCCGATACCACTGGGCCACCACTGCTCGGCTTTAAAATTAAAACAGTAAAATTAATCAAATAACAGAAATAAATTTTAATGATTAAAAAATAATAAATAGATATAATAAAGTGATCTTAGACCTCAGTGGCAGGAGGGTTCTGGAGTTGGTCTTTTAAGGGGTCCCGGTTCCTTTCTCCATATGCTGATGGACTAAAACCATCCCGAAGATCAACCGGGGTGGTTTTAACGAGGTAAAAATCCCACACTCCCTGGTCTTATCCCCAAAAAATGGGCGCCTTTTGAATTTTGGAAAGACGACCTTAATATAAATAAATTAGGCAGGCTATGATGACATTGGATCCTAGCTGTAATTTTCCCTTTCCTTTTCAGTAACGAGATCGTCAGCTGTGACCAGATTCCTGCTATCGACTTTTCAAAGTGGGCGGACAGTACTTGCTCAGCATAAACAATCAATACATCAATGGGGTTATTCAGAAAATATTCGTACCCTAACATTATTTTAAAAATTTTTCTTTACTTGCCTATTATTTTTACAACAGCAAGTAAAATTATGATTTAAATATACAATTTGTTTTTGTGACCAAGCCAAATATACATAAATAAAATTTTACATTATTACTAGTGTTTTCATTTATAGAAATTAAACATAAACATTCAATACATCAATGGGGTTATTCAGAAAATATTCAAACCATTACATATTTTTATTATTTTGGTTTCTTTACCTATTATTTTTACAGCTGAACGTAAAATTATGATTTAAATATATAATTTGTTTTTGTGACCAATCCAGATACACAATGTGTATTACACATAAATAAAATTTTACTTTATTCTTTGTGTTTTCATTTATAGTTTCTCCTTTAACCTATTTTTTTTTTAATATAAATTTATAGCACTGCATCGTGACTTTTTATGTTCACGACATCATAATTATTTATTTACTACTTGTAATAACTTTTCATGTATTGCATATAAAAGTAACTCATTTCACGACTTATCTTTGTTCATATTTTTTTAATGATGATACCTTTGTTACCTAATAACGCTAAATAAATGAAGTAAATATTTTAATAAGAGTCATCCCTTTTTTTTCACGTAAGTAAGAATATTAATAAGTAAGATATTAATTCTTTGAGTTAACTACGGAGTAAAAACATTTTTTTTTGTTACTTTTGTTAGTAACTACGTATTGCTACGTATTATTAATAAAAGTCCGTATTATTACTTTTATTAGTTATTACTTTTATTGATAAGGCATAATTTTATACCTCACGCGGGCTCCCACACAAAAACACGATACGACGTCGCGTCGTAAAACGATGCGGCGTCGTTTCACGATACGACGTCGCGTCGTAGAGATCTACGATGAGCATCGTTATAGGTGGGGTGGTGTTTAGTTCATTCCGAAAAAAGGACCGCTCTAGACGCATTATGTTCCACAGTACGGGACGCTGCTCGACTAGCGTAATTAAATGATCGAGTTCAATACCATCCGTCATCTTTGAATTTCGAAAAACAACTGCGCAGGATTGCAATGTGAGTCACAACACAGTTTAGAACAGTTGGGTCTCTTCCCAAAAACAATCAAACAAATGTAAAATCTATGCTCGAGAGAATAAAGTACATTTTTACTAGCATCGGCATCGCCCACGTACTTTTATAATAGCCTAAACTTCCCATGCGCAAGCAAAAATGTACTGAATGGTTACGCGCGAGAGTTTATTTTTGTTTATCTGGCGCTAACGACATTACAATGTGATTACATTGTTGCTATCCGTGAATCTCAATAGGGTTGCGACTTACGAGTTTAGGAGGCACAATAAGGTAGGTAGGTGTATTTTATGCATTTGTTAAATTACACTATTAACATAAATGTTCTTTAGGGATTTTTTTTTATCATCATATTTTTGGTTTCGTTACTACATTCTACATACATTATCGATTGGTAGCACAGAATGTTAATACATAGTACCAACGGCACCTTACATTAGAACTTATTATTGTAATATTATTAAACATTTCATCTTACAAAAACAAAAAAGAATATTATTTAAAAATATTTGAAATGTTAGGCTTTGTTATTTATAGGCTTTATTAAATGTATTGGTTTACAGTTACTTAGTCATTATTCTGCGACAAACACTGCAAACACTACATAAAAATCAGTATTTATTTTGCTTTGCGACACACAGATTCTAAAACAACAAACAAATGAATTTTAATGAATGATGATGACCTGAGATGATGACGCAACAAGAAATGTCAGCCACAGAATACAAAAAGAAAGTCAAGGAAGGAATCCAAACATACAGCCATCTCGCGAGTTTTTGAATAATTAACCCTTTAACCGGCAGCACTCTTATAATATGGGTACATTCAATTAATTGTAAATACTTTTATGGTTTATAGCAAAAACTAAAATCGAATGTCGCGTTTCAAGGGTGAAGTAACGATTCACTCAATCTATTCAGTACTATATATGGATTTTAAAAAATCGATATTTTAGCTCCAACAATCGATTCTTCGATTAATCGATCTCAGATCTCCATTCCTAGCTACGTCACCGGTTCTGCGTTGCGAGTCTTTGTAAATGGTAAAAAAGTCGCGCAACCAATTACGATCGCTGACCTTGAATGCGTAGCTGCTATTTTCTGAGTTTGAACGTGGTCGATATTTTCACCTTTCGACGTGAACGTGAGGCTCTTATCACTATTGTCGTTTAAGCAACCAAAAGCTATGCAGTATTTGCTTTTCCTTATATTTTATAACTAAAATAAATATAAAGTTATTTTACACAGTACCTAATTAATAATACTACTTTTTATTTTGTTTTTTTTCTCTTTCACATACGATAACGTAACAAAAATAATAAGATACGGAACGCGTGCGAGACGGGCGGCCGCGCATACGGCACCGTGAACGGTGTGCTCGTGTGTGCGTACCGTTTCATACCTACACTGCATAGAGACCCCTCTGTAGTACTCTGTGGTCACAACGTCGTATCGTAGATTTCCAAGACGTGGCGTTCCCTGCCGGAGTCTGTATTTCATGATAGCTACATAGATAGTGAACAGGTTACTTCTAGGCAAGCGTGCTTCACCGAAGCCCACATCTTTCAAACACGAGCTTATTGGCACCGTGCACGACTTTAGCGCCACCTACCCCTCAGAACTTTTGTTAGAAATGACCGTTCTGACGTTTTGATGTAAAAAAAACTACGACCTTGGCAATGTATAACAGTAATAACTCAATTTTGGGTCACAATTCTTGTTGATTTCGAAATGGGAACCTTTTAACTTGTTTTCTATACTTAGAATTCTCATGAGCCTAGATTATTTCAAGCAATATTATTATCACTGAAAAAAACCTTTTTCAAAAAAAAATGTAACCGCCTTCAAAAACAACCACAAAAAAGGGTAAAATAACCTACAAAATAACTTTTCTTTCAGAAGTCGATGCCTTTGTTTTTTTTTCATTTCATTGTATAATTGCCACCGACTTCTGAAAGAAAAGTTATTTTGTTGGTTATTTTACCCTTTTTTGTGACGTTTGAAGGCGGTTACATTTTTTTTTGAAAAAGTTTTTTTTTACTCTTTTTAGTATATTCAACCCAAATTCTTGTCAAATAATCATTCTCTTACATGTGCACTAAAATTTTGTAATCCGTAGCACCGGTAACAACATCGCTTAAGTGCACAATAAACTAATAAAATTCCCTATCTCAAAAACTCCTGAACCGATTTTGATCAAACTTGCAGTATTCTGTAAGTTAAACAATACCTAGTACAACAAAAAAAGAATTAGGGAAGTATACCCTTTCAAACAAAAGAAAAAATATCCAAATCGGTCCAGGCGTCTTCGAGAAATCGGGGAACATACATAAAAAAAAGATTCCGACGAATTGAGAACCTCCTTTTTTTGAAGTCGGTTAATAATTTTGATATTCAATTCTTTAACAGCCAGGCAACAACGATGGTTAAATTATGGACATTTTTGACCTATGTTAGTCTGTATATTGGTGGATTTAATGCCATTCTTTATGACAATTTCTCTGGGAAAACTGTGAATAAAAGTCAGCTGAAGATTTATATGGCGAGAAATAATACAGGGTGAGTATTAAAACAGTTTAATATAAACACTTTCAAGTCTCCACGGAGTGGATGGCACAATTGCCATCCATTGCCAAATTGTCAACCAATGCTGAAAAACACCTTTGTGCTTTCGTTTTATTTCTTCAGTCGATCGTTTCTTTATGATTTCAGTTTTAAAATAAGTAATAGGTCTTCTACCGTCATTTCAAGGACGTCCGCCTTAAGAGTAAATATTTGACAGCTATTTGCGACGTTGCCAACTTTCAGAATAAGCGCCCTTAAGACGTTCTCAAGATTGACAAAGTTTTTGTCAATTTTGTTACATTCGGATGTCACACGCGTTTGTTTTAAGTACTGTCGGTCGTGTAAGGGTCAGTTCAGACCGAGACGCGAAGCGACGCGACGATGCGCGCTCACTTTTAAGAGCCATTCAAAATACTACTTTATTTTCTACACCAAAAGATACACATTTCGTTGTCGGAATGTATTGAGTACATGATTTAAAATCATTTTAATGATTACTTCCGTAATAATTTATAGTTAAATCAGATCACAGCTTTTTGCGGGACAGATAAAGCGCATAATAATATTATGTTTATGAATTCGGTCATAGTTGCCGTCACTCGGATTTTGCATACTCAACTACCTCTAGCCCCTGGACTATGTAGCTGAGGCCGCCATTTGCAAATGGGACTGCGGGAGGACGCGCGTCGGGGCGGCAGCACCGCGCGGCGTCTGGATGCGCCTCGCGACGACGTTGCGATGCGCATCGCGGCGCCGCGAGGCGACGCAGCGTGAAATGACAGGCCACTTCACGCATCGTCGCGTCGCTTTGCGTCTCGGTCTGAACTGACCCTTAGTCAGCTATAAATTCACAGCAACGTAATTGCCGCATAGAGTATATAGGCTATAGACATTTTTAATCGTGCAACGCCATCTATCGAGCATATATGAAAACATTTGTGATGTGACACCTGTACGACACTAACAAGATGTAACAAACTTCGTTAATTTCATATCTGTACCACTCCAGTTTTAAAATATAACACAGTAATAAAAAAGTTTTCACTTCTCCCGGTACTCCCGGAGTGCAACCCAGCACCATTATTATTAGTGACGGTTATCACAATTCAGAAGCATGGAGAGATCTATTATAGAGATCTGTGATTCTAGTATCAGAACATTTAGGTTTTATTGTCCTACCTACAATTAATCCCTTAAATGTTCAGTTTGACACGAAACACACAAAAAAGTGTGAAGGCTTTTTTATTTTATTGACTATATGGCCACCGACTTCCGAAAGAAAAGTTATTTTACACTTTTTTTTGTGTTTGGTTTTGAAGTCGGTTCCTTTTTTTTTTCAAAAAGTTTTTTTTTACCTTTTTAGTTGAGATAATACTTTAAAAAAATCCTCGTATAATCGGCGTCTTTGAAAATCTACAATACTTGGAATTAAGATTTTCAAAGACGCCGAGCAACATGAACAGATCGGCATGTTCTACTTACCTCAATTCACTTCTAAATAAAGTAATAAATTAAATTGTTAACAAAGGATTTGATCAAGCCCCAGGACATGAATACAGCGGCTTAGTTCGTGAAGCCTTCAGTGTTCTGGAATGGGAAGGTCGCAGGTTCAAGTTCTGTCCGCAATCGAATTTTTCTTTCAACAAAAAATCTTAGCAAAATTATCATCTTCCACCAAAATTTTCAACTTCATGTAGTGCACTATTTGTAGGTATTGTACCGTAGACGTGAAACCTTGTGATCCAAACGAATGGAAACGTGTGGACGGATCATGTAACAATCTGAAGTACCCCAGCAGAGGCACGCATAACACTCCTACTGTGAAGCTGCTGGAACCATCCGATTTCAGTCCAAGTAAGTATTGTTTCTCAGGGTGGTACCTGCCCCTTTAGGGTTTTTCTGGCTACCAACCTCTCGCAAAATTTTCTTGTCAAGTACCTAGCTTGTCTGCGGTTCGTCCGAGGATACGAGTGATCCAGTTGCAGCGCCGACAGCTAAGGGACTTTTAAGCTATTGCATAGCTTTTATCGCGGGCTCTGAGCGCGGCGCGGCGCGGCAACCGAATCAAAAAAAACGAAAAAACTTAACGGAAATACTCAGGTATTGCCGTTAACTTTTTTCGTTAGGTTTGATGCGATACGAGTACGATGCGGTCATGCATGTGGTGTCAGCACCACGCATGACGATGCGTGGTGCATTGTGTCGTGCCTAACATCGTTTCAGTTCGGGAGACTTCGGCAATCATAAAAATATCCGTCATAAAAACAATTTACTTTTACTTACTGATTCTAAAAATGGCCAGCTACAAAAGGAGTTTTCACAATGAAACCTACTTATAAAATTCTCCTACAACAAAGAAATTCTTAGTGCACCACAAACATTTTAAATAAATTATATTCTCGTTTAATATACGCGGTAGGCGATTTTATTCTTTTAAAATAAAATAAAAAAAATTGCAATAGTTTCACCGCGGCGGTCTCCGATAACCACATGTATTTTTTTAAGTGGGGGAATCATCAAATGAGTCTTCTATGACATGATAAAATCATCAAATGAGCCCTGGGCGATACGGGAGAGCCTGCCAGACTTGTACTGACTAAAATCCGTGGTGCCCTTTAATAGCCCTTTACGATACGGTGTCACGGATACCTGAATAGACAGTCCTGCAACCCACCTGGGAGACCTATGATGTAAACACATTTTACTGATACTATTGTCTCTTTAACTGTCGGAACAACGCCCTGTTCTACTCCAAAAAGAGAAAAAGTCGACAACCTGCAAACGATACATCTGTTGTTGCAGGCTTCTCTAGGTTACAGTGACGGCTTCCTACGAGTATCAGGCTAGCCACATGCCTGTCATTACAGCATAAAAATCTAAGTTGCATGCCGCTATTTGAAAGCTGAAGGTTGATTTGGTGAAGTAGCCCCTTTGTACACAAGGCGACGCAAGTCTTCGATACCTTACGACTTTACGGTCCATTTCCTGTCACAGACAGGGGGCGAGTTTTCCAGAAGTGTGAACTTCATTCGGGTTATGTCACGTTCTTTTGTATCACTTTTTTAGGGACTTCTATGTTTTTGTTATGAAATAAAGCATTTAAATATTGCTTTAATATGGCTTATTATAACTTTCTTAGTATATGAACCCAGAAAAGCAGCGTCTGGTCGTGAGCTACCGTTGCCCAGAAGACTACGAACTGGAATTCTACAAATGGGTAAAGCATCAGACTTGAGACTTACTCAGTTGTTCTCCTACTATGTTTTATTTCAAGTCGGCGACATCAACTCTATCCACGACATCAGTGAGTAACTTTCTGTAATTAAGATTTTGAAGTTGTCATAGCTTATTAAAAATTAAAAAAAAAAATTAAATTAAATTTTATTTTGGAAATTTTTATTTTAATCTAATATTTTATATTTAAATGTAGCACTAAGCAAAAATCAGTTTGCATCTTGAAAGAGGTGGGGACCTGGTGACCTGTATGACAGGTGTTACTCTACCTACCACAGGCACCAGCGATCCACAACCAGAATCTGTTCAATCTAACTAGTATTTTTGTATTCTTTTGTATCGTGTTTTTTTTTGGTTTGTGGTGAGAAATAAATGTTATTACATTTTATTATTTATTTATTTATTTTATTACCGCCATTTATTTTATTATTTTATTACTCTTGACCCGCAACGTCTCACCTTATCCGTTTAGTATTTGAAGGCACTGTGCCTTCGAGATGTACTTATTAATGACTATGTCAACTCCGTTGCATCATCGGATCGGCTGAATCAGTTGTCTGTACATAGGAACCTGGCATGTTTGTGTCGTCCACAATCTGGTCACACAAAGACATAATTATATTATAGTTTTGTAATTATACCTTTCCTTAATACTTCGGCGATTATGGCCATGGCTTCGCAGTTCTCGCACTTATTATATAAAACTTTAAATATTTACTTATATTTTATTTATAACTTTATGCATAATTATGATAACAATGGCCAAACTAGTAGAGTTTTGATTAAAATATGATACTTCAGTTTTATATGTATGTATTTACGTTTACTATGCAAACCGTTTCCAACCGATTCTATTGGAAGTCAATAGGTAAACCTATATTCAACATTGGACGTCTTACGGCCGAAATGATGATAATGATGATATTACGGTCAAGCTACACAATTTTAGTATGATTACAGTAAACTATGTGCTAAACATAACTACTTGCTGCAAGCCTGAAGGCAGAAAGGATTACAGGTGTACACCGATCAAGATCCCTGTGGACGATCCTGTTCATAGATATTCTGGTATCGACTGTATGAACCTCACCAGGCCCACGAGCTTCCAGTCATATGGATGTCTCGATGACGACACTGAGTTTGTAAGGGTAGGTATTGCTGCTGCTTTTTTTATTAATCTTCTGCCGTTGTGGCATTAACAACATGAATAATTTAATTATGGCACATTTTTAGCGAGTAAAGAGCGATTAATGGTAGTGTTGGGGTGAGAAAATAATGCTTTGAAAAAGGGGAATGATAATAATATCTTGAGTAAACCGGCATGTCTTAGACTCAAAAATGTGATCTACCAATCCGCACTGAGCTCGCATGGTGGATCCACTTCCTCTCATAGAAAGGAGGCCCATGTCCCATCAGTAAGAATATGCTATGGTTACCTAATCTATTGACTCCAGAAGCGAAATCAATCAGTGTTCCATTCTTTCAGTATGTGTTCCAAACGCCGGTCTTCGATCTCTCCAACACTTACAACCTGCTGCCAGGTTTTATTGAAAGACTCAGGACTTACAAGAATGGACTGCTCAAAGTGGAGGAAGAGAATGGACTTTTATTTCCACCTACAGATCCTGATTCCGACTACTGCCCCTTGAACCAAAGTCCAAGGGAAACGCGATGTCATAAATATCGTAAGTGTCAATTTCCTCCCAAGGCGATGGCGCGCGGGCGGCGAGTAATGGGCGACTCGCTGTCTGACCATGTACCATGCCCGGGTCAACGACGCGTAGTGTTTCACGCGCGCCTCAAAGAGTGTCAGCACAAAGACGGCCCCCCCCCCTTAGAGACCCAAAGTCTGCCGGGGTCGCGGGACTAACGAATACCGTTTCACCGGAACGTAAAGGGCTATTGAAGGGCACCGTGGATTTTAGTCAGTACAAGTCTGACTGTCCTTCTCGTCTTGTCCGGGTGGGAGGACTCATTTCCTGATATAAAGTGAACTTTATTCCAAATACTACTACCACCAAGGATGGCCCGGGAAAAAGGTGGCATATGACCTGGAAGATGCACTACGATGGATGGTCCAAGGTGGCTCTCGGAAAAAGAAAAAGGAATCCCCCTACTGCCCTTGGCCAGTAGTGCTTTGGCAGCGGTCTGCGATTGATACTTGTTTTATGCGTCTCAATTCCGCTCATATTTTATCCAATTAGGACCTGCATTGTACAGCCACCTTTATGGTCATAGGTCCACCTAAATTCACGAAGAACTTGGGAGAAGTCTTTTGATGTATTATTAACTTCCTTTTTCCGCGGCATCGCTTGCCTCAAATTACAATTTGACAATCAATTCGGGTTGTACTCTACTTGTAATAATATAGGGGTATTAAAAAATTAACTGCAGGAATTTCATGTGCGTACTCGGTATCAAAAACCAAGTCTTGTACAGTTTGTTCAAAAAAAATTTTTTTTTTCAAAATTAATACCTATTTTTTTTTTCAAAATGAATAAAATTTTTTCAAGCATTTTTCTTTTGGCCTATTAACATGGCCAATGAAATAAGTTATTTCTAAGTACATATTTCGATGAATTGCCAGTCCAAAGTCTGCAAAATGTGATGAGAAACTTGGAATCAGCTGTGAACGCTACACACGGGTGAACGACCTCAAAGAGCAATCAAATTCATTAATATGGTCAAAAAAAAAAGCTTGGAATTTTTTTTTTTACTATAGGTTTTTGATACCGAGTACGTACACGAAATTCCTGCAAATTTTTTAACACCTTATATAATTCAATCTTATTTCAAAAGACATGCGGCACCATCTATTAACATTATTTGTGTCTTCCTCGGGAACAGCACTTTTTTTGAAATGAAACAAATTTTATATGCATCAGGATGGGAGCAATGGTTTAGGTTATCCTATAAAATTTATAAAATATGTTGTAAAATGTAACCAACAAACCTACTGTCGTATTTACATTATTAAAATTAGGCTAGGGAAGTCAGGATTTATAATGGTTCTCATCTGCTTCTTTTTTACTTTTCAGAATCCAACGGCGTCTTAGGACCCAATCTGATCAACATCCTATTCTACAGACAACACAATCAGATAGCTACAGAACTTCACAAGATGAATCCTTCTTGGGATGATGAACGCTTGTTTTATACTGCAAGAGATATCAACATTGCTATATCACTTCAGATTTATCTGTATGAACTGCTGCCTGCTGTATTGGGTTAGTTTAATATTAATATTGATATTTATATAGAGTTGCCGACGAGAATTTCATAACGGGATAGAAAGTCATAATAAGTATTAATCTAGGTCCAACCTTCATAAAAATCCATTCAGTACTTTTTATGCGAAAGGGTTACAACCACTGTTTGCACTTGTGACATGTGCCAACAAATGTTTTTTTTCTCTTTTCTTTCTTTCTTTTCAAACCATCCATTCATCCTCAGAATCTTTCGCATTCTTGAAGAGAATAGATACTATTTAATTTTATGTATTTTTGTTGTGAATTAAATTGTATCCTATTTTTTATTTCCTTCAATATTTACTCATTGACTATAATTTAAAACATCCCAAGATTATGAAATAACTCCTGGTTTTCGACTTTGTTCTTATTTTTTTTTCCTTTCAGGCAAAAGAAATATGATTAGGGACGGACTTTTCAACAGTGATGGAGGATTCAGAGACTTGTACGATGAAAACATTCAACCACGAATGTCCGATGAATATGTTTATGTGTTAAGATGGTTCCACACTATTCAGGAGACTACCTTGAAGTTAGTATATTTAATTTTTAATGTTCTTGAATTTTATTCGTGTCTCTTATTCCACTTGTGTATTTGATTTATTATACTCTTCTAGGGTGGTAAATATTAGTATTCAATTGGTTAAAATAGAAGCTGTCTTCAACATTGTTTTGTACCACAAAAGTGATATAGGAGAATACGATCCGCCTGATGGAAACCAGTTACCGTAGCCTGTAGTGACCTGCTAACTGACCTATCGCCTGCGTGTCGACGACTTTGCATCTTTTATATGCCTTTGTCCTACATATACAGGGTGTTAGGTCCCATCGACGCACAAACAGATACCATGGGTCCAGGACATGATTCTAGACCCCCACGTGTTGGAATTTTTCGTCGGATTTTTCCTAATTTTCAAAAAAAAAATTGGAGTTTTTTTTTACTTTAGCCTGTTCATAATCGTTATTCTTATCTAACCCAATGAGATTTATAATAGAAATGGTGCAAGATGTTTATAATGAAAGGTCATCGTATACCTAAATACTGTGCCCAGTACCACAGTACCTGTAGTACCTTAGGCGCGGCTCACTATTTAAAAAAAAAAACTTATAAAAATAAAAAAATAGGAAAAAAATGACGAATAATTCCAACACGGGGGGGGGGGTCCAGAATCATGTCCTGGACACATGGTATCAGTTTGTGCATCGATGTCCCTAACACCCTGTACATATATATGTCGCAGTGAAATGAGGAAATCAGGGATTTCACGAAATCCCTAGGGATTTTACGAATTTCCGGCAGATTTAGTACGTTTCACTAAAAGAATTTAGTGATATGACAAAACACTAAACTAAATGTAGTAAAATGTCAGAAAAGTCGACGGAGCACCGCTCCGCGGTGCTCCTACTACTGGGTGGTTTAAAAAAAATAACCACGAAGGAATTCTAACCTAACCTGTCCGAGTCGGGGTGCCCCCAGTCGTTTTTAAGACATTTTTTATTTCACTGTGCCTCTTTTCGTACACTCCTACTTAAATACCAGCTGAACAACTTTGCATTTGAACGAGAAGAAGACGAACTTCATTGACACCCCGAGGTTCGGTTTGGTTAGGTTATTTTAAACCTTGTAGACAGAAAAATCATCAACAGTATTCTTTATTTCACTACATTTAGTTTAGTGAAATGATATATCTCTGACTTTATGTTTAGTATTTTGTCATATGACTAGATACTTTTAGTAAGAAGACGTAATAAACAACAATATTCCACATCTTCCGAGATTTCGTGACATCCCTAGGGATTTCGTGAAATCCCTGATTTCTTCATCTCCCTGCGACATATAGATGATGAAGACATCAAGACGTCGTTGCAGACACGTCTGTCTAAAAAGTATTTACCAGCCAGCAAGGAGGTAGCTGACCATGGCTGGACTCGTTTATAATGTTAACCTCCTTTTTTTTCCCCTTCAGGCTTTATGACAAAAACGGTCATTTCGTTAAAACATTCCCTTACGTGAACGGTACCACTCGAACTGGATTCTTAGCAGTAGATGACAACATGTTGCAAGTCATTCAAGGGAGTTTTAGACAACCCAGTGGAAGATTTGATTTCACTATTGATTATGATGTGAGTGCAATAATTTCTGTTTATATTATTTCTCCGATTATTATCAACTAGCTATTGCTAGCGGTGCAGAGAGCAGTGAGTGCAGAGAGGTGCGAGAGAGCAGTGGTAGACTTAAGACACGGTAATATTATCATACAGTAGAGTAACTGAGCCGCATGATAGAATTAAATACCTACAGCCGCGCGGTACGTAAACATGCGTTAGGGCTGCCCGTCTCCAGCGTTATAATTACATTTGCCTACTTTCTGTTTCTATTTTGTTTTGTGATTATAAATATACTTTTTTTTATACATATAAACAAAAAAAAATCCTTTTTTTTAGCGTGGTAAAATCATCAAATGAGTCCTCCCACCCCGGGCAGGGCGGGAGGGACTGGCAGACTTGTACTGACTAAAATCCACGTTGTCTTTAAATAGCCCTTTATGTTCCGGGGTCACGGTAACGAGATAAGTCCCGCGACCCCGGCAGGCTTTGGCCCTTTAGAGGGGGGCCCCGTCATTATGCTGACGCTCTTTGAGGCGCGCGTGGAACACAACGCGCCGTCGACCCGGGCATTGTCCATGGTCAGACAGCGAGTTGTCCTTTACTCGCCGCCCGCATGCCCGCAAATAAGTACTTTGTATAGGAAGTGTTCAATAAAAATGCGTGTTTTTTTATTGGTAGATTTAATTTTAAAAAACATGTTTTTGTTTGAAAAACAAATCGGGCTTATAAAGCGACTGAAAAATATTTGTGCCTCGACTGAGTCGTACGAAATGCTTTATTATTAAATTTTATTGTATAATAAATCCGCATTCTAATATAAAGCTTAATTAAAAATTGTTTTGGGGAACATGGAACAAGGTGGAGAACACGCGAGCCCTAGATAATAATATACTGTAATCTAAGTTCCTAGATTAATATTCATGTGATGTTAGTTTGTGTAGTACACTGGATATACGTTGATAGTACACCGTACCACTTACCAGTGAGCTTCATTTCCGTGCCCGCCGACAATCCCACCCCACCGTTACACCACGTCTTTTCTTTACCTACACAAACTAACAAAATACACATGCATCGAAGTTTTAACACAAGCGTAAGTACCTACCGTATTATGATTCATTCAGAACCGCCTATATCTACCTATTTCACTCGTCTCAATAACTTTACTCTATTCACTTTATTTATTAATCCAAACACCTTTTTTTTCGTGAGATACTTATAAGGAAATACGAGTACTTATCCATTGAAAAGACACACATTATGTACCTACCTACTAGTAAGTAAAATTATTTTATAGTCTTACCCACAGAACATATAACCTTTATCTGTTCTGTGGTCTTACCTTTTAGAGATTCCAGGTAATTTAAAAAAAATGTGTCTGGATGCGTTATTGACTAATTCATACAACCAAAAACAGCACAATATTTCCTACTCGTCATATTAAATAAGTCCTTGAACTGATTTTTAGTAAAAAAATCGCGCGGTTATTGTTAAAAAAACAACACACCGTCCGTTCGTCACTGCGGTACAGCCGTGACTGTCTGCGCCCCGAGCGCACCGCGACATCGAGGCGCGTAGGTATAGCTCGCGTTTCGTCCGTTTGTATGAAGTTGGAGTACTGTAAGATAATTATACTGTACTTAAGAGTAGTAGGTCGTGGGTTCGAACCCAGCCAGGCGCATTACTTTGTTTAATTTATTTCATCACCACTGCTCTCGAAATGGTGAAGGAAAACATCGTAAGGAAACCGACATGTCCTAGAACCAAAAATTCGAAGACATATTGTGACATCTACCCACATCTACCAACCCGCACTGGGCCCCCGTGGTGGATTATGGCCCACTCCCTCTCACAGAGAGGAGGCCTGTATCCCAACAGTGGGAAAATTTATAGGCTGATGATGATGATGATGATGATTGCTAGCGGCTTCGCGTATAGGTAAGACGAATTTCATCCCACGGGAAAAAAATACCAGGATAAACAGTGTCTTGTGAGTACAGACTATAAACTATTTCTGAGCCAAACATTAAGATCCGTTCAGCCATTATAAAGTGATTGAGTAACAATCATTCGTCCATCCATCTATCCATTCATCCATATATTCAAACTTTCACAATTATAATGAAAACGTAACTATCCCACACGAAATACCGGGATACAATGTGTTCAGGGTTTAGCCATATAAATTCCTTTTAGAAGTTTTCCAGAATAAAGAAGCAAGTATCGCCATTCATCCATCTATTCTCACAAAATTTCGCATTAATATTAAAGTTAAATGTAAATTTCAGATGGCTGATAGAGTACTTGGTGGCTTACTGTTGTCTTCAGATGTTGCAACTGCTGATTTAACTAAAGGAAGGTTCTTCGGGCTACAGCCATATATAAAATATAAAGAGTATTGCACAAAAATGGCATACAAAACTTTCGATGACTTGGAAAACAGCTTCGAAAGAGAGGTAATATTAGAGTTAATGAAAATTAACTTTGCTTCCTGACCAAAAGGATCGGTGGCGCAATTACGCATTCGCTTTCCTGTTACACATTGTGCTCAAACACACTGCGAGCCTAGCGCGGTGGCGGCGGCGGGCGCGGAAATATTGAATGTATGAAATCGCCGCTCGTGGCCATATTGAAGTGACTATGTGTGTGTCCACACTGGAAGCCTAGCGCGACGGCGGCGGCGGGCGCGGTGGCGGGCGCGACGGCGGGCGCGATCTGTGTCCACACTGCCGATCAAGCGTTTGTTTTTGTAGCGGCGAATTCAGGTGTTGCAAACCGGTGGTACAAAGTAGTTTCTATAAATCTTGTTTAAAGAAATTCATTTTAAAATGTTTTATAGGTTGTTTAGGATTGCATACAAGTAAATTATCAATCATTCTACATTTTTCTACTCAAGTACGGTAAAAATAATTTAAATATGTACAAAGACATCCAACGGTAGTACTGTAGTGCATGTTCTGTTAACTAGATGGCGCTACTAAAAGGCCGAAAAGGTTTGATACACCTGCCACCCGCCCGTTGTATCGGTTGTTGCCTAGCAACGCCTAGGCTCGCAAAATCGCTTGTAGCCATCGCGCTAGGCCCCCGCCTTAGTCACTTCAATATGGCCACGAGCGGCGATTTCATACATTCAATATTTCCGCGCCCGCCGCCGCCACCGCGCTAGGCTCGCAGTGTGTTTGAGCACTATGGCGGGGGCCTAGCGCGATGTCTACAAGCGATTTTGCGAGCCTAGGCGTTGCTAGGCAACAACCGATACAACGGGCGGGTGGCAGGTATATCAAACCTTTTCGGCCTTTTAGTAGCGCCATCTATATACCAGAACATGCACTACAGTACTACCGTTGGATGTTTTTGTACATATTTAAATTATTTTTACCGTACTTGAGTAGAAAAATGTAGAATGATTGATAATTTACTTGTATGCAATCCTAAACAACCTATAAAACATTTTAAAATGAATTTCTTTAAACAAGATTTATAGAAACTACTTTGTACCACCGGTTTGCAACACCTGAATTCGCCGCTACAAAAACAAACGCTTGATCGGCAGTGTGGACACAGATCGCGCCCGCCGTCGCGCCCGCCACCGCGCCCGCCGCCGCCGTCGCGCTAGGCTTCCAGTGTGGACACACACATTGAGTACTAAACTTAAGTTCGGTTGGTGCTGGCTTTACTACTCGTATCCACTAAAAACAAGTTTGGCTTTGGGCAGAATGTCAGTTTTCGCAGAATCTTTTGTCACAAAAATCAGAGCATCAAAATCAATGGTGAGTATTTGGAGAAGTACTTGTCTAGCAGTGGACTGCTTATACTTACAGCAGTCCATTCCTAGTCATAGAGCTTTTCCAATCTTCGTCACAACACTGGTTTCCCCTTTCACATTCAGTCTGTCATTTTAAAGTCGTCTATCAATCTTGAAAATCTCAACCTTCTAATTCTTTTCAGCGTCTCTACCGTCTTAAACAAGTATACAAAGATCCTAAGGACATTGAACTGATGGCAGCTTTGTGGGCTGAGAAACATATAGAAGGTGGAAGGGTTCCAGAAACCCTGTACTGCTTACTGGTAGAGCAATTGAAAAGGAGTATTGCCTCTGATAGGCATTGGTATGAGCGACCTAATAGGCCACATGCGTTTACTATGGGTCAGTAAGAGTTGCTACACACACAATCGGCCTAACCGGGAGCAAATTTAAATTTCACTTTATTATTCAGATCACATAAATCCATATTGTTAGTAAAACATTAACAACTTAAGACTCAATTAAGTTCAATAAATTAATTCACATCCATGTCAGAATAATAATCCTACCAATTTACAATTATCACAATAATCAATAATCATTTTCATGATAATCAATCAGATAAAATAAAAATAAATAAATCACAATTACAATAAAAATTACTTTATGGTGTGATTTGATGGAAAAACCAGCGCCTTGGTCCAGTTTTTAAAATACTACAAAACCGAAAAATTTGTGCAAATGAATGCTTGGAAAACAAACTGTAAGATTGCTACACTAATTCACATTCAACTTGGCAACTGCCAAGTTATACCGGAAGTTTTTATCATTCCGAAAATACTCCTGAATTCAATGATGTGTTAACCTGAATTCTGAATTACTCAATCGGTACAAGCCCTTTGAAGCAAAACAAATGTAGCACTTGCTTCGGGTCGGCCTTGTTGTTCGACAAATACCATGGAACTGACAATGATGGCCCGAAGTACTCGTATGTTGGTTTTTAAGTTAAGGAGATCAGTTGCTGCCACGGGACACTGACAGCTTCAGCAAGAATTAATAAGAAGGTATCTGTTTCTGGAGATGCATCAGCGACTTGTCTGTATCGATACGATGAAACCCGGAGTAATTACTAGTTTGTTATTGCTTTGGTGGTGAAATGCACACCAGTGACCGCAGGGTAGTTGATTTTGCCGACCGGCGGACACTGACAATGTCAGCGGCTTATTAGGCGGTATATCGAGAACTACCGAGACATTCTGCCGTATACCGAAGGCCAGCACATACCAATAACGGCAGAGCAGGAGATTTTGCCACGGCATGTCAGCATGAACTCCGGCTTACATCACACATTATAATATATTTTCGTGACTTTATTATCTTTGCAGAACAACTACAGGCGATCCGGGACGTCACAATAGCGGGTGTGTTGTGCACGGTCGGCAATTTTGTGACGGAGATACAACCGAATGCCTTTTACGAAATATCGTCTAAGTGAGTTACAGAAACGCAAGTCTGCCAGTCGACTTTCAATTCTATACTAGTTGTAATATAATCTTTTTGTTAATTGAAAGCTTGCTCAACCTCTTTACATTGCAAAGGGTATTGTGGGTCCTATCAGCGCGCGGGGGTTTTTAATTTTGTAAACCATGATACTTAAGATATTCTTCTTCATTCTAGAGAAGAATCAATGTTTTATGTAACTTGTTAGATGTACTTGTTGCCAATAGTATACTTATAATTATTACATTTTTACAGAAATCCTTTGACGAAATGCAGTTCATCCAAAATCGGAAAATTGAACCTGGGCCCGTGGAAACAAACTTGTGATTATTAATAGCATACGATCTGTTAATGAATTTAAAATATTTTTGATTGTTAGTTATTTCTTTACATTTTTATTATATTTTTGTATATTTTTTTTCGCATACAAATATTTTTTTCTGAATTAAATTTAGTTAGGCTAATCTAAAAACTAAATTTTACTAAGATATTCAAGTAATAATTGTCACCAATGTGTTTTGATGAGGTGCTAGTTTTCTTTATTTTAATTTTTTTGTTACTTTAGTAACTTAATGGCTAAATAATTTTATTTACTTCATTGACAAGTTAATTTAATTAATAAAACTAGATAATTTACTTTTCGTGCGTAATTTGCGTTGACTTCAACATGATCCGATAACAAAGGTAAAAAAAAATAGGTTTTTGTTCAATTCATTTATTCTAACAATTTTTGTGAAATAAAAGTGTTTTATCTCTAATTTAAACAGAAAAATAAAACATTAAAGCCCATTATCAATGTTTTCTTTAATTCTTAATGGGTTGGGATAACATTTACATTCCTACTAAATGTAAATGCGAAAGTGTGTGTATGTTTGTATGGAGGAATGTTGGTTTTCACGGTAAAACTAATCCCATCAAAAACATACTAAGCGCACTCACACTGCACACTGCACAGAGATAGATGAGACCCTAGAAATTTATTTAATTTATAAAATTCGAAGATAAATTATATCTGCAAATCCAGAATGGGGCGAGGCCGCTTGTTTCGGCAGCGGGAACATTATTAAGTTCATCATCATCATCATCAGCCTATAAATGTTCCCACTGCTGGGACACAGGCGTCCTCTCTGTGAGAGGGAGTGGGCCGTAATCTACCACGCGGGCCCAGTGCGGATTGGTAGATGTCACATGTCTTCAAATTCTAAGTTCGACCCACTACATAATCATGCAGGATATTTTTTATGTCGTGCTAGATATATTCTTAAGTTGTAGAACACATTGCCCTAAATAACTTGTTGTTCTTTCTAATTCTAGAAAGCACCATAAAGTACCTATCAGCGTAGCAGGTACCTATCTATACAAGTGATAAGCAGCAATACGCATATGTCGCGAAAATAAACATTTTAAAGAGTTAATTACCCTTTTATTTTATTCGTATCACTAATTTTAAAAAGCCTATTAATAAAGGCAACGCACCTTTTTCAAGCCAGTCGGCATCAAGCTAAGAAGATGGCTAAACGGCTAGTTCTTCTAACTTATGTTAGTCTGTGTGTGGGAGGCTTAAATGCCGTCCTCTACGATTGCGTCTCTGGGAAACGTGCGAATAAAACTCAACTGAAGATTTATGAAGAAAGAAATAATACAGGGTAAATATGTATAATTTACGTTTTTGTGACGTAGAGTAATCGTAAAGAACTTTTGTTCCTCGTTCCTACACTAGAAGCGCTTTTACATTTTCCATACAATTCACGTAGTAAATATATACTTCAGAGCGGCCCTTATCACGTGTTTTCAATATTTTACTTTACAGCATCTTTCCAATATTTACAGCGTTTCTTGTATGGAAAAAGATATGCCCCCACGTTTTGAGTGGCCCCTCTCTCAGCCCCGTAGGGTTATTTTCTTATTTTTAGGACATTGAAAACCTGGGTTTTTAGATTTTTTAAAATCTATTAATTACTTTATTATTTTTATCTTTGTTCATCGGGTTTGCTACCCTGGAAATTTCAGCCTGCTAGCTTATCGAGAAGTGCCTTAAAGCCTGTTCGCCATTTTGGACGTCCGCCATATTGAATATAAGTCACATGACTATTTTTTTTCGTATTCCTGACAGCAGACCCTTTCATTTGATACCCATATCATGGATGGGGGTGGATTTCAAACAGCCATCTTGGGAAGGCCGCCATATTGGATTTGTTATGACGTTTCTTAGCTAGTCATGTATTGTCATCAGAACTCAGAGCATGTGCAAAATTTCAGCTTATCGGGAAGTGCCTCAAAATTGAGTTGCAAACATACAAACAAACAAGAAAAGTGAGTGTATAAAAACGTGGGAAAAATGGAACAGCGCCTCTGGTGTACGAAACAATTTTTTTCCTTGAATTGAAAATGTCAAAGTTCCAGTTTACTTTACGTCACAATAACTGAAAACTCATGTTATGGCCTCTATCTAAAGTACGGTCGAAAGCACAAAGTAATTTGTACATTTCAACAAATTCTACATTTTTTCTAGGATTTGTACCGTTGACGTGAAACCCTGTGACCCAAAAGAATGGAAACGCATCGATGGATCTTGCAACAATCTAAAGTGGCCTAGTAGGGGGACCCCCCGCACTCCCCCCAGAAGGCTGTTCCCGCCAAATTTTTCTTCAAGTAAGTACGGTAATTTTAAATAGACACAATGAAACACTTGTTATTCGTATAAATGCAAGACAGGTAATTTCATTCTCCGGGACACGTCGAGCTCATTGTCTTGGCGCTTTTCTGGTGGTTGCCACTGTTGATTCTGGCTTTCAGGAGTTGCAGTGGTTTGGGAATAATGTGGTGGGTTTGTCCCAAAAAACAAAAATAATCCCTCCTGCCCTGCCCTGGGTGGGAGGACTCATTCGATGATTTTGCCACGTAAAAAAATTTTGTTACCCTGTCCTGCCTTATAAATAAAAAAAAAATCAAATGTCTTTAGAGGATATCATGGCGTAGAGTTTAAGAAACAGGTAAGTTGTAGTCAGTATGAGTCCGACAGTATTTGCCACCCCACTCAAGAGTCATTGAAATAAGGCCTCCTTCAATTCCTTCCAGATTTTTCTCCAGTGACTTTTCGAAACAGTCCTCGCTAAATGCGTCCACGTTGTCTCGCTTCCTCTTTCTGAGCCAGCCATCCATGTCATATTTTTGCCACTATCCGTTGTCCTGTCTTTATTCTCATTCATCGGTTCACCGCAACATGCCTTGGTCTTCCATACTTCTCTATCAGTCACAATTTTATCCATCGCCCTTTTTCTTTCTTTAATTTTTTGTTTTCAGAATATGAACCCAGAAAAGCTGCAGATGGTGGAGAGTTAGCACCATCAAGAAGAATACGTACTGAAATACTTAGAACTGGAAAAGCTTCGGACTTAGATGTCACCCAATTAGCTGCATACTTCATTTCATTTAGTACTGACGATGTCAACTCCAGACATGATATTAGTGAGTCAAACAAGAATGATTTTTAGGGTAAGATGAGCAGTTGTAATGATGTAAGAGGTCAAACTCAGGCAAGTACGAATGTCTTTTTTGTTGTATGAATGGAAACAGACAGCGGAACTCTTCAAACTTACTGAAGAGTTATAGAGCAAGTAAATCAACCGGGATTGCTGTTATGGCACATTTATGCATGTCTTAGCAATCAAATAACACATTTTTTTAAATACGTATATTATTTAATTTTTACTGATTATCCTGGAAGTCAGGTGTATTTTTAACTGCTTTTCTGATTTCAGGGGATTATTTGGAGAACATTCCATCTTGCTGCACGCCAGAAGGCAAGAATGACTACAGGTGTACGCCTCTAACAGTCCCAATAGATGATCCAGTTCACCGGTTCTCTGGCATCAGCTGCATGAACCTCACTAGACCACAGAGCTTCCAGACGTATGGTTGTCTGGATAATGATACTGAGTTTATCAGGGTAAGGGATTAAGAGCTCCTTACACTATAGCTGTAGACATCTGCCGGCGATCTTGATCCTTCAGATCATATTAAAGCTGTTTGAAAAAACTGCGTAACATTCGCAACTGAAGGTCTAGGGATCTTCTTTCAGCTTAAGTTTTATAAGTTCATCTTCGGATTTTTTGTGGAGTCCAAATACATAATTCGACCTTTTATTTTTCAGATAATATTCCAATCTCCAGTGTACGATTTATCCAACACTTACAATTGGAAACCAGGTTATAACGACCGACTTAGGACATACAAGAACGGTTTAATGAAAATCGAAGAAGAAAACGGTTTATTTCCACCATCTGATCCTGAGTCAACTGCCTGCTATATGAATGATCGTCCAAGGGAAACACGTTGTCATAAGTATCGTAAGTAGAGTAAAATTTTTGGACTACATTCTCGTATATTTGTTTCGGGTCTAGCTATTAGTATATGTATATGTGAATTTTAATGCTTGTAAACGCATCATCAATAAACTGACATCCAATGTTCTTCACCAAGTGACAGCATACTATGAGAAAGATGAAAATATTAAATAGTTTTTTAATTTCACAGACTCAAACAACGTTCTGGGACCGAATCTTGTCAACATTCTTTTCTATAGACTGCACAACAAAATAGCTGAGGGGCTACTGGCTCTGAACCCAACCTGGAGTGATGAACGGCTTTTCTACACCGCCAGGGACATTAACATTGCCATATCTCTGCAAATTCTCCTTTATGAAGTGCTTCCGATTGTCTTGGGTGAGTTTTTTTTTTATGTTTGGCATAAGTTCTCTTTGTGAGTCTAGATCAATTTGTTTAGTTAAAGCCATTTCTAATGAATGTAAAAGAATTTCTGGCATCCCTAGTTTAATAACAATATTATGTAACAGTTTTTGGTACTTCCCCAGTTTTGATTCGAATGAATGGACAGACAATTTAACTACTTTTATTAATACTGTCAGCTGCTTTCTGTTAGCCTGTATCATACAAATTCAAAAAACCAGCAGACTACTGATGGCGCTTTACACAGAAAAGAAAGAAAGAAAGAGCATTTATTGAAAGAAAGAAACAATGACAGAGCACCACGGATAAGGCTGCTGGTGCGTACGATCCGTAGAGAACGGATCGCGCTCGTGTAGACGCGGGTGGACGCGAGTACGCACGGCTCGCGATATTATGCGCCATTTACGAAAGCAGCATTACCTAGCTCCTCCACCCACTGACTACAAGGTCTACCGCGACGCAAGCCTACTGGCTGTATCTGTCAAGCATCGTGCTGCTTTCTTGCTATAACTATATTTTCTCTTCCCTCAGGTAAATCAAATATGATCCGGGACGGCATTATATCCTGTGACGGAGGATTCCGGGACATGTACGATGAAAACATTCCACCACGAATTACAGATGAATACATTTATGCGTACAGATGGTTCCACACTATTCAGGACACTACCTTGAAGTTTGTATAATTTTATTAGTTCGTGATGTTTGGTGAATCCAGGGTTATATTTTATTTACATACTTATCTTCAAGCTGGAGAAAGGGGGATACTAAAAAACGCCAAAACACAGTCATAATCCTTTCAATATTAAATTTTAAAGAAAGCTAAGGAGAAAAACTTATAAAAATGTTCATCTTTTAGTATGGGAACGCATAAAAAATACCTGGTTTTCCCTATGAAAAAATAAGAAGAAGAAATCACGTAATTTTATAGCGACTTTTTACCTTTCGTTACGTTTTTGCTCATGTAATCTAAAGCCTTACAGGGACTATTTACATGTTCTAATTGCGATCGTTGTATACAACATTGGGCTTGCGGGTGTTTTCTTCTGTGAATGATGATTATGCTTTAATTTGCCGGTAAACGTTTTCATTTGGAAAAATAACTACTGATTTAATTCCAGGCTATACGACAAAAAAGGACATTTCCTCAAAACATTCCCAATGGTAAATGCAACTGCCCGGACAGGTTATTTCGCCGTAGGCAACAACATGGCAGAGCTTATACAAGGCAGTTTTAGACAATCGGTCGCCAGATTTGACTATACTGTTGATCCTGATGTAAGTAATCGGTACTGTATTGATTGTGAAGTAATTTTTCACGTTTATTTTTCGATTCATAGTGTAAGTACATACTTTTAAGTTTAATACAATTTCTCGGCTCCGTCGCAACTTGTCAAGTTTTTTTATTAAAAAAATCGATTATGCGCAGGACTTGTGACCTTCTGATTAATTACACCAGACGCCTTACCAAGTAGGCCATCGCAATTTCAAATCTCATGCCATTCATAACGTCTGATGGTGATATAATATTGGCAACATCTATTGTAGAAGTGTTAAACTGCTATCCAAAGGCCGCAAATTCAAGACCTGCTTGCAATTGTTCTTTCCACAAAAGAAGTAATTATTTTCTTCGTTAACGTCTGACAACCAGTCTTCTCAATGGGTATGATATTACCCAGTTTTGAATACTGGGCTGTGGATGTCATTAGTTGCATTAGGATAAACTTTAAGCTGATCCCAATATGGAAAAAGACTAACAGCTTAACATGCTAAGGCTTTGGTCAGTTTTCCATGGGTCGAAATCGGCAAGCGTTGCACCTTTAAGATTGGCTCGTGCAGCTGTCGTTGTATTCCCACGAGTTCCAATATTGAATTATGCATAATATTAATGTATCACTCACATTGCGCCAGATGAATTTAAGTCCCATGTCCGCAAAAGGGAGGATTGGCATCAACCAGGCACAAATCTAAACTCTGTGGTTGCTGCTGCGAAATTCCTTTTGAAAAACCTAATAACCTCGTTCGCAGCAGTCACGCTTGTGAACGCCAGTTCAATTTATTTGTGCAGTAATCTTTATTGGCCCGAGAAAGCTGCACAAATGGAAGAGTGGAAGGGGAGTTCTTTGCCCAGCGGCAGGAGAGTACGTTAAACTAATTAATATAGAAAATTTTATTTTGTTCCAGATGGGCGATAGAGTTGCAGGAGGTCGTCTATTAGCTTCAGACGGGACAGCTAATGACTTAGCTAAAGGAAGATTATTTGGTTTCCCGCCTTACATAAAGTATAAAGAATTTTGTACAAAAAAGTCGTACAAGAAATTTTCTGACTTGAAAGATCATTTCCATCCGGAGGTAATTGAACTGCTTTCTTATCAAATGTGGTTGAAAATTTCAAGGTGGTTCATGTTAATTATGCTCTTCATGTTGACAAAAATAGTATAGAAATTTTGCATTGCGTTGTCAGCCCTCGTGGGTACTCTTTTCCCGTTCCCCCACAAACTAACCCTCGTGGTAATAATTGTAATAATGATATTCATTAAGGCAGTGGTTCTCTTTTTTTTTGCTAGCGGAACCGTTTCGAAAAGCAAAATTTTTGATGGATGTACGTTCTTCAATAACTGGGAATCACATTAGGTACAATTAAAGTGTATTTTACTGAAAAAACCTAAAAAGATGTGTGAAACTGTTTATTTTTCATTAATCGGTTTTTATTAGGTTTGATCGCAGAGAGTTGAATTCTTATATCAGGTTCAGCGTCCAGCCAGTCTATTGCGATTTTTTTTTGGTAGCTATATTCTCACGGAGCCCCAACAAAGGCTTAGCGGAGCCCCAGGGCTCCGCGGAGCACACTTTGAGTATAGCTGCACTAAGGACACAGCCCTTCGCGAAGTGTCAAAGCTGCAGCTTGTTCCCAACATAACACCCACTTCAAGACGAACCGTAGTTTCCGTACTGCGTGTTCTAAAAGCGAAAATTACTGGCAACATGCCATATACCATCACTGCACAAATGGAACATTGATATTCAGCCTTTGATGGTTTGTATCTAGTAATTCCATATTTTATATCACTAATTTTCTTCCAGCGTCTATACATCTTAATGCAAAACTACAAATCCCCATCAGACTTGGAGTTGATGAGTGGAATGTGGGCAGAGAAACGCGTAAAAGGTGGGAAGGTTCCAGAAACACTGTACTGTTTGTTCAAAGATCAATTGAGACGAACCATGGTCTCTGACAGACACTGGTATGAGAGTGAGAAAAGACCACACGCGTTTACAATAGGTGAGTGTAAATAGATTTCACTTTTGAAATTTATTATTTTTGCCGCTGTAGTTTATGAACGCTTTTTTTTCTGGGTGGAAAATCATCTAAGTCCTGCCGCTCTGAGTGGAAGAAAAGGTCTGTCAGACTTGATTCATTAATAATCATCCTGTTTCTTCAATTGCCCTTTGCTTTCCAGAATTAGAGTCTAGTCAAGTCTAGTGGATGAGTTGAGGATTAAGTAGCATAGCAATCTTTCATAATTTCATATAAGTGGTCAGCATGACTTATGATCTCAGTGTAAAACTAAATCTCATTTTGAGGTTGGTCGTAACGACATTAATTGTTTTTCTTTATTTCAGCACAACTGAAAGCAATTCGAGACACGACAATGGCAGGAGTTATGTGTTCAGTCGGTGACGGCGTTACAGAGATACAACAAAATGCCTTCCAAATCATCTCATCTAAGTAAGTGACACTCCTCGTAATTAGTAAACGTTACAGTAGGCACAGCGGTCGGTGCTACTGCACCAATGCTTCTGGATTGGCTACTGTACTGCTCGTAACATAAGATTCGTAATCGTTTGTTTTTTTCTACACAGGAACCCCTTGATGAAATGCTGTTCTTCCAAAATAGGGTCTTTGGACCTGTCTGCCTGGAAGGAATAAAAAAGTTGTGAACCATAAGGTCTGCACTATAGACATTTATCATTTTCATTGTTTTTTCTCCCAACCACCCACAAATGTCTAATTGTCATCAATCGTTATGCACACGTAATAGCCTTCCTTCGGTGATGTCGTCCGCACGAAGAAGACTAGCACAAAACGCGAGACGATTTCGAGGAATACTGCACTCTAAGAACATAATTGTTATAAAAATAATAAATAAAGATAATTTCAAACCTTGTTTTACGTTTTACCTTTCTCCTTCTTTGTATTCTAGCACGTCGGTTCCTATACTAAAATATTGAAATATGTAATTGTTTACCGGACCTGCAAGCCATAAGTCAGCTTGGCTGGTCGCTGCCCCATAGTGAAGGCCCACACAGGGGCATCGTAGAGGTCCATAAAACACAATCGTCTCGTACAATTGTACGAGAGAAGGTGTTTCGCCCCCAAGGTTGGGTAGGAGCCGCTTGGAGGTAGCCCGCGTGGTCCAGTCTTGGAGCTAAAAATCGGAAATGCTTGAAGTTCTGGGTTAAGGGACATCTTGCCCACGCAAAAACTGGTCCGCGGGCTAAATGTCAACTTTTTAAAATGTGCATGGGTACATTTGCCCGGACCTGTTTAGTAGAACGGGCCAGATGTCTCCTATTAATAATACCTTTTTAAAAATTAATAGTCCTCAGTAATTTATCGCATTAACTGTTGAGGACCTGTAACTTGAAACTAAAAATTCCACTCTCCGACTGTCACCGACTGTCAAATCCCAACTATGTTTAAAGTTCTTATCATGATGAATTAAATGAGAATAAATGAATGAGGATAAAAATTTACCAATTAATTATTCGGTGAAATGAATAATTCTACGAAACGACTTTATTGTAACCAAAATTAGTCGGAGTGATTTTCGACGAAACGTTGTTCTACCAAACAAGGGTAAACCTTATTAGGAAAATATTTCTCTTAATTTAAGTCATTGTTCCGATTTTAATGTCAATTTGTTGGCGCAGTGACCGAGCGATTGGACTACTTCGTTGCGTGAAGTGGGTTCGATTTCCACACGGAGCAAATATTCGTATGATCTATGTACAATTATTTGTTTCGGGTCTGGGTGTTTGTGTATGTGAATTTAGATGTTTGTACTTATACGCACCCATGTGTGCGTGCTGACTTAATAAAAAAAACCTTTTTTCTTTATTTTTAGGGTTCCGTACGTCCGAATACAAAAACGGAACCCTTATAGGATCACTCGTGTGTCCGTCTGTCTGTCGCTTACAGTCAATTATCTCCGAATCTACTAGACCGATTGGGTTGTAATTTGGTACACATATCAATTCCTGTGACCCAAGCACAGAAGTGTGACGTGAATAGATGAAATCTGTATGTGGGAGGTAATTTTTGGGGGGGAAGGGGAAAATGAAAAAAAAGTTTTGAAAACTGCATCGTGTGACATATCAAATGAAATGTCTTGTTGAGACAATCTTAAATGTATTTTTTTTGTAATTTTAAAATTTTTTTCCAAGTTATTCAAGAAAATAGACGAAATTTGACCATTCCCCCTCCCCCTTATCTCCGAAACTACTGAACCTAAAATTTTGAAAAAAATACAGTAATTAGTTTTCTATTTATAGATTATAGGAAAACCTATAAGTAGTCCATATCTGTATATGGGAGGTAATTTTTGGGGGGGAAGGGGAAAATTAAAAAAATATATTTGAAATCTGCATCGTGTGACATATCAAATGAAAGGTCTCGTTGAGACAATCTTAAATATATTTTTATTGTATATTTAAAATAAATAGTTTCCAAGTTATTCAAGAAAATAGACGAAATTTGACCATTCCCCCCCCTTATCTCCGAAACTACTAAACCTAAAATTTTGAAAAAAATACAGAAATTAGTTTTCTACTTATAGATTATAGGATAACCTATAAGAAGTCCATATCTGTATATGGGAGGTAATTTTTGGGGGGGGAAGGGGAAAATTAAAAAAAAAATATTTGAAAAGAGCATCGTGTGACATATCAAATGAAAGGTATTGTTGAGACAAACTTAAAAGTATTTTTTTTTTGTAATTTTAAAATAAATGGTTTCCAAGTTATTCAAAAAAAAATAGACGAAGCTTGACCATTCCCCCCCCCTTATCTCCGAAACTACTGAACCTAAAATTTTGAAAAAAATACAGGAATTAGTTTTCTACTTATAGATTATAGGATAACCTATAAGAAGTCCATATCTGTATATGGGAGGTAATTTTTGGGGGGGAAAGGGAAAATTAAAAAAAATATTGAAAACTGCATCGTGTGACATATCAAATGAAAGGTTTTGTTGAGACAATCTTAAATATATTTTTTTTGTAATTTTAAAATAAATATTTTCCAAGTTATTCAAGAAAATAGACGAAATTTGACCATTCCCCCCCCCTTATCTCCGAAACTACTGAACCTAATTTAAAAAAAAATTCAGAAATTAATTTTCTACTTATAGATTATAGGAAAACCTATAAGAAGTCCATGATATTAAAATAACATGGTAAATAACTCAATATTTTGCGTACCAATTTGGGTCAGATTTAAAAAAAAACCGGCCAAGTGCGAGTTGGACTCACGTGAAGAGGGTTCCGTACGATGTTACCTATCACGTTTTTTTTTAAATCTGACCCAAATTGGTACGCACAATATAAAAAAAACCGGCCAAGTGCGAGTTGGACTCGCGTGAAGAGGGTTCCGTACGATGTTACCTATCACGTTTTTTTTTAAATCTGACCCAAATTGGTACGCACAATATTGAGTGATTTACTATGTTATTTTAATATCATGGACTTCTTATAGATTTTCCTATAATCAATAAGTAGAAAACTAATTTCTGTATTTAAAAAATAAATAGGTTCAGTAGTTTCGGAGCTAAGGGGGGGGATTGGTCAAATTTCGTCTATTTTCTTGAATAACTTGGAAACTATTTATTTAAAAATTACAAAAAAAAAAATATTTAAGATTGTCTCAACAAGACTTTTCATTTGATATGTCACACGATGCAGTTTTCAATTTTTTTTTTTAATTTTCCCCTTCCCCCCCCCCCCCCCAAAATTACCTCCAATATACAGATATGGACTTCTTATAGGTTATCCTATAATCTATAAGTAGAAACCTAATTCCTGTATTTTTTTCAAAATTTTAGGTTCAGTAGTTTCGGAGATAAGGGGGGGGGAATGGTCAAGCTTCGTCTATTTTTTTTGAATAACTTGGAAACCATTTATTTTAAAATTACAAAAAAAATACTTTTAAGTTTGTCTCAACAATACCTTTCATTTGATATGTCACACGATGCAGTTTTCAAATATTTTTTTTTAAATTTTCCCCTTCCCCCCCCAAAAATTACCTCCCATATACAGATATGGACTTCTTATAGGTTATCCTATAATCTATAAGTAGAAAACTAATTTCTGTATTTTTTTCAAAATTTTAGGTTCAGTAGTTTCGGAGATAAGGGGGGGAATGGTCAAATTTCGTCTATTTTCTTAAATAACTTGGAAACTATTTATTTTAAAATTACAATAAAAATATATTTATGATTGTCTCAACAAGACCTTTCATTTGGTATGTCACACGATGCAGTTTTCAATTTTTTTTTTTTTTTAATTTTCCCCTTCCCCCCCAAAAATTACCTCCCACATACAGATTTAATCTATTCACGTCACACCTCTGTGCTTGGGTCACAGGAATTGATATGTGTACCGAATTTCAACCCAATCGCTCTAGTAGATTCGGAAATAATTGACTGTAAGCGACAGACAGACGGACACACGAGTGATCCTATAAGGGTTCCGTTTTTGTATTCGGACGTACGGAACCCTAAAAACGTGATAGGTAACATTGTACGGAACCCTCTTCACGCGAGTCCAACTCGCACTTGGCCGGTTTTTTTTACTGTAACATAATTTTCATTAGAAACTTTTATGGTGATTTTGTTTCAAGATTTTTCTTCGTTAAATATCTACCTACCTATATTATCGCTTATTTTTTTTCTCTTGGTTGGTTGTTGGTTTAAAGTATTGTTTGCAGCTCTTGAATAAAACGGATTCCTTAGCTAACATTAGGTAAAGCTTCACGGGGTCTATTGAAAGATCACCGTGGATTTTAGTCAGTACGAGTCTGACAGTCCTTCCCGTCCCGCCCTGGGCGGGAGGACTCATTTGATGATTTTACCACGATAAAAAAAAGTAAAGCTTCACAAAAGTAGGTGAATGACTGCATCCCATTGCCCCTCACCCAGCATAATATCTTGAACTAGCGCCGGGCGCGAGAATTTGCCACTGCCAATAGTGCACATGATTGTGCTCCTTCTTAGCCGGGTAGACCTTCATGTCCACCTTCCTCCTTCGCATTTTTTTAAGACATATTAATATTTTATTATTAGATCAGAGATTTATGTTACATGGTTATTTGATTACCGGCTCAATTCCTTTAATTGAATAATGTGATAATATTCCACATGTGCTATCATCTAGATTCTAGGAGGAGAATTGAACCATTGAAGATGCAGATGCCGATAATTCACGATTAATTACAATGTATCGATGGTTAATAGAGGTCAGAAATTATCGTTTTCAAGAAGATTATAATATAACTATTTCGACGCCCATAGGTACTTCGCTTCAATATAACTTTTTTTTTATCCTGCGCTATACCAACAACAAATCGATCCCCTGCCATATTTTTAAGATGAAATTAGAAACTGCATTGATTACGCCGAATAAATATTGTAAAATATGAATACATATTTAAGATCATTTTCTCAATATTCCCACAACCCACAAGAATGCGACCCTTACCATGATAAACAAGACACATTTAGCTATACACCGTGTTCTTCACGTTATCCATAAACTTTAGCAAATACTTCTATGGCTTTTACAAATCAAATCCAACAAAGGAAGTAGTACTTAAAAAGGCTTCGTTACAAAGATATTTGTAATTTCATTTAATGAAATTTAATTGAGCTATGCAGTGAGAAAGTATCTTAATTTGAAATCTATCAAATACTATTTGCATTTCATTTGTTTCAGCCCGCCAAATGTTATGAATGACGTTGCCAATTCGGATAAAGAGGCATGCATATCGGGTTATTTACGTCTAGGTATTTAGTTTGTATGAAAATTAACAAAAAATAAAAAATAAGAATTTATTAATGTGTCCATAATGAAAAATGCTTACTTCCGTGGTTTGAACATCTGGTCGAAGTTTATGTATATCGTCCGGAACACGGTGTATATCCTTACATTTTCATTTATGTTCGCCGTGGGTTTTTTTCCCGTACTTTTCGCCCATTTACCGTTACCCTTTTTTTTTAACGTAACTTTAAAAATCTTTGGGTATATGGTAAATAATTGGCCAGCGCACACTGACAATCATCATCATCAGCTGACCACTGCTGAACATTAGGCCTCCCTTTTTGATCGCCACGTCGAACGACAATTCGGCACTAGCAAGTATCGGATCTTCACTGACAATGTCATCGGTTTATAAGAGATTTACCGAGACATCCTACAACTGCCGAGAGCGCACACTATTTTTTTAAATGTTGCCACTAGTAATTTCTCTTGTGTCGTGCGTTAGTTTATAAACATTTAAACTCACATACACAAATAGACCAGAATAACTACTTACTACTAACGACGGGTAGAAGATTTTGTCACGGCATTCAGCATGAATCCGGGGTTACATAAATATTTGCCTTCATAGTGTGCTTTGTTAGTTCATTTCATTGTAAGTGATTTTATTATCTTTACAGAACAACTACAGGCGATCCGGAATGTGACAATAGCGGGTATGTTGTGCACAGTCGGCAATTTTGTGACAGAGATACAACCGAATGCCTTTTATGAAATATCATCTAGGTAAGTTATAGAAACGCAAGTCTGCCAGCGGACTTTCAATTCTAAATTAGTTGTAAGACAATATTTTAGTTAATTGAAATTAATAGGTAACTTGCTCTGTACCTTTTACATTGCAAAGGGATAGGTACCTATTGTGAGCCCAATCAGCGCGCGAGGGTTTTGAGTCACGCACTGAACAAATAATAATTGTACCTACAGATATTATTTCTTGTCTGTTCGTGTATGTCAGTTCAAAATTTTGTAAACGCAGCCACGAAACTTGAGAAACTCTTCTTCATTCTAGAGAAGAAAATTAACAAAATTTTGTGCAACTTGTTAGATGCCAATTTAGTATAGGACTCTTTATTCATTTTTACTCGACTGCGACAGAAGGAGGGTTATGTATCGGTATGTAAAACAAAAAATCCTAAAAAAATAGTGGCCCAGGTCTGCATCGGGAACAGGATCCAAGCTGCCGGTGGTCTACAGAGAGAGAAACTTCCTTACTATGCGTGCAGTGTCAAAGAGAACTGCTTTCTGCATTAAGACCTTTAGCTAGCAACAGAATCAGAACCTCGTAATGTGTTGATCAAGGCTCTTTTCTATTTCCTGTTTTAGTATACTTACTTTTATTATCATACCTTTTCAGAAATCCCTTGACGCAATGCAGTTCACCAAAAATCGGAAAATTGAACCTGGGCCCATGGAAATATGTTTATAATTGTTAGAATGTTTATGAACGTTAATTATTTCACATTTCTATCTTCCGCATAAGAAAATTTTGTGTTGAATTAAATTTAGGTTAATCTAAAAATTGAATTTTATCAAGACATTCACGCAATAATTGTCACCAATGTATTTTGATGAGGTGCTAGTTTTCTTATTTGCAATTTATCTGTGAGTTTGGTAACTATAATGGCTAAATAACTTTATTCATTTACTTTAAAAGTTAATTTAATTAATAAAACTAGATAATTTTCTTTGTGTATGTAATTTATTCTTTGACTTCAAAATGCGTGTCATCCGATAACAAATGTAAAATAGAAACACGTTTATCTTCAATTCCTTTATTCTAACCAATTTTTGTGAAAAAAAAAAAGTTTTTTATCTAACCGACTTCTAAAAAAACAACCATGAAAAAGGGTAAAATCGGTGTCGGAAGTCGGTGGCTTTGCTTTTATATTTCATTGACTTTTTTGCCACCGACTTCCGAAAGAAAAGTTTTTTGGTAGGTTATTTTACCCTTTTTCGTGGTTGTTTTTTTAGAAGACGGTTAGATTTTTTTTTAAAAACTTTTTTATTTTACCCTTTTTTAAATGTTCAACCCAAATTCTTGTCAAATACGTAATTTTCTTACATATGCACTAGAATTTTACTATTCGTAGCACCGGTTATAACATCGCCCATGTACCCAATAAGCAAGGACACCAAAATAAATGATTTTTTTATGGGACCAAATGGCAGGTATATTGCATCGAACAATAACCCATATAGGTGCAAAGTTCTCATCAGTATAAATGAATTAATTCCAAATACAAGATAGCTGCTATAAACCGTTGAGGAGTTCCCTGAACTGTTCTTCGTTTTCATCATCAGAACCCTAATGACAGTTACAACCCATCTAGGTGTAAAGTTCTCATCAATATAAATGAATTAAGTCCAAACACAAGGTAGCTACTGTAAACCGTTGAGGAATTCCCTGAACTGTCCTTCGTCTTCGTCATCAGACCCCTAATAACAGTTACAACTCATCTAGGTGTAAAGTTCTTATCAATACAAATTAATCAAGCGCAAACACAAGACAGCTGCTGTGAATCGTTGAGGAGTTCCCTCGACTGTCTCTCGTATCCATCATCAGATATACTCCAGACCTTTATTAAATTGTAGTGCCCCTTTGAAATACTTAATGAAAAAAAAAATTACTAAATCAGTCGATACCTACTCCTTACTGTTAAGGAGTTGTACCTTCCATCATCAGCTCAGCTACATGAGATGATGATTACCAGACGCAAGTCCTTAAATTACTTCATAATATTTGCGAAAAACGATGTGTGGGCCTATAAAATTTGAGGGTTGCCCTCGATTTCTCCAGGATCCAATCATCAGATCCCAATTTGGTGACTATGGGACTACCTCAGAAGTATCTCCTTTCGAACAAAGAAAGAATTTTAAAAATCGGTCCACAATTGGCGGAGTAATCGCGTAACAAATATACAAAAAAAAAAAAAAAAAACATACCGTCGAATTGATAACCTCCTCCTTTTTGAAGTCGGTTAAAAATACCTTTTCTTTCAGAAGTCGGTGGCAAAAAAGGCAATGAAATTAAAAAAAAAACCAAGGCACCAAAAAGTTGGGGTGCTAAGACAGGAAACCTCCACGTGCGCCCGTGGACTGGAGTTCCCTCTCGGATACGTCCGGGGGGAAGACCAGTTTTTCGGGCCGGTGCGCCCTGGGATGCGGGCAAAAACTCTTCTTAGGCACTGTGCCTAAGGGGTCTCTTTGCCCGTATGCGAATAGCCTGTCGGGTGGAGGCTCCAACGCGTGTCCCTCTGAATAGCAGAGGGCACAGCGGCGGAGCTGGCTTGCGGACGGTGAGTAATGGGTATGCTCGCCGTCCGACCAAGGACCAAGCCCGGGTCGGTGGCGCGTCGTGTTTCACGCGTCACCGACGGGGGGGGCCCAATGCCTGCTGGGGTCGCGGATTTTTCTTAATCCAGGATACCGTGGCCCCGGAACGTAAAGGGCATCCGAAGGAACACGGGTGGATTTTAGTCAGTAAGAGTCTGACAGTCCCTTCCGCCCCACCCAGGGCGGGAGGACTCATTTGATGATTTTGCCACCCCAAAAAAAAAAAAAAAAAGGCACCAAAAAGTTATTTTGTAGGTTATTTTACCCTATTTTTGTGATTGTTTTTTTTTGTTTTGAAGGCGGTTATTATTTTTGAAAAATAGTTATTCTTTTTGAAAAAGTTTTTTTATTTTAAGTCGGTAAAAACATGTCTGAGTTAATATGATTGACTAGTTCGTTAATTGTTCGTTCTAATTCCAGAAAGCTATAGAAGTGATAAGCAGTCACGTGTCGCTAAAATTAGCATTTTTATTAATGATTTTTAATTAATTTTATTCGTAACTCTAATTCTAGAAAGCCTATTTATATAAGCAACACAACTTTTCCAAGTCAGTCGGTACGAAGCAAAGAAGATGGCTAAACGGCTGGTTCTTCTAACTTATGTTAGTCTGTGTGTGGGAGGCTTAAATGCCGTCCTTTACGACTGCATCTCTGGAAAACCTGCGAATGAAACTCAACTGAAGATTTACCAAGAAAGAAATAATAAAGGGTAAATATATACAGTTTTTTGAAGTAACCATTGTAAACTCCGACGCTCCAGCATGAGATTTCATATTTTTGTGATGTACGACGCATAATTATACAGACTACCAAACATAAAACAAAAGCTACCTGTAGGCCATCATTTATAATGTTAGTATTATACAGTAATTTAACTCTCTGGATCCTGCATCACCTGAAAATAACAGCAGAGGAGTATGAAAAGGGTGGATCTCCAAAACGGGCGTATTCGTGTGATCGCTCTGGTGCTTTTCAGATATTGATATTTAATGGTAATTCGAGTATGTATCTCATTAAAAAGTATGATAATATATTCAAATAGTATATTTTTACTATTGGCCTTCAATTTACACTAACAGTTATGGAAATATTTAAGATCAAAAAAATTCGCGACCAGAGCAATCATAATTGGTGCCAGAGCGATCATAAATGGTCAAACCAATTAAACAAAAAATTTTATATTGATAAAAATATTATTTGTTTTGCCGTTTTTTTAGTCATATTCAGTATGTACGCTGGTTATAGGGTTAGACGTTTTATCAAATCCAATATGGCGCCCTCTAAGGGATGTAAAGTCGTAACCGAAAAAAAATATCGCATAGTATCGACATGGGTATCAAATTAAAGCGCTTGATGAGCCCATTTGAAATATATATAATACGAGTATGTTACAGTCAGAGTGATTAACCCGTTATTATGCATTATAACCAGTAATTATGTAAACACATTTCCCATCATACCTCGGGTCCCCGTCTTATACACTGTTCCCCTACTACTTAAAATAGATTTATAACGTACAATTAATGCAAAATATCATCGCTCTGGTCTGTTTGGACAGAGCAATCACAGCCATATCGATCAGAAAAAGTCACAAAACAATGAATATAGCCGAATTTAAAAGAAAATTTTGTCATTACGTCTAATAAAAACCATCATAAAAATCACTTAACTCACATAACAAACACATTCACAAGCTTAAGAGCGCATATTCTGAAAGTTAGCAACGTCGCAAATAGTTGTCAAATATTAACAAGTTTTAATTAATTTAGCAATGTTACTGTATGGAAATAAGAAATATGGCTCTGTAGTGCACTAAAACATTGTTATAGGAATGCAATTAAAACACTGAATTTGATGTTGTAACCGTTTCAGGTATAAAAAAAGCATTTGGAAGGTTTCCAAATACGTTTTTTACATCTAGAACTATATATTCGGTGTTACGATATTAATTATTGCATTCCCTAATCAATGTTTTAGTGCACTACAGAGCCATATTTCTTATTTTAATACAGTAAATTTACCAAATTAATTTAAACTCTTAAATATTTGACAGCTATTTGCAACGTTGCCAACTTTCTGGTTATGCGCCCTTAATTTTTAATTTGATAAACGTGCCATATCAAAAATACATCTATACTCTATACATATAAATAAAATTGGAGTGTCTGTTTGTAATATTGAAATAACCGTTTTTTCCTAAATGCATATGAATATGAATATGTACAGACACCAAAATAACATTTTTACAATTTTTGTCTGTCTGTCTGTCTGTCTTTCTTTCTGTCTGTCTGTCTGTCTTTCTATCTGTCTGTCTGTCTGTCTTTCTGTCTTTGTCTCGCCCCGGGATCTTCGTCGGTAATCGAACCGAACTTCGGTCGCGTATAATGTGTGGTCACAGAATAAGTTCCCGCCGAACTTACGCCCGACCGAAGTTACGCTGTACGCTATGACGCGACGTAATTTCGGCATAGTGTGTCGTCAGTAATTCAAATAGCATTGCAGGCGTAATTGCGCCGAACTTCGGTCGCGTAACTTCGGCATAGTGTGTTTAGACACTAAATAGTGTTTCCGAAGTATTATATTAAAACAGCGCCATCTATCGAATTAAGACTGGACTATATCAAGAGATCAATGCTTGCGTATTCGTTTTATCTTTCAAAAAATTTTGGTTAGGTTTGGTCTAGTCTAGGGTCAGCTCAGATCGAGTTACCGAGACCGAGACCCGTTAATTTTGAAGTGCGAATTAAATAATAACTTGCAATTTCAGTCAAGTAGTTTTATTTATGTACCTTCTTCGTAGTTTGAAATTTTATTAGTCTTCATTCTCATATTGAAAGTTAGTGTTATTGTAAATTGTTGATTTATTTGGTTCAACATTTTATTTGTTCGGTTCAGTTTTTTTTTTTGAATATGCCTTCTAGAAAAAAACAAATTTGTCGCAGCGTAGCCGAAATGGGGTGCTAAGACAGGTAACCTCCACGTGCGTCCGTGGACTGGAGTTCCCTCTCGGATACGTCCGGGGGGAAGACCAGTTTTTCGGGCCGGTGCGCCCTGGGATGCGGGCAAAAACTCTTCCTTAGGCACTGTGTGCCTAAGGGGGTTTCTTTGCCCGTATGCAAATAGCCTGTCGGGTGGAAGCTCCAATGCGTGTCCCTCTGATTAGCAGAGGGCACAGCAGCGGAGCGGGCTTGCGGACGGTGAGTAATGGGTAAGCTCGCCGTCCGACCAGGGACCAAGCCAGGGTCGGTGGCGTGTCGTGTTTCACGCGTCACCGACGGGGCCCCTTATGGGGCCAAATGCCTGCCGGGGTCGCGGATTTTTTCTTAATCCAGGATACCGTGGCCCCGGAACGTAAAGGGCATCCGAAGGAACACGGGTGGATTTTAGTCAGTAAGAGTCTGACAGTCCCTTCCGCCCCACCCAGGGCGGGAGGACTCATTTGATGATTTTTCCACCCTAAAAAAAAAAAAAAAAAAAAAAGCGTAGCCGAAATGCGAAAAGGGTGAGACTAAGTAGGTCCCAGGAATCATAAGATCGTGAAGTGAGTCTGAGCAAAGCAAGTCAGAACTCTTGCGTCAGAAACGCCTACTCAACGTGAGTCTCGACTTAGTATACAGTGTTCTCTTACGGTAGTTTCTCGATCACAGGAGAGTTTGGAGGACCACTCACGTGAGTCTGAGAGTTTTCATCGAAAGGTAGGGAGTCACGTTTAAGTTCACAAAGAATACTAACCGCGACTTTGCACTCCCATCCCAAGAAAGCAGCGAGGACAGCAAAGCGCCTTTGACCGAGAGCGTCACGCCCTCTCACGTGAGTCTGAGACTTTCACCAAAAAGGATTCGCGCCACTACAAAATACATTGTTAAGTTCCGACATCCACGCGAACGAAGTCGCGGGCACAGCTAGTCAATCATAAAATTCGAGAACCAAATCCAGAGCAATCATAAACTTGCCTTCGTAAAGCGGGAGTGGAATAGAGTGTCTATAACACGTAACTAGGGATGAGCGCGATGTTTTACCCCAGCGCAGAGCGATGAGATAAAATGCCCGGTCACGATTTTAAATTCAAATTGTGGCAAAGTATTCTTAATATACGGGCACGCCGCAATCGCGGCGGTAAGACCCCTCTTTGAGGAGTGGCTGGATAGGAGTCACGGCGTCCTAACCTACCGCATGACGCAGGTCCTCACCGGACACGGAAGTTTCGGGAGGTACCTGTGTCTAAGGAGAAAGGAGGAAACGCCTGGGTGTCACCACTGCGAAGATCGCCCGGAGGACACAGTAGAGCATACGGTGCAAGACTGCCCCGCTTGGGCAGAGCACCGACGTGTCCTCACGGCGGCGATAGGCGGAGACCTCTCGCGCCCGGCATTGGTCGCGGCCATGCTGCGGGGCGAGACGGAGTGGGAAGCGGTCGCCTCCTTCTGCGAAGCAGTCATGCTCGCAAAGGAGGAGGCGGGCCGCGTGAGAGAGAGGACAGTGTCCTCCCTCCGCCCCACCCGCGGTGGTGGACGCCCACGGCGACCGACGTCGCAAGACGATCTCCGGCCACCGTAGGCGCGGGCATGCGGGCGGCGAGTAAAGGGCAACTCGCAGCCCGACCATGGACCATGCCCGGGTCGACGGCGCGTTGTGTTCCACGCGCGCCTCAAAGAGCGTCAGCATAATGACGGGGCCCCCTCTCTAGAGGGCCAAAGCCTGCCGGGGTCGCGGGACTTATCTCATTACCGTGACCCCGGAACATAAAGGGCTATTGAAGGACACCGTGGATTTTAGTCAGTACAAGTCTGACAGTCCCTCCCGCCCTGCCCGGGGTGGGAGGACTCATTTGATGATTTTACCACGCAAAAAAAAAAAAAAAAGTATTCTATAACTAAAAGTATTTTATAACAATGAAGATTAACTATTTGTTATGTAATCTCTAATCGTAATGTATTTGTTATGTTAGTTTCATTATGTAGCTTCTCATTAAAAAATTTAATAATATTTTTTTCATTCAATCGGGAGTTGGGTCAATCCAGAGCGATCAGGATTTTAGGGTTTAAGATTTTTTTTTTAATATTTTAAATAAACTTATTCATGATATTAGCTTTGTATCATGTAAATTAGATACCGAACTGTTTATAAAAAAATATTTTGAAAACGTTTTTCGATTTTAAAATGGGTTTATCCAGCCCGACACGAAAAAAAATACCTCTGGAGATCGACCCAAAACCATCATTTCTGTGTCTAAGCCAAATATTGTTTGCACTAATTTGTACATTTCACAAAATTCAATTTTTTTTCTAGGATTTGTACAGTTGACGTGAAACCCTGTGACCCAAAAGAATGGAAACGTATCGATGGATCTTGTAACAATTTAAAGTGGCCCAGCAGGGGTACCCGTCGCACTCCCTTCTTAAGGCTACTCCCACCTAATTTTTCTCAAAGTAAGTACAATAATTTTACTAATGTATGTATGTTTTTTGAATGGACACAATGAGACACGAAAAACATTTTTTTAATAGTAAATTATACACCATAGTAACCCTGTTCTGCCTCATAAATGCAAATGAAATAATGTCTTTAGTTTGAGTAAGCATGACTTTTTTTTTTTTTGCGTGGTAAAATCATCAAATGAGTCCTCCCACCCCGGGCAGGGCGGGAGGGACTGTCAGACTTGTACTGACTAAAATCCACGGTGTCCTTCAATAGCCCTTTATGTTCCGGGGTCACGGTAATGAGATAAGTCCCGCGACCCCGGCAGGCTTTGGCCCTCTACAGAGGGGGCCCCGTCATTATGCTGACGCTCTTTGAGGCGCGCGTGGAACACAACGACCCGGGCATGGTCCATGGTCGGGCAGCGAGTTGCCCTTTACTCGCCGCCCGCATGCCTGCGCCTACGGTGGCCGGAGATCGTCTTGCGACGTCCGTCGCCGTGGGCGTCCACCACTGCGGGTGGGGCGGAGGGAGGACACTGTCCTCTCTCTCACGCGGCCCGCCTCCTCCTTCGCGAGCATGACTGCTTCGCAGAAGGAGGCGACCGCTTCCCACTCCGTCTCGCCCCGCAGCATGGCCGCGACCAATGCCGGGCGCGAGAGGTCTCCGCCTATCGCCGCCGTGAGGACACGTCGGTGCTCTGCCCAAGCGGGGCAGTCTTGCACCGTATGCTCTACTGTGTCCTCCGGGCGATCTTCGCAGTGGTGACACCCAGGCGTTTCCTCCTTTCTCCTCAGACACAGGTACCTCCCGAAACTTCCGTGTCCAGTGAGGACCTGCGTCATGCGGTAGGTTAGGACGCCGTGACTCCTATCCAGCCACTCCTCAAAGAGGGGTCTTACCGCCGCGATTGCGGCGTGCCCGACGTCGGTTGCGACAGTCGTCCCCTCCATACTGCCCTGAGATCGCGCCGGACCTCTTCCCGCCGCGCCTCGACTTCTCGAGGCAGCGGGGAGGCACCTCGGCGCTGCGCCTCCACGCGCCACTCATAGACGCGCTGGAGGGCAGTCGCCTCCAGATCCCAGGGCAGTAATCCGGCAAGCAGGTTGGCCGATTCGCCGGCGATCGTGCGGTATCCCCGGATCATCCGGATAGCCATGACCCTCTGGCATGCGACCAACTTTAGTGGTCGCGTCCGGATGCTCAGGGCCCACACGGGGGCCCCGTAGAGGGCCATGGACCGCACGACACCGGCGTACAGCCTACGGCAGGAGGCGTTTGGCCCGCTGAGATTAGGCAGGAGTCGCCTGAGGGCGGCTGCTGCCCGGTTCAGCTTTGGGCGTTGGGGCCAAACTCAGGAAATGCTCCCTGATGTTCCACCGGCTGTCGAGGACGAGTCCCAGGTACTTCATCGTCCTCCCGACGCCGATGCGAACCCCCTCCACCGTTATGTGGGACTCGGACCGTGGCGCGTTAACGCGGCCATGAAAACACATGGCCTCCGTTTTGTGCAGCGCCACTTCGAGTCCCAGCTGCCGGATCCTATCGACGACTGTCGCAACCGCTTGCGTCGCCAGGTCGGCCGCCGCCTGGTGCGACTCTCCCTCCGCCAGGACGAGCGTGTCGTCAGCGTAACATATTACGCTGACGCCGTCAGGGAGGTCGCCGCGCAGCACCCAATCGTATCCGATATTCCACAGGGGCGGCCCCAAGACCGAACCCTGTGGAACACCGCACGATATCTCTCGCCGGTTCCACTCTCCCCGGTGACCGGGGTAGATGACGGCTCTGTCCGTCAGGTAGTCCTCGACTATGCGACGGAGGTAGGTCGGCACCCGGTGATACCGGAGTGCCTCCCTGATGCAACTCCAGGGCAGGGTGTTAAAGGCGTTGGTGATGTCCAAAGACACCGCCAAGACGACCCTGCCCCGGGCAACAGCATCCCCCGTCGTGAGGGCTCTCACGCGCATGATGGCGTCCACCGTCGAGCGCCCTCTGCGGAAGCCAAACTGGCTCTCCGCAAGGTTCGGGCCCACCCGATTCAGGTGCCCGACGAGGCGGTCTGCAATGACTCTCTCGAAGAGCTTGCCCACCTCGTCGAGCAGCACGATGGGCCGGAATGCAGACGGAGAGTCCGCAGGGCGCCCGTGCTTCTGGATGAGGACCAGTTTTCCCGTCTTCCAACGAAGCGGGAACCGGCCCCTCTCCAAGCATGCGCTTAAGAGCCCCCCCCCCAGTCGAGGCCCGAGAGTCCCCGAGGCCAGGACCCAGGCTTTTCCTGGCAGGCCGTCGGGTCCTGGGGCGGTATTTTTGGCTTTGAGCCGTTGTACCGCCACTCTCAGGTCTACCTCGGTCACCTCCGGAGCGTCGTAGACGTCGTCGTCGCTGTGGTCCGCGTTTGCGTCAGCTTCATCCTCAGATTCCGTCGGAGACGGAGCCATGGGCGGGGGCGTATGGGGCCCCTCGCGATGGGAACAGGTCGCTCACCACGTCCTCCACGAACTGTGGCTGGAGACTCTGCGTCAACGGGGGAGCCCAGGGGCGGAGCTTTTCTCGCACCCACTTGTAGGGGCGGCCCCATGGGTCCCCGTCCAGAGTCCCCAGCATCTCTTCGCGGGCCAGTTCCTTGGCCCGCCAGATCTCGTCGCGGAGGACGGCCTTCACTGCCCTGTAGCCCTCGTGCAGCTCCGCCTCTACAGTCGCCGCATCCGGAGGTCGGGTGCGGCGCCTGCGGAATCTGGTGTATCGGCGTCGCGCGGCAACTGACGCCGGGCGCGTCCTTGCCGGACCCGGGGCATGGCCACGTCGCAGATCTCCGACAGGGCCTCCCGGAACCACTCCGCCTCGTCGTTGATGTCAGCAGGCCTGTCCGGTGGTGACACCCAGGCCTGCACGATCGAGGCTTCCAGGAATAGCTCCCGGTCCAGCTGCTTCAGCGCCCATCGCGGACCACTTGGGTTCCGTCCACTTGGAACCGGCGCGTCTGAGGTCTGGGCGGAGACGTCGAACCGGATATACCGGTGGTCGGAATAGGTCTCCACCTCCTCCACAACGCGCCAGTCGGTGACGCGCGGCGACAGGTCGGCGGTGGCGAACGTAACGTCCACCACCGACTCTCCCGCCCACCGCACGCACGTGGGGATAGAACCCCGGTTCTCGATCACTAGGCCCTGCGCACGGGCCCAGTGCTCGAGCATCCTACCCCGCGTATAGTCCGTGGACCGGGAACCCCAAGCCGGACTTTTGGCGTTGAAGTCCCCAAGGACGAGCGCGGGGAGGGAACCGAGGGCGACGACGACGTCTCCCAGCTCCGTTAGGGAGTCTTGGAACTCGGCGAGAGATCGGCTCGGGGAGAAATAAACGCCTACAACGGCGATCTCCCCGAACCGTGCTGCGACGATCCCGCGCCCTCTCTTTACGCGATCGAGGGGCGGGGGTACCGGCGGCGGCCGACGAAATTAGGGTCACCGAGCCGTCCAGGTCCGCCACCCAGTCATTCCTGGGCAGGACAAAATACGGCTCGGCGACCACGGCGACGTTGATCAACCACTGCGCCATGCTCTGGAGCAAGAGATCCTGAGCAGCGGCGCAGTGGTTGATGTTCGCCTGGAGGAAGCGCAATGGAGACATTAATCTGAATCCATTGCAGCCTCCTCCAGGACCCTCTCCGAGGGTTGAGCCACGGTGGCGGCGGCGGCAGCGGGAGCGGCGGCGGCGGCGGGGTGGCGGTGACGGCGGCGGTAGAGGGCCTACCTCTGCGCCTGGCTTTGGTGGGTGGGGCGCAGGACTTGCCCCAGCCCGGTGATCGGCCGGCTTGCCAGCCGCCTCACATGCGAAGCAGTGAGGCGGGGCAGAGCACGAGCCGGGAGGTGCAATTGCATGCCACGTGGTTGCCCACTTGGCAGCGGAAGCACCTCAGGGGTCTGGGCTCCAGGACTTTCACCTGCGCAGACACCCAACCAACCAGGAGCCTTCGGCCCTCCTGTAACTTTTTGGCCGCCGACACGGGGCAGCTAACCGTGGTGGTTTGCAACCCCGCGGAGTAAGCATGACTTTGAAAAAATTAAGGATCAGGTAGATTCTAGATCTAGTCGTGAGTATGACAGTAAAATCCATATTTAAGGCCTTCTTCAATTCTTTCCAGGATTTTATCTAGTGGTCCTTTTTTGAACCAGCCATCCATATCAATTTCCTATCACAGTTGATGCTACTATCCACATACTCGTACTAACTCATCGGCTAAGACATGTTGCTTTGCAACATATCTTGGTCTTCCATACTTCTCTATCAATCACAAATTTTCCAGCGCCCTTTTCATTTCTTTAACGTTTTGTTTTCAGAATATGAACCCAGAAAAGCTGCAGATGGTGAAGAGTTAGCACCATCAAGAAGAATACGTACTGAAATACTTAGTACTGGAAAAGCTTCGGATTTAGTTGTCACCCAATTAGCTGCATACTACCTTTCATTTAGTACTGATGATGTCAACTCCAGACAAGACGTTAGTAAGTAAAACAAGTTTAATTTTTGGGGTATTGTATTACCTAAATTTAAAAGTCATCGAAAAGCATCACGACAATCAATGATATTGCTATTGTAGCATATTATTTTGAATTGTTTGAGGAATCATATAACACAATATGCTTGTACTTTACATTTTTAAAAGATTATTTCACACTTTTTACTGATTTTCTTGGAAGTCTGTTGTATTTTTTTATTCTTTTTTAATTTCAGAATGTTTTAAAAAAGGCTTTTCTGATTTCAGATGATTATTTCGGGAAAATTACAACCTGCTGCAAGCCAGAAGGCAAGAATGACTACAGATGTACGCCACTAACGGTACCAGTAGATGATCCAGTCCACCGGTTCTCTGGCATCAGCTGCATGAACCTCACCAGACCACAGAGCTTCCAGACATACGGTTGTCTGGATAATGATACTGAATTTACCAGGGTAAGGGATTAAGAGCTCCAAATGCTAAAGCTGTAGACATCTGTCGGCGACCTTAATCCTAAAGGTGTAGGGATCTTTTCTTTTAGCTTTAGTTTTATAAGTTCATCTTCGGATTATTTAATGAAATTATTGAAATATTTAAGTCGATCTTTTATTTTATTTTTTAGATAACATTCCAATCTCCAGTGTACGATTTATCCAACGTTTACGAATGGAAAGAAGGTTATAACTATGGACTCAGGACATACATATTCGGTTTAATGAAAATCGAAGAACAAAACGGTTTATTTCCACCATCTGATCCTTTTTCAACTGATTGTTCTTTGAATGATCGTCCAAGGGAAACGCGTTGTCATAAGTATCGTAAGTGCAAACAGTTTTTGGACTACCTACATGTAGTTGTTCTAGCTGTTGGTGTACGTGAATTTTAGTGCTTGTAAACTCATCAATGAAACAGAAAAAAGTTGAACAATAAACAGGATGTCAGTTTATTGTTCAACTTTAGTTTATTGTACAGCTCTTCATCTAGTAACAACATTATATGAGAAAGATAAAAACGTTCACGGCTTCTTAATTTTTCAGACACAAACGGCGTTCTGGGATCGAATCTCGTCACCATTCTTTTCTATAGACTTCATAATAAGATAGCTAAGGAGCTACTGGCTCTGAACCCACTCTGGACTGATGAACGACTTTTCTTCACCGCCAGGGACATAAACATTGCCATATCTCTGCAAATTCTCCTTTATGAATTGCTTCCTATTGTCTTAGGTGAGTTTTATGTTCATTATCAAAGTTCTCTTTGAAATGCAATCATAGAATTTTATTGTATCAATTTGGCAAGTTATAGCCATTTCTAATGTGAAAAAGAATTTCTAGCGTTCTTATTTTACTAACAACTAGCGGCCCGTCCCGATTCGCACGGGTGGACATGATTAAAGTAAAAGTTAGAAAAAAAATCGTCCATAAGAACTTGACCTTGATAGTTACAAACACAACACAAAAAGATTTATCCCAATCGGTCCTGCCGTTTTCAAGTTATGAGCATAACAACACATTTAGCGATCCATTTTATATTATAGAAGATAGATTATATAACTAGTATAAGTAGTAGTAGTATGTAGGTAACTAGTTTTGATATGATGTCATCATCATCATCAGCCGGAAGACGTCCACTGCTGAACATAGGCCTCCCTCTTAGACCGCCACGCCGAACGACAATTTCGCCATTTGCATCCATCAGTTGCCCGCGATCCTCAGATCATGACAGATCCTGACTTGGTGACTATGGGACCACCTCAGAAGTACCTCCTTTCGAACAAAAAAGAATTTTTGTTAGTCGGTTAAAAATCAATTTAGATAGGTCCCATATCTGGGAAAATTCGTTTTTTCCGTATACATTTTCACCCAATAAAGATTTAGAGGAAGAATATATTATGATTCATAATTTCGTCGCGCGAACCGGCGCGTGGCTTGCAAATAGCCTAGTTTGTTTAAGTGTGGACTTTCATGATGATGGCCACGGGTTCAAACCCCGGTAAACATAGGATTTTTCTTTTTTGTTTTCATTTTGTCAGTTGGTTTTTCAGGTTGTATACCAATTTTTTGTTTTATTTTCTCTACGGTTTTTTAAATGGATTTCTTTTATTTGCACCCGAGCGCTGACTGCTATGCTGAAAAAGCGCGGATTAAAACGCAAGATTTTTTTTTATTTCGTTCACTTAGTTACTTAATTATTTTTTCGTGCACAACCCCAAGTTGAGATAAATTAATTTATGGACTATTAAAATATTTTGATTTCGAGTTTCATAAATTCTGTACAATCACGTTAGGCGCTTAACCATGAGGCTGAGCTTCTTTCTCCTCGCCTAATCCCGTTACGCGGGCTTTCTTAATCTTGAAAAAACACATTTATTCCTCTGTTTAGCATCGTCGTCTGACAGGCCACAACTTTGAAACTCCCCCTTATGAGTACGTTATGCACTTTGTAACTTTATTTTCTATTTCCTCAGGTAAATCAAATATGATCAGAGATGGCATTATATCCAATGACGAAGGATTCCGAGACTTGTACGATGAAAATATTCCACCACAAATTACAAATGAATACGTTTATGGGTACAGATGGTTCCACACTATTCAGGACACTAACTTGAAGTTTGTATAATTTTATTAGTTCGTGATTTCTGGTGAATCCAGGGTTATATTTACATATACACGCTGGGGAAAGTTGGATACTAAAGAATGCCAAAACACAGTCATACTCGTAATCGGCGACACGATTGACGCAGTGGCTGAGCGATTGGACTGCTGCGCTGCGTGTCGCGGATTCGATTCCCGCACGGAGCAAATATTTGTAAGATCTACAAGGTTGTTCCGGGTCTGGGCATTTGTGTATGGAAGTTTATATGTTTGTTCGTAAATTCACCCACAAAACAGGAGATTCCTAGTATGGGGCAATGTTAAAAAAAAGTAAAGAGTGCAAAGGAGAAAAACTTCTATAAATTAACAACTTTTAGTATAGCAACGCTGCTAAAAGCATATGAAGATATCTGGTTTTCCCTGTACAAAAATAAGAAGAAGGAAGCACGTAATTTTATCGCGACTTTTTACCCTTCGTTATCGTTTTTGCTCATGTAATCTAAAGCCTTGCGTAGGGAATTATGATATAAATGTTCTAATTGCGATCATTTTACAAAAGAATGACTTGTGGGCTTGCAGGTTTTTCCTCTGAGACAATGATCATGCTTTAATTTATGGTTTTCTGGTAAACATTGCCATGTGAAAATATAATATAAATTGATTTAATTCTAGGCTATACGACAAAGAAGGACATTTCCTCAAAACATTCCCAATGGTAAATGCAACTTCTCGAACAGGTTACTTAGCCGTAGACAACAATATGGCAGAGCTTATACAAGGCAGTTTTAGACAATCGGCCGCCAGATTTGACTATATTGTTGATCCTGATGTAAGTAATCGATACTAAAATATACATATTGTGCAATCAGATTTCTCTTTTGTTTTTAAGGTAATGCTTTAAACATGTCAGCAAGTGAGAGGGTTGCTAAAACCGGGAAAAATTTTAAATTTCGTAATTGCTGCAGCGGAATCCCTTGTGAAAAACCGAATAACCTTGTCATCAGTAGTCGCACTTGTGAACACAAGTTCAATTTATTTATGAAGTAATCTTTTAATGTTACTTGATTGGCCGGAGAAAGCTGCACAATGTGAAAACATGGAAGGTTATGGAGGAGACCTTTCCCCAGCGAGACAGTATACGTCAAACAATTAATAAAGAAAATCTTATTTTGTTCCAGATGGGTGATAGAGCTGCAGGAGGTGTGCTGTTAGCTTCAGACGCGACAGCTAGTGACTTAGCTAAAGGAAGATTATTTGGTTTCCCGCCTTACATAAAGTACAAAGAATTATGTACTAATAGGTCGTACAAGAATTTTTCCGACTTGAAAGATCATTTCCATCCGGAGGTAATTGAATAGCCTTTTTTATAAAACATAGTTGAGTACGGCAAGTTGGCCCGCATTAATTGTGCTCTTCGTGTTGATAAAAATGCTATAGATATTTTTCTGTAGCGCTTATGACCCGTACATTTATGAGTCTTTTCCCGTTCCACCACAAACTAAGGGTTAGTTTGATGACACTACCAACAATGTTATTCACCAACGAAACTGCCCTGCACACAGTGTCAAAAATGCAGTTGGTTCCCAATAAATTTTCAACTTTATGTTTGAAGCTTAAAGTTGAAAACCCACTTCAATACAAACTGCAGATTGTACAAATAATGCATCTGTAACTCGTTCCAAAATGAAAAATGACTGACAAAAATGCGTGAACCACCACTGCACACAGTAAAACATTTGATATTCAGACTTTTATGGTTTGTATCAGTCAGCCCAAACTTTATACCACTTATTTGCTTTCAGCGTCTATACACTATAAAGCAAAACTACAATTCACCATCAGACTTGGAGTTAATGAGTGGAATGTGGGCAGAGACACACGTCAAAGGTGGCAAGGTTCCAGAAACACTGTACTGTTTGTTCAAAGATCAATTGAGACGAACCATGGTCTCTGACAGACACTGGTATGAGAGTGAGAAAAGACCACACGCGTTTACAATAAGTGAGTGTAAATAGATTTCACTGTTGAAATATTTTCTTTGCCGCTGTAGTTTATAAACGCTTTTTTTTCTGGGTGGAAAATCATCTAAGTCCTGCCGCTCTGAGTGGAAGAAAAGGTCTGTCAGACTTGATTCATTAAAAATCATCCTGTTCCTTCAATTGCCCTTTGCTTTCCAGAATTAGAGTCTAGTCAAGTCTAGTGGATGAGTTGAGGATTAAGTAGCATAGCATTCTTTCATAATTTCATAAAAGTGGTCAGCATGACTTATGATCTCAGTGTAAAGTCTAAATCTCATTTTGAGGATGGTCGTAACGACATTAATTGTTTTTCTTTATTTCAGCACAACTGAAAGCAATTCGAGACACGACAATGGCAGGAGTTATGTGTTCAGTCGGTGACGGCGTTACAGAGATACAACAAAATGCCTTCAAAATCATCTCATCTAAGTAAGTGACACTCCTCGTAATTAGTAAACGTTACGGTAGGCACAGCGGTCGGTGCTACTGCACCAATGCTTCTGGATTGGCTACTGTACTGCTCGTAACATAAGATTCGTAATCGTTTTTTTTTTCTACACAGGAACCCCTTAGTGAAATGCAAGTCTTCCAAAATAGGGACTTTGGACCTGTCTGCCTGGAAGGAATAAAAAAGTTGTGAACCATGAGGTCTGCACTATAGACATTTCTCATTTTCATTGTCAAGTCAAGATAATAAATAAAGATAATTTCAAACCTTGTTTTACGTTTTACCTTTCTCCTTCTTTGTATTCTAGCACGTCGGTTCCTATACTAAAATATTGAAATATGTAATTGTATAATACCGGACCTGCAAGCCATAAGTCAGCTTGGCTGGTCGCTGCCCCACAGTGAAGGCCCACACAGGGGCATCGTAGAGGTCCATAAAACACAATCGTCTCGTACAATTGTACGAGAGAAGGTGTTTCGCCCCCAAGGTTGGGTAGGAGCGGCTTGGAGGTAGCCCACGTGGTCCAGTCTTGGAGCTAAAAATCGGAAATTCTTCTTGAAGTTCTGGTTTAAGGGACATCTTGCCCACGCAAAAACTGGTCTGCGGGCTAAATGTCAACTTTTTAAAATGTGCATGGGTGCATTTGCCCGGACCTGTTTAGTAGAACGGGCCAGATGTCTCCTATTAATAATACCTTTTTAAAAATTAGGTAATAGTCCTCAGTAATCTATCGCATTAACTGTTGAGGACCTGTAACTTGAAACTAAAAATTCCACTCTCCGACTGTCAACGACTGTCAAATTCCAACTATGTTTAAAGTTCTTATCATGATGAATTAAATGAGCCTAAATACGATATAGTTGCTGTTAACTGTTGAGGATCTCTTGCTATTGTCTTCTGTCATCATGTGTCCTCTGCAGAGTCGCGGAACTCATAGAAACAAGAGTAGCGTGGCCTTAGAAGATTTTATACCCTAGCGTCCATGTCTGCCAGGACGTGTACTGCTGGAAAATGTGGCAGGAGACTTGCTGTCGCTGTTTACTTGTTTCGACGGTGTGCAAAGGGAAGTGGAACAGGAATAAGCGCGCGGGGTAGTGGAGTTAACCATCAGATGGTAACAACACTTTCCGAGGTCTGTTCAGGTATAGATGGGTCAGAAATCAAAGATGCAGGTAGTCAAAGTGAAAGTCTAAGCCAGTTTCAAAACCTAATCCGAAGTCAAGAAGGAAGACATGCTGCTGAACATAGGTCTCCCCCTTAGACCGCCACGCCTATTGCCACTTGCATCCATCGCCATCGGTTGCCCGCGACTCTCAGAGGCTAAATTCGAACAGAAATAAAACATTAAAGTACCTATATTATCAATGTTATGAACTTGTACTGGGCCCGCGGGCTGGATAACACAGAGAAGAGGCTTGTGTTCCAGCAGCGGGAACATTATAGGTAGACTGCTTATCTCTATGGGTACTACGCAACGGTATAAAATATAACAAAACTGTAATAACTTAGAAACTGTACCTCGTGATCTAAAATAGACGCGCGGGATCATGGACCATGCCCGGGGTCATGTTCCACGAACGCCACAAAGAGCTGTCAGCAAAATGATGGGCCCATGAGCATGCCGGGGTAGCTGGACTGTCTCATCAGGTAACCGTGACCTTGCCACGTAAAGGGGTTTTGAAGAATCACCGTGGATTTTAGCCAGTACAAGTCTGACAGTCTCTTCCGCCTCGCCTTGGGTGTCATGCGGACTCATTCGATGATTTTACCTTGATAAAAAAATAATTAAATAGACAAAAATAAGAGTACCACACAGGCCCAGCGAGGGTTGGGAGATGTCACATTTTTTAAAATTTTCGTTCTAAGGCGCGGGCCACATAGAAAAGATGTAAGACGAGGACTCGTCGCGGACGTGCGAAAATGTATGAGTCTTCTGTGTGTTCACGTTCGCGACGCTTCTATACATTTGTCTTCTGTCACCATTTTGAGGGATTGTTAAATAAATTAGATAAAGTAATTCTGTGTTCGATTCAAGACTCACATCTTTTGGGACGGGGCCGATATCACTCTACGTTGAAAGGAGGTTACCGATAAAAAACGCCTGTAAACTTTTAAAAATTCTGACTTGAAAAACAAAACATTAGTTACTTGAACTCAGTCAATTTATACCTACACACATACAGGATGACCGGTTCATTGACGTCCAAAAGAAAAATTTAGGTCCCTCATGCCGTGGGGTTTCCAAATCATTCCCATGTATGTCCCGCGATTTTTTATAGTCTTCGAGCTATTCAAGTTTTAGTGAATGAATGAAGAAAAATTTATTAAATTATTTCTAAACATGAAAACTAACATTCGTTTTATTATGACTTTAACTTGTGAAACATACATGGGAGGGGTACACTACCGTTACGATAATACGAAAAACTTTATTCCGAAATTCATACATACGAATTTCAAAATACTAAAAATTTTGTGTAACATTCAGGAATATTTGGTGAACGATCAGTATTTTTCGGGGAAGAATAAAATAGTTATTGTTACAATAGAATAATATTTGCAGCGCACTACAATAAAAAGTGTTATATCTTGGTGTTATTTTGGAATTTGTTTGATGTAACATATTTTGTTGGCCGAGTAGTTTAATTAAAGTAAAACAATTAAACGGGTTTAAGATCAATATTTTAGAAATGCATACATAGATGTACCTTAAGATTTTTGGTGAACACAAAAATATTATCCTTTTCAAAATACCGAGTTTCAATAGACCGAATATCAAATATAATTTTCCGAAACATCAAAAACAAAAATACCGATTATTAAAATTCCGATTTAGAATTCCGAAAATTAAATCGCTTGCCTGAGAAAAGTATGGGTGCGTTTAGCCGATACAAAATCTTGTCAGCACTAAAAGAAAAATGGCGACTGCTTACAGCATAGTCTGAGAGGTCTGAGGAGGCTGAGAAATGATGTGGCTATATTCAGATTGGATAGATACGTGGTATTATAAAGGGCGCTACACACGGCTATACTATACTATAATATTTTATTTTAAGATGTTATCTATAATAAATTCTTATATCGCTCTCTATCTTAAGATACAAAAATATGAAATTAATATATTCTATCTTCGTCGTGGGTGATGGTCCATTGAATTGTATGGCGAGCGATATGGTATCTTAAGATAAAACATTATAGTAGGTATCTTAGCCGTGTGTGGCCTTATAGCCGGTTTAGAGACTTTACTCATGGCGCGACGCGATATCGAATGCATCGATTGCCGATATCGGTCAGCGTCCGGCCGAAGAAAATGTATAGACAATCGCTAGTGTTTGCTAATGGAGTCGCATGGATTGACGATATCGCTCACAGATCTGCTCGATATCGAATTGCATGTACGTCCTAATGACAATGCATAAATGATTCTGTGTTCGAAATTCCATTGCGCAACTACTCGTCACTGGCGACATCTTTTGTCTTTTGTTTGCAGCGCCTTTATGTCGTAGTAGTAAGGTGGATTATCGTAGTTTACGGTCGAATTGCATCGCATCGCTCCATTAGTAAATACGTGCGACTTAAATCGGCAATCGACTCGATATCGCACGAGTCGCGTCGCGTCGCATCGTGCCATGAGTAAAGTCCCTTACACTTCAATGCACTGACAACTATCCGGTAGTTTGACATTGACAAACTCAAAAAGTAAAATGACAGAATATTCAAGCTCTAATTGCTAACTTCACTCTCGTCTGACCTCAGCATGGTTTCAGCCGATAATAGTCAGCATAGCTGACTGTTCAGCATATTCTGTCCAGATTTTGTATCGGCTAAACGCACCCTGTAAGCATTTCTGTAAGTAAGGTTTATAGAAAACTAACTCGAACCTAACCTGTCCGAGTCGGGGTGCCCCACGTCCCGAGCTCGCTTCGCTCGCTCTTGGACCCTAAGTTCCCCTAATAAATTGTTATTTGACTATTTGCCTTCAGGATTGTTATTGAACAATCTTGAAGGCAAACAGTCAAAGTCCAGAGGATACGCCTCGCCACTCCGCAACACACACAGGCGTTAAATAACTCTCTAGGAGTACGGTAGACAAAACTACGTGGAGCCGGTTTTGCAGCAATTCGTTTCTGTCACAACGGCGAATCCAGGGGGGGGGGTCATGGGGGTCATGACCCCCCCCCTGGCCGATAGACTGGGTCGTAGGTGGCCACTGCAATTTTGTCTAATTTTATTTATACATATACGTATACAAATTATACGCGAAAGACGCAAATTACTTATCATAATAATACAATTCTGTGCTGTTATTGGTTATATTATAGCAGGGGTGGCTAACTTGATTAGACATAAGCCCCCTTACTTATAAAAACTTGTGTTGCTTAGCTACCGATTAAATATCACCTGTCCTTGTCATTTCTATTTTAATGAATAGAGATGGCAAGTGACATAAGAGCTATTTAAGATAAGTAACGTCTAATCAATGTTTATAAGTAAGGCCCAAGATCTACTGTGTTTACTAACGAAACCCTGTGCGATCTACCAATAACATACTTCTTGAAATCTTATATGAAACAGCATAGTTTAGTACACAATCATGTAGTATTTTTATTGACCAGTCTTAGGAGTTCCTTTTCACATCACATGTGAGATTGTTTCCTTAAATACTTTGGATTGGAAGTCTGAGTTGATGATGTTTAATCAACAATATACAGGATCTTTCTTTTAAATTGGTCAAAAGGGAGAAATCCGAATCCATAAGAGATACGGAAAAACTTTCTTAGGAACCTTTAGCTCTTTTTTGGTGTTTACAATTTTGGCGTTTTTATTTTTTTGGCCATTGTGAGTTGTCCACAAAAATGAGTGAAATTGGGCAATTTTTTTAAGTGCCATTCGACTCTCTTGCATGTAAAAATCATTTCATTGAATCGGACGAAAATAATACCTTTTTAACAAAAAATCAAACCGACGAAAGATCGAACTGAAAAGCAAAAAATAAATTTTGAGGCGGCGCCATATCATGGGGGTGGATTTCAAACAGCGATTCTGCCATCTTGGACGTCCGCCATATTGCATTTAAGTCACGTGACTATTTTTTTCGTACTCCTGACAGCAAACCCTTTCATTTGATATCCATATCATAGGGATGCATTTCAAATAGCCTGTCCCCCATCTTGGACGTCCGCCATATTGGATTTAAGTCACATGACTAAGTTTTTCGTATTCTTGACAGCAAACCCTTTCATTTGATATCCATATCATGAGGGTGGATTTCAAACAGCCAGTCCGCCACCTTGGGGAGGCCGCCATATTGAGTTTGTTAGATATGACGTTTCTTAGCTATTCATGTATCAGAGTATCAGAACTCAGAGCGTGTGCAAAATTTCAGCCTGCTAGCTTATCGGAAAGTGCCTCAAAATTGAGTTGCAAAAGTCCAACCGGAACGACAAACAAACAAGAAAAGTGAGTGTATAAAATCGTGGGAAAAATATAGCTAAAGGTTCCTAAGAAAGTTTTCTCGTCTCTTATGGATGCGAATTTTTCCCTTTTGGCCAATTTAAAAGAAAGACCCTGCACAGGTCCTATAATATTATTTAAATTTTTTGCCTTGCCACGATTGACTTGACTAATGGTCGCGATCGACCGGTTTGCCAACCGTTTTTTTTAGCGTGGTTAAATCATCAAATGAGTGCTTCCCGCCCAGGGCAGGGCAGAAGGGACTGTCAGACTTGTACTGATTAAATCCACGGTGTTCTTCAATAGCCCTTTACGTTCTGGGGTCACGGTATTCGGGTTGGTCACCCCTGCTTTACAATATTAAGTAGGTAAGCTATATCTATCCGAACTAGACTACGGAGACAAGCTGTCTGCGACATGGTGACCCCCCATGAAGTAAAAGCTGGTTCCGCCCTTGTTCTGTCACTGACTTTGTAGAATGAGAAACGAAATTCGGATTTTCAGTATTCCTAAAAAATCTGTTCATTCGGAATATTGAAAATAGGAATTTCGTTTTTAGGAATGAGAACTCATCGAGCATTACATTTTTCGAGTATGTGATAATCGGAAAACGAAGAAATCGGATATACGACTTTCGGTGAAATAAATTTCGTGATTCTTAATAATAGATACTGTAATTTTTAGGTACCTATTATGATATTCGGAGTTTTTAAAATCGGAATATCGAAATTCGGAATAAAATATTTCGGAGTATTTGGGTGTTCCCACATGGGACTGATTCGAATTCTCCACGGCACGAGGGAACTCAATTTTGAAGTGAAAACTTCGTTAGCGGCGTTGTACACTTTTTTGCAATGGGTAAAAAATGTAAAACTCACGTCAGGGCCACGTGACCCTGATCGAAAAAGTGTAAGACGTAATTTAAATAAGCGCCATCTATCGCTCTTAGGGTGAACCACGTAGAATGAAAATTTCTAAGACGAAGAGGCAAATGATAGCTCGCATTTTAATCGTGCAACGCCATCTATCGAGCATATTTGAAAACATTTGTGATTTGACACCTGTACGACACTAACGGTCAGTTCACGACGCACGTGACGCAACGATACTTCAAATGTGTATCTTTTCTTGTCGTAAATAAGGTTAGATTTTGAGTCACTTTAAAATGCTGAGCAGCGCCGCGGTGCGCCGCGCCGGGTTGTGACAGGTGTATCTTTTCGTGTAGGAAATAGAGTTCGATTTTGAATAGCTCTATTGATATGTGCGCGCAGCGTCACGTCTCGGTCTGAGCTGACCGTTAGGGTCGGCTCGCGGCGAGATAAAATGCAGCGCGGCGCCGCGCTGCATTTTATTGGCGACTCAAAATCTAACTTTATTTACTACACGATAAGATACACATTTGCAGTATCGTTGCGTCACGTCGCGTCGCTTCGCGTCTCGGTCTGAACTGACCCTAACAAGATGTAACAAAATTCGTTAATTTCATATCTGTACCACTCCAGTTTTAAAATATAACACCGCAATAAAAAGTTTTCACTTCTACCGGCACTCCTGGAGTACAACCTGTCGTTTTTTTTTCTTTTGGAAATCAACCAACCACCCTGTATAACCACTGTATACCAAGGCACCTATAGAGTAGATAACGAATTTTAGGTAAATTTTGCTAAAGAGAACATTTTAATTAATTAATTAATTAGCTTTCTATTCCATTTGTAGTTCTAATTTTCTTTGGCCAGGTCTAATTTGCATTACATATTAATAGGCCCAGCACTTTTTCCAAGTCAGTCGGCACGAAACGAAGAAGATGGCTAAACGGCTGATTCTCCTAACTTATGTTAGTCTGTGTGTGGGAGGCTTAAATGCCGTCCTCTACGACTGCATCTCTGGGAAACCTGCGAATAAAACTCAACTGAAGATTTATGAAGAAAAAAATAACACAGGGTAAGTATTCAATTTTGTTAAACCTTTCCTTTTCACTCGGTATTTGTCCTGTATTCTACCTACTTCTGCCAAGATATTTTACGTATACCAAAACAAATAGCATCATAAAAAAATAGGTAATTTTTTCGCTCATAGAATTTATCGGAAAGAAATACTTTGCTATATTTGACCAACTTTTAAAATATACCATACCACCCATATTTTTAAAATAATCCTTACATAAAAAAGAGTGGAACGAATTAAAAAAAAAATGGATAATTTCATTTATTTCTGTGGACAACTCAGACTTGACCAAAAAAAAAATATGCCAAAATTGTTAACATCAAAAAAGAGCTGAGAGTTCCTAAGAAAGTTTTTCTGTATCTCATACGGGTGCGGATTTACCACTGTTGGCCAATTTAAAAGAAATACCCTGTAAACTGTCCAACTGAGACGGCAAAGCCTCGTCGTACAATTTGTTACCACTTAAAATCTTTGAAAATCATGACACATGCGTTAATGTGTATTATACTATTTACCCAATCTATTTTGAGTAAATTTATGATCAAATCTGAGGCCTGAGCCTGCAACTTCTGAGAGCTAGAATCAATAGTGATGACAATCAGTATAGTGCCGAGGCAATGAAGTTCGATGAAGCTTTAAATAGGTAATGAATTTAATTGTCTTTGATCCTGCAAGAAAAATAATAAAAAAATAACAGCAGAAGAGTAGGAAAACCATTTTTTTTTTGGTAAGTGATGATTTCAAGTAATTTGTACATATTAACAAAAAGTATTATTTACTAGGATTTGTACAGTTGACGTGAAACCCTGTGACCCTGAAGAATGGAAACGTATCGACGGATCGTGCAACAATCTAAAGTGGCCTAGCCGGGGTACCCATCGTACTCCCACCATTAGGCTGTTCTTGCCTGACTTTTCTCCAAGTAAGTTAACACGAAATTAGAAAGAAATGCCATGAGGGAGTCATTAAAAAAGTCAACAGATTACCTTCTAGTGGCTTTTAGAGCTAACTCGTCCAGCTGAACGCGTCCAACCATTGATCTTCATACCACAGTCCATATAAAAAATAATTATACTACTCAAAACAAAATAAGGGCCACCTGGTTTTTATCGATTTATTAAATAATGTTTAAATATTACTAGTTACAATGACTGAATCTGATTAATATTAATGGTTTTAGATGGAAATACACAAAAATTAAATATGTATTCAAATAACTCGTTCAAATAAACCAAATTGAATGAAAAGTGAGGAATTGCAGGAATATATCAAGTTACATAAAACATTAAAAATACGAAAACCTAACGTCTTTAATGTTCCAAAGTGTTGTTTTAAGCTTCTCTTTAACTCTGTTCTCTCTGTTCTGCTCATTTTATCGGAGGTGGGATGGTCTGGATTAAATACCGAACATTTTCTTTTGGGATACTCTACCAGCAAGTTTTCAGACAATTTATGAGATCCAGCTGCGTGTTGATGGGAATTTTACTTTCTTTTTCACTCTTCTTTAACTCATCTCTTAAAAGCTCAATAGAACTCAGGTAAAAATCCACTGTAACATCGTAATTCAAGCGTAAGGGAATGTGTGCACTGCTAGTCGCGTCGTGTTCGCTCGAGCATTATCCTGCTTCGAGAAGAACTCAGGTATTCCTTGCTGTGCGAATGGGATAATGTGGAGTTGCACCACATTCTCTATGCAATTTTGAGGAGTTACAGCACCCTCGTTAAGAATTGCGAGCTCAGTTTTGCGTGATAGAGATAACCGCCCGCAGAGCATAACTCAGAACTCGCCAGAACAGTCTGTTTTAAGAGTGCAAGGATCTGAAACCTGTTGTTTAGATCTTCTCTACACTCTTATGAAACAGTCTTTATTGAAAAAAAAAATAACCCACCAGTCATCAATAAAAAGCAATGAGGCCCAGTCAAAACAGTTCAATAAATTTTCTCCTTCGCAAATGTTTCACGATTTGCACCATACGCTGTAGTTAACTGGAGGCGAACCAAGCATCTTCTTGAGTATTGTTAGTCTTTATGGAGTCGATTCGGAATAGTGTAGTCAATTATAGGGATAATAATAATAATAATATTCCACAACTATCACACAACGCCATCTAGTCCCAAGCTAAGCAGAGCTTGTGTTATGGGTACTAGACAACTGATAAACATACTTATATATTTCTAAATACATACATATTATAGATAAATTACACCCAGACACAGAACAAATGATCGTGCTCATCACACAAATATTTGTCCTGGGTGGGAATCGAACCCACGACCTCCGGCATAGCAGTCAGGGTCACTAACCACTAGACCAACAGGCCAGTCAAAGGGATGCCTGTAGCTCGACGCAATGGAGTTTGTACGGTCCGCGCAGTAGATTTTCGCTGTATTTGCGCGGTTAAACAAACTTAATGGTCTTCTTGGGCTTTACTTACTTGCTTTCTTCCTTGATCATGGCGTCTGGTGATATTATCCGTCTTTTAAGACCAGTTTCAAGCATTTTGAACCACTCCTTGGGAATATTCCAAAAAAGTTATGAATTTCCAATTATGCAGGAGAAACAATATTAATACTTGAAAGAAACCATAAAAAGATATATAGTATTTATTATGTACCCAGAATAAGAGCAATACTTGTTTAAAGTGCAATTTAAAAAGTGGCCCTTATTTTGTTTTGACGAGTATAAATTGTGATAGAAAGATGACATGGATGGTTGGTCTTCCTTTTCCAATTATCCTTATCTTCCTATATCTCAATTTATTTGGGGTTGGCGCAAAATGTCTTCTTCTTCTTTACTTCTCAGTTAGTCACATATTTCCACTGTCGTTTTTTTTGTAACGACTTTTTTTTTTCAAGATTATGAACCCAGAAAAGCCTGTGATGGTGGGGAGTTACCGCCGTCAAGAAAGATACGTACTGAAATACTAAAAACCGGAAAAGCTTCGGACCTAAAAGTCACCCAACTAGCTGCATACTACATTTTATTTAGTACAGGCGATATTAACTCCATCCACGATGTTTGTAAGTAAAATAAATATGAAGTTTATGGTATTTTATCTCTTCTTGCTTTAAGAATAAAGTTTTTGTGAAATTGCCTAGATGTAATAATTAAGTGTGAGAGAAACGTGACAGTTAGATTTAATTTTGAAATCGTTCAGGATTCCTTAAACAGCATTTTTTGTTAATTACTCAAAACTGCTTTCCCGTTTTCAGTGAATTATTTCGTGAATATTACAACCTGCTGCAAACCAGAAGGAAGAAATGACTACAGGTGTACTCCTCTAACAGTCCCAGTAGATGATCCAGTCCACCGGTTCTCTGGCATCAGCTGCATGAACCTCACCAGACCACAGAGCTTCCAGACGTATGGCTGTCTTGAGAACGGCACTAAATATGTCAGGGTAAGGAACTAAGAACTGTACACACTAAAACCGATCCACGGACATGATATTTTTGATGACTTTTTCGTCGGTGAACATTGTCGTTGGTCCTGCAATTTGAAATTTTTTGTGCTTATCCGGTATCTATGAGAATCGGCCAACATCTATCTTTCATCCCCCTAAATGTTAGGGGTAGTCCACACCTAATTATCCTACCTGATATCCTAATTATCATACCTGATTATTGAATATATAAAATTCTCGTGTCACAGTTTTCGATGCCATACTCCTCCGAAACGGCTTGACCGATTCAAAGAACGTTTGCCGGGTCAGCTAGTATCCATAATATGGATACTAGCTGACCCGGCAAACGTTGTTTTGCCATATAAATAATTTAAAAAAAATTTAGGTGTGGACTACCCCTAACATTTAGGGGGATGAAAGATAGATGTTGGCCGATTCACATAGATACCGGATAAGCACAAAAAATTTCATCAAAATCGGTCAAGCCGTTTCGGAGGAGTATGGCATCGAAAACTGTGACACGAGAATTTTATATATTAAGAAGAAGATAGGTATTTTTTTTTCGATAGATTATTTAATTTTAAGTTAATTAGGAGTTGACATAAACTTGATATTACATAATGATCTAAACTATAAATAAAAACTAACTAGTAATATGTACAAAAAGTAAAAAGAAAAGAAAAACATTTAAAGGGCGTCAAAGAATTCGTCCACATCGCTGTCAACGGGAACAGTGCCCAGAACGCTGGCAGCATTGCCACGTTTTATGGCAATGCTGATTCGTTGGCCTAGAAATAGGCCAGCCCTCTGGTCACCTGAAGAGTCGACTAATCGCTTGGCGATATCTTTAAAAACTTTGTGAGCGCTCGGACCCCATGGCCCTAGAGTTTCAACCCCAAACGGCTCAAACACACAGCTACTAACTAAGCCAATGTATTTGCGCCGCTTGGAGTTTTCAGCACTTGCAGCGGCAGCGCCAGCACAACACGCTGTACTAGGAAGATGGGATGGCGCAAGGGTGTCGACACATGTTGCATCCCACACCAAAGGCCTACCCAGCTTCCATGGCATTATGGTCATACCATCTGGTCTCTTCCCATCGTGGCGCGCCAAGCCACTGGGTTCTAAGACGGCTGGCACCCCGGCGGTGACAAGAGCACGACGGATTATGTCGTTTAAGCTAGCGTGTCGTGCCAACCGACCTGCACTCCTGCTACAGGAAAGGCCATGGTGCCCGAGGCAGTCGACTACTTCACCACATTGACAGCGATGTGGAGCCCCACAAGGAGCGCCCAAACACAAGCAAGTAGCGACCCGGAAGGTTGTGTCACCCAGCATAGTACCTATGTTGGGTGACGGTAGCACCTGAAGCCAAAGGCCCGACTCCCACTCACCCACAGCCAGCAGGCGGGCACGCTCCGCAGTATTGGTGGACGTATTAATGAGATTATTCCGTACCAACCTGCAGAGCGGCTCATCCCACTGTTTACTATATAGGTATTATATTTTAATAATATCGATTAAAACTTTATGGCTACTGCTATGTTGGTTCTGTTTTCCTGGTCGTCGCCACTGTTGATTCTATCTTTGCGGAAGTTGCAGTGGCTTAGATATAGTGTGGAGGATTTGTCCTAAAAAGAACTGAGAATTACATTCACCGCATTTGTCTAGTTTCAAACGGTTTTAAAGCATTATTTTTTTAAATTAGTCTTCAACAATTTTAAGTAACATTATTACGTAAAAGTATAAATTAAATTCGACTTTTTCCTTTTCAGATAGTATTCCAAACTCCAGTGTACGATTTATCCAACACTTACAACTTATATCCAGGTTTTAACGACCGACTCAGGACATTCAAAAACGGATTAATGAAAATAGAAAAAGAAAACGGTTTATTTCCACCTACTGATCCTGATTCAACTCTCTGTGTTATGAATCAGCGTCCAAGTGAAACGCGTTGTCATAAGTATCGTAAGTATTGCAAATGAAAATGATTAAAACATAGGCATCATCTATAGACTAAACTCCAGGATGCTAGAGTGCGAGTGGTGATGACAGGAACAAAAGAGCCCTCACTGAAGAGGTACCAAGAGGCGATAGAAGAAGTGTTGATTGACTGTCAGACAAGTGGTACGACTGGTCTACGACTGGTCGACTTTCTGTCTATTAGAGCTGTAATTCATTGTAAAGAAGTGAGCTTAGTATTGGTTGATGATCTAAATTTAAAAAAATATTTATAAAATCTGAGATCTAATAATATCCTAATCAAGTTAAAGTGTTGATAAAATTTCAATTTTGCAGACGCAAACAATGCCCTGGGAACAAATATGATCAACATACTTTACTATAGACAACACAATAAGATAGCTAAAGAGCTATTGGCTCTGAACCCAACCTGGAGTGATGAACGACTTTTCTTCACCGCCAGGGACATTAACATTGCCATATCACTACAGATATTCCTTTACGAATTGATGCCGATTTTCTTAGGTAAGTTTTTCTTGCTGACGTTACGAACGGACTTCTGATACGATTTTCACCAAAAGACAGAATGATTCATGAGAGAGGATTAGGTGTGTAATTAATTAAATTAGTGTAAATTGGTTGAAATATAATCATTATAAATCGTTGAAGATGCCAGAAATATCATACTGACTTAGGGTTTTACTGTGCAACCCGCATTTATAAAATGGGTTTGCCATAGGCGCGGGCCACATAGAAAAGACGTAAGATGAGGACGCGTCGCGGACGTGCCAAAATGTATGAGAGTCGCGCCCGCGCCCCGTCTCTTCTGAGTGTTTTACGTCGCGACGCTTCAATACATTTTGTATGAAAGAGACGCCGCAGAGACATGTCTCCGCCCCGTCTGCGTCTTACGTCTGTCTATGTGGCCCGCGCCAGGCTCAAGCGACGAACTCACATCCGTGTGAAACTCGAGAGAGTTGATAACATTTTAAAAGTCAGGCCCAGTACGTGGTCACATCAATCAGAAGAGTTTATTGCTTTTAAATGCTACATTACTCCTATATATTTTTTTATTCCCTCAGGTAAATCAAATATGATCAGGGATGGAATTATATCCCGTAACGGAGGATTCCGGGATGTACGATGAAAATATTCAACCGCAAATGACAGACGAATCCGTTTATGCTTATAGATGGTTCCACACTATTCAAGAAGCTAATATTAAGTTAGTATAATTTTGGATTATAGAATCAGGCGTTACTTTGCGGAAATCCATGACATTAAATGTTATGAAAAATATCTAGTTTTAATTCCGCTACAAAAATCCAGGCTTCATGCAGGATGCAGTCCCACCCTCCCGCCCTCATGCATATGCACATGAAGCAAAGGAACATGCATATGCATACGTGCAAGAAAAATGGAAAAACATGCCATGCAATCAAACCTATACTCGACACGTGTTTTGCCCCTCCACGGGGCATCCTCAGGAGATGTTGACTCGAGTTTCGAGGCCGAGCGCTTGTAGAGTCAACATCTCCTGAGGATGCCAACTAAAACAAAACTCTAACATAATATTGGTTCACCAAATAGTACTTTTTTTTTCTCGTGCAAGATGCACGAGAAAAAAAAAACCCCTTTTTGTTATTATTGATGGACAAGTGTGACTTCCAGTAATTATTTCCATCTGTAAACTTTAATTTCTCTTGAGACGTCGACAACTATGTTTCAGGCTGTACGACAAAGATGGACATTTCCTTAGAACAATACCTTTCGTTAACGTAACTGCTCGCACAGGCTACTTCACCGTAGGCGACAACATGGCGGAGTTTATTCAAGGCAGTTTTAGACAACGGGGCGCCAGGTCTGATTATACTATTCATCCTGATGTAAGTTTACAACATTCAAATATGATTTTTATTTATTTTACGTTGTAATGTGAAAATTTTATGAAATTACTTGGTCATTTTAATAAAAAATTATGCACAAGTAAAAAAATATTGTACTACATAGAACTTAATTCCTTGGGCTTCACGTTATAAAGAAGTCGATTATGTTTGTAGAGAAGATCTGCATGTAAGACGTTGTAAAACACATCGCCATAAGCAAGTATGGGGAAGATAAGAGAATGAACACGCATTGCCCTTACGTTAGACAGGAGAACGTTTTATAAACGATAAAGTGACCGCTCAGTTTTGCTCATAGTCGTTTCTAGCTTACGCTAATTAAGGCAAGTGTCGAAATTCAAACTCGTTTTTGACAGAGGTTAACAGAAAAGAAAGTACCTTTAAAGATAATCGATGGTACAGTAAACCGATTTAATATTTAGCTATAGGGGCTCTCTATAATAATAGCCTGGCACTTGTCAATGCACTTAACTGCCACCCCAAATCGACCAAACCAGTTTTTCACTGCTCCTAAATCCGGGTTCAGCTCGATCGCATCGAATATGTTACCAACACTTGCATAACAATAAAGCTGTGAGTCATCGGCTTAAAGATGAATAGTTCAATAAAAATAGAGAACAGAAATGGAGATAAAATACCACCATGTGGAACGCCAGCTACAAGATCACACCAGTTAGAAGAATTATCTCTAGTAAGAACTCACTGCTGATGCCCGGAAGATAGGATCAAAGAAAATTAACCTAAAACCTGGTAAGAAACCATAACATAGGAGAGAATGGGCGAAAGGCCTTCGTGACTGACGGTATTAAATGCATTCTAAAAGTTGAATGACACTGAAACGGAAAGAAAACACTATAGCCAATCTTCCATTTCCCGCATTATCGTCAATCACCTCTTGTGATTGTTATTGAGAAATTTCTTGAGACACTCAATGAAAATGCACAACCTGGGAATCGAAAAGTAGCCGCACTAGTGCCAATTTAATTATGCAGTAAACTTATTTTGTTGCAGATGGGTGATAGAGTTGGAGGAAGTCATTTATTAGCTGCGGACGTAGGAGCTAGTGACTTAGCTAAAGGAAGATTATTTGGTTTCCCGCCTTACATAAAGTATAAAGAATTTTTTACCAAAAGGTCGTACAAGAAATTTTGTGACTTGAAAGATCATTTTGAGCCGGAGGTAAAATATTGATTTTTTTCTTAACCTAGTAAGACCTGAAGGGCGATTTCGTCATGCTCTCGCGTTCCTAATGCATTTGCACTCGCATTCCCAATTTGGCAAAAGTGCGATGAATTTTGCAAACACACAGAATGCAAAAGGAACACATGGTGGCGTAGTAGTTTCATAACTCTATAATAGATAGCGCCAACATCACCATAAGACGTTAAGAATTTGTCACAATGAGCAAGTCTGCGATGGCTACCGAGTCATAAGACAACAACATACAACAGTGTTAAGAGTGTCTAATATACTGATTCATAAGGTTGCAGGTTCGAACCCTGCTCGCAATCGATTTTATCTTTAACATGAATTATTATCTAGTCAGCGTAATCTTTATACTATGTACTTATTTACTTCTAGCGTCTGTATACCTTAATGCAAAACTACGAATCCCCATCAGACTTGGAATTAATGAGTGGAATATGGGCAGAGAAACACGTCAAAGGTGGGAAGGTTCCAGAAATCGTATACTCTTTGTTAACAGATCAACTGAGACGAACCATGGCCTCTGACAGGCACTGGTATGAATGTAAGGATAGACCACACGCGTTTACAAAAGGTGAGTGTAGATTCCACTTTTGAGATTTATTATTTTTTGACGCTTTATTTGTAGAAAATCATCTAAGTCTGGGTGGACGGAAAGATCTGTCAGACTTGAGTGATTAAAAATCATTGTTTCTTCAATTGCCTTTTGCTTTTCAGGACTAGGGTCTAGCGTTATATAGCATAGCAATCTTGTCATAATTTAATAGAAATGGTCAGCATTACTTACGATTTCAGTGTAAAACTTAATCTCATATTTTGAGGATGGCCGTAACGACATTAATTGTTTTTCTTAATTTTAGCACAACTGAAAGCAATTCGAGACACGACAATAGCAGGAGTTATGTGTTCAGTCGGTGACGGCGTTACAAAGATACAACGAAATGCCTTCCAAATCATCTCATCTAAGTAAGTAACATCTCCTCGCAATTAATAAATGTCACGGTAGGCACAGCGGTCGGTGCTACTGCACCAATCCCTCTGGATTGGCTACTGTACTGCTTGTAACATAAGATTCGTAATCGTTTGTTTTTTTCTACACAGGAACCCCTTGATAAACTGCAGCTCTCGCAAAATAGGCAGCTTGGACCTATCAGCCTGGAAGGAATAAAAAAGTAAACCATGAGTTCTGTTAATCGATTTACGATTTCTCAATTCAATACCACTCTTGGACAGAGGTCAGCAATATGGCCACTCCTCGTAATCATTGTTTTCTCCCCCAATCACCCACAAATGTCTTTAAGTCATCAGTCGACATGCACACATTCATATCCACGCCGTCCACACGAAGACTAGCACCAAACGCGAGACGATTTCGAGGGATGCTGCACTCTACGAATATAATATGTATTAAAATTATAAATAAAGGTAATTTCAAACCATGTTTTGCGTTTTACCTTTATCCTTCTTTCGACGGCACGTCGGTCGCCGTCGGATCCTATACTTAATTAGCCTAAAACATAGCCGCCTCCATGGCGTAGTCATATATTCAGCTTTAGCGTTGAATATCGAAAGACCAAAATCATAAAAGCATTTTTAATTAATACCATTTAAATACCAAGAGAATATAATTTACTACCTACCTATTTAAGATGACTATTACAAAACAACTACTGTGAACACAAATATTCAAATAATCTGTAATATGATATCGGACCTGTTAGCCATAAGCCAGCTTGGCTGGTCGCTGTTTCATAGTGAAGGCCCTCACAGGAGCCCCGTAGATGGAAATAGAACGCGTGTAAAGCGTCTGACTGGAGGCATTTTTGCCCCAAGATTGGGTACGAACCGTTTGAAGGCAGCCCTAGCTGGATCTAGTATTGGAGCAAAAAGGCGGATGTGCTTCATGAAGTTCCAGTGTCTGTCTATGTGGAATTTGCAACCCCTTTTCTATGTCTGGTTTTTGCGGGGTCTTTAGAGATAAGACCAGTGAGTTTGGGACTTTTACCTCACTAAAACCATCCCGATGATTACAAGCTGCACATGAAGGCCAAACGCCTAACGCGGTCGCGGTAATGTCTTCACAGGGTACTGTATCCCTGTAATTTAATGATTTTGTCACCTAAAAAAATGTTGACCTCTGCTGAGTCGCGGGAGTATCTAAATAGGGGACCATGGCCCTTGAAGATTTTAAACCCTGGCGTCCTTATGTGCCAAGATGGTTAACGCTGGAAAATGTGGCAGGAGAGTTGCTGTCGCTGTTTACTGTTGCTTCGGTGTGCACAGGGAAGTGGAACAGGAGCAATCGAGCGCGGTAGCAGAGTTAACTATCAGATAGTATCAACAAGGTATTGTCTCAAAGTCAAAATCTAAGTCAAAGTTATAATAAAATTAAACGTCAAAGTCAAACATAAGTCAAAGATACAGGTAGTCAAAGTTCAAGTCTAAGCCAGTGTCAAAGCAAAAGCAACGGGCACGCCAAGGCCCTTCTTTTATTTTAGGAGTAGCTGGAGAGGCATCACGGCGTCCTCACCTTCCGCTTGACACAGGTTCTCAAAGGATATGGAAGTTTTGGGAGGTTCCTGTGTCTGATTGGGAAACTGTAAAGCATATGGTGCAGGACTGCCTCGCTTGGGCAGAGCACCGCCGTGTCCTCACGGAGGCCATAGACGGCGACCTCTCGCGCCCGGTATTGGTCGAGGCCATGCTGCAGGGCGAGACGGAATGGGAAGCGGAGCTTTTGCGAAGCAGTTATGCTAGCGAAGGAGGAGGCGGGCGCCCCGCGAGGGAGAGGACAGAGTCCACCTCTAGATAATTAAAAATTAATTTGTTTTGTCAAACGTAAGATGCAATAACTAAATATATTGTAAAAAAATTATATCTAATGAATTTTGGTGAAAATAAAATTATAGCATTCACGTCCTTTAAAAATAGAAATAAAAGATTAACTTTAATCTTTTATTTCTATTTTTAAAGGACGTGAATGCTATAATTTTATTTTCACCAAAATTCATAGTGATAGTGAACATTGATAGTGTAGATTAACAGTATACCTACTTAGGTATACTGTTAACCTACACTATCAATGTTTACATTAATTCTAAGTGTTAAGTCTAAATGGGTTCTCAATTCGATCACGATGTTGAGGCCTACAACTTACATTTCTTATTCACTTTCTATTTTCTGAAAAATAAAAATAATTATCTATAACAAAAAAGTTTCTTTATATTCATCAATATTATTTTTACTATAGATAGAAAAAAACTCATTAATGTACACGAAAGTAAAACAGCTAAGTTTTAATTATATTTTTATTTATAATAATTTATTCTGACGGTTTTCTATTCTTTATACCTTCATGACCTAGAACCAAAAAAATATAATTTATCAACGTACTGGACCCGGATGGTGAATAACAGACCACTCTATCTCACAAAGAGAATCTTTGTGTCTCAGTAATAGTAACTATGCTATGCTTATGCTAATTCCATGGGTACAACCAACGATATAAATAAATAGCATAGGATTTTTTAATGGTGGTACAGTTAGCATGACTGTAATTACTTGTAAAATCAAGACCTCATGGTCAAATCAACTTAGTCCTTTTACATACGAGTATGTTTCAGGTTTTTCGGTCACATATGTTTTCAAATTTTTGGTTCTTTGAAATTTAATGGTGTCTCCTTTCACCATTTGGAAAGGTTGTGAAATAAATTACAAAAATGAATTCTTTGTTCGATTTAAGACTCACATCTTGTAGAACAAGGCCGATATCATAGTCATAGTTAAAAGGGGGTTACCGATAAAGAAGGCCAGTATTTTGAAATTCCGACTTGAAAAACAAATTAACTACCTAGTTAATTTCAGTAAAATTTTACATTTTGTATAATTATCACCCAAGGCACAATTAGGTAGGTACTTATCTGTGTAAACTAACCTAATAAACATACTACAGAGGAGATAACGAATTTTAGACAAATGTTGCTAAAAATTACATTTTAATTAATTAATTAGCTTTTTATTCTGTTTAGAGTTCAAATTTTGTTAGGCGAACTCTAATTTGTGTTACATAATAATAGGCTCAGCACTTTTTCTAAGCCAGTCGGCGTCAAGAGAAGAAGATGGCTAAACGGCTGATTCTCCTAACTTATGTTAGTCTGTGTGTGGGAGGCTTAGATGCCGTCCTCTACGATTGCGCCTCTGGGAAACCTGCAAATAAAACTCAACTGAAGATTTATGAAGAAAGAAATAATACAGGGTAAGTTTCCAAATAGGTCCCTCCTTCCTTTTAACTCGAAATAAAATTAGGAAATCTTATAGGACATGTTTACTGAGAAAAAACGTCTTGACAGAGATTCTGACAGACCGTGTCAGAATCTCTGTTAAGACGCTTTTTCTCAGGAACGCATGGAGATATCAAACACGCAAATCTGCAATCTCTCGGAGAGAAAATCCAAGTTCTCTTTCAATGAAATCAAAAGCCTGATACGGCCGTTCATTCTAGCCATCAATGTCATATTTGTTCCGTTCTAGAATTATCATTTCAACGAATTTTGTTTTGTTTTCTTAGGTTTTGTACAGTTGACGTGAAACCTTGTGATCCAAAGGAATGGAAACGCATCGATGGATCTTGCAACAATCTAAAGTGGCCCAGCAGAGGGACCCATCGCACTCCCACCATCAGGGTGCTCCAGCCTGAGTTTTCTCCAAGTAAGTTAAATTATTTTATCAAAGAATTATTGGAGTATTGCACAATGTAACAAACAAAAATTATGAGTGTTTCATATTACCGTTTTCTCCTTCATGTTTGTATGTATCCAATAAATTGTAAGAAATTTCCTTCTAGGAGTTCTCCTGTGCCATCTCAAACCAGCAGTCGTAGATCGCAGCCAGGTTGTCTCGCTTTCTCTTTCTGAGCCAACCATCCATGTTATCATCCTATCGCAATTTATTTGGGGTCGGGCGGCGCAGCATGTGTTTCTCCTTCCATACTTCTCTATTAGATGATTTGCTCACTGAGGAGCGTGGAGCGGAGGAGCAGATCTGCTTATCTGACCAGATCAGTCCGTGCCTTCGCGCTGCGTGACTTTGTACGATAGCCCTGTGACAAAGCGCATAGCAGTGGGTTAACCGCTTAATAGAACAATGGAAGGAGAAGACAATAGGGTGAAGTAAGGTTAATGGTGAGACAGGCAATTCGATGTCTTTCAAAACGTTACCGTAACGTTACGTAATACGAAATGATGCCGCTATTTTACCACAAAGGTGGACAACACGAAGTGACACAACATTAAGCAATATAGCTTAACGTTGTGTGCTTGAAAGGGGATCCGTACGTGCGTGCGAAAGTTGTTGATTAAGAGTCTAGCACCAAGCTTCCTTCCTCACCAAATAACATTACTATACATAATATTGCCGGTATTTAACACATTCATTTTATTTTTCTGTAATAATGTTGTTTTTTACAGATTATGAACCTAGAAAAGCTGCAGATGGTGGTGAGTTACCACTATCAAGAAGGATAAGTACTGAAATATTAAGAACTGGAAAAGCTTCAGACCTAAGTGTCACCCAATTAGCTGCATACTACATGGTATTCAGTGTTGGCGATGTTAACTCAATCCATGATATTCGTAAGTAAAATCAATTTTAGTTTTCGGATGTTTTAACTTTGATAGCAGTCACGAAAACTTACAAGTTATTAGAGAAGTCTCAGTATAAGAGTTACAGAAAAATCTAGTACTTACTGCCAAAAATTTTGCCATTTTCTAAAATTAGATATTTTATTAATTACTCAAGACTGCTTTCCTGTTTCCAGTGAATTATTTCGTAAATATTTCAACCTGCTGTAAACCAGAAGGAAGAAAGGACGATAGGTGCACACCTATAACAGTCCCTGTGGATGACCCTGTCCACCGATTCTCTGGCATCAGCTGCATGAACCTCACCAGACCACAGAGCTTCCAGATATACGGTTGTCTCGAGAATGGCACTCAATTTGTCAGGGTAAGGAAATAAGAGGTCAACGATTTTTTTTAATTGTCGACTTTATGGGGGCACGAGATGTTTACTTGAATGTGACCTGGCAACTTTGCACGTACTTAAATCGTCAACGTTCGAAAAGTTTTACCAATCCCTCAACTCCAAACTTTCTAAAGGCCTACACACAGTGCCGGCGGCAGGACCGCCGGGCAAGCCAACGGCCAAGCCGCCGTGAACCCGGCGGCGGTATTCAAAGCCGCTGGCTTTGCCACACAAAGGAGCCGCCGGTATACCCGCCGGGGTGTGCCGGCGGGTTACGCGGCTTGCTCGTCATTAAAGCGGCGTTCTATATGTGACTGTCACAACCGGAATGATGCTTGGTGGCTTTGCGCGACTAGTGCTGGCGGCTTGCAATGCCAGCGGCACAGTCACTCGGCATAAACCCGGCGGCATTGCCGCCGGCACTGTGTGTAGTAGCCTTTAGCATGAAGTAATTAAAGATTTTATTAAAAACCATCTTAATTTCATACAGTCCTAGTACTTTTATAAGTAGATTCTGCATAGAACTTATATGTAGGTAAATGAGGTAGAACTGGTGGATACCACCTTGAATGTGAAAGTTCAACAGACAACTAATTATTCTACTTTTAAAATTTTTCAGATGGTATTCCAAACTCCAGTGTACGATTTATCCAACACTTACAACTTGAGCCCAGGTTTCAACGACCGACTCAGGACATACAAGAACGGATTAATGAAAATGGAAAAAGAAAACGGTTTATTATTTCCACCATCTGATCCGGATTCAACTCTCTGCTTTATGAATGAGCCTCCAAAGGAAACGCGCTGTCATATGTACCGTAAGTGTAGTTTTTTTTTATAGCCATTAAATTCCATCACTATACAAAATCTCGCATAATATTTGTGACCCACCCAATCCCATTTGAGCCAGGCAGCCATTTTAGTTACCTACATCAATAATAGCTGTTTTGAGTACAATATTGTGTTTCGTATTCACTTTGATATTTGTACACCCAGATTGCTACTCTCTTTCCATTGCCTTCAGATGTGTAATGGTTAAAATATAGCCATCATGCAATTTCAAACAACATCATTTTAGTTTCTGTTCTTTCGAGTCAGGGCTTATGTGGACGGGTCCAATCTTTTTAATTTCACAGATTCAAACAACGTTTTGGGAGCGAATCTTTTGAACATTCTTTTCTATAGACAACACAACAAAATAGCTGAAGAGCTACTGGCTCTGAACCCAACCTGGAGTGATGAACGGCTTTTCTTCACTGCCAGGGATTTTAACATTGCCATATACCTGCAGATATACCTGTATGAACTGCTGCCGATTTTATTTGGTAAGTTTTATCATGGTTTATCAGGACCTCCTAGTCAGGGAACTTTATTTTGGAATAGAATGACACTGTACGACAATTTGGCAAGTATGATTAAGATGCGAGTGTACGAGTAAGAAGAGACGATGTCTAAGACATGTCACCTCTACCAGATGACTCGCCATCGCCAACTACGTGGCGGGTCCGCTACCTACGCGACGCCATACCATTGGCTTTATTTTAGGTTTCTTTGATTATCTGCCATCGCATCTGCGCAAACCGCGCCTAAGAATGGATAGGAATGTATCACTCTCTTGCTATCATGTAACAGATTGTATTAGTTCCCCACTTTCGATAACAAGTAAAATTTAATGAAAATTTAATTTAGTTTTGTGTAGGTACTTGATTGGCAACAATGAGTAACTTTTTAAATCTGTATTTCAATGTGCTCATGCAATGAGCCATCTGAGAAACTATGATTGTAATTATTGCTTTAAACCACTCCAAAGATCTATGAAAATTCGGTATAAGGACCATACTAATAATAACGTATGGTAAGCTTCAGAGAAAATTGCCCCCTTTTGGTAGTGACATCAATACCAAAGGGAGTGAGATTTCTGTGATGCTGACTGTACTACTAATATTTGAATGCTTTTTCAGGTAGATCAAATATGATCAGAGACGGCATTATAACCTGTGACGGAGAATTCCGTGACATGTACGATAAAGACGTTCAACCGCAAATGACAGATGAATACGTTTATGTGCAAAGATGGTTCCACACTATTCAGGAGGGAACGTTGAAGTTTGTATTATTTTCAGAGTTTATTAAGCAGCAATTTTTTTTTTCAAGTTTTTATGTTCGCCCCAGGGATTATTTCTATCCTAATACGGATTATTTTAGTAGCATCATTCGTCTTTTTCACCTACTGATTTTATTCCAGGCTTTACGACAAAGACGGGCATTTCCTTAAAACATTCCCTATAGTCAATGCAACCGCTCGAACGGGGCACTTTGCTGTAGAAAACAATATGGCAGAGGTCATTCAAGGCAGTTTCAGACAACCGGGTGCCAAGTTTGACTATACTATTCATCCTGATGTAAGTAATTGGTAGAACAACATTGAACATTTTGTGAAATAATTGTTTACTTTTGCGTTTAGGTAGGTAAATAGGGTCACTAATCACGTGTTTAAATATAGGTCCATAATTACCAGTCACTCTGTATAGTGTAATCTTAAGTTAATTCGTTAGTGTCATCGTTTGTTGCTTGCACCTGTGACCTACATACCGTTTTGCGTAACTCTGCTTCGTCAATAAGTAGATCAGCGTTGCAGTGCTTGCAACCTCAACTGCATTTCTTCTCCACAAAAGTCAACACGTCGTCCGGATCGTTCTCCTTCAACACCTTAATAGTGTCTTCGAAACTCTCTCCCATTTTTTTGTCAATATTATCCATGAGACACATTATTTTAAAACTATAATTTTTAACATACAAACGATGGCAGTCGGCAGAGACTGGATGAGAAAACCAATGGTATACATTGGGCGAGGCTTATATCCAGGGGCCTTACCACGAACTCTTAACGCGATCCAGTTTAGGCTGTAGGAAAGAGACACAGCTATACAAGTCGTCTAGCGCCATCTCCTTTATCTGAGCGTAAATTGGATCGCGTTAAGAGCTCGTGGTATTAGGCCAGTAATGGATGAATACAGGCAGAATTAAACCGGTAATCTCTGAATAGTTAGCAAAAGTGTACTTAAGGTTACATCTTTCGCCAGTTATATTTAAGTCATATGTGAAAAAGAGGATTGCATTAAACAGGCACAAAATCTAGTCCCTGGGGCAGCTAAAAATTTCCGGTAAAATTTTTTGAGACTCAAAAATTATGCTCAGCAGTCGCACTTGTGAAAACTAGTCCAAATATTATTTAAATATGGAGTAATTTTATTTTGTTCTAGATGGGTGATAGAATTGGCGGTCCACAACTTTTAGCTTCAGACGTGGCAGCAAGCGACTTAGCTAAAGGGAGATTGTTTGGTTTCCCGCCTTACATAAAGTACAAAGAATTTTTTACCAAAAAGTCGTACAAGAAATTTTCTGACTTGAAAGATCATTTTTATCCGGAGGTAAAAGATAATATTATAATTCTTTTTGAAATGAACACAGTGAAACCTGCTGGGTGATTGCATTAATCTCACACATTGCAACGCATATCCATATGGCATCAGTTCAATCAATGTTGATACTTACAATTTTTACGGTATCAACGGATTACGAATATTGCAAACAAGTAGAATCTAGAATAAGGATTGCGAACGACAACATATTATAAGGCTCCTCCCTTCTTCTTTTTCTTTCTGTTGTTTTATAAGGCTATTTTGTCTGAACGTACCTACCTCATTGTCATTTACAGACTTCGATAAAATTCTTCTAGTAGGCTTAAGGGTCTCACTAAATTTTCTTTTATGAACTAATTTCATGCGCCATCACGTATTGGCCTTCGTGATACCTACACTTCCATTTCTTAATGATCAATAGTGGTCAAACACCACTGCTCACAGCGGACCAGCCTTTGTTGGATTCTATCCAGTCGGCCTTCGATCATTAATTCAGTCGGCCCAATCTTCATACCACTTATTTGCTTCCAGCGTCTACACACCTTAATGCAAAACTACAAATGCCCATCAGACTTGGAATTAATGAGTGGAATGTGGGCAGAGAAACACGTCAAAGGTGGAAAGGTTCCAGAAACACTGTACTGTTTGTTCATGGAACAACTGAGACGAACTATTGTTTCTGACAGACACTGGTATGAAAGATGTAATAGACCACACGCGTTTAATAAAGGTAAGTGAAATTAAGTTCATATGCCTTACCCTATGATTTGTCTTGAACCTTAATATGAAATGAAGATGAGGATCCAGAATTTAAAGAAGTTGTGGTTCTTAATTGTGGCTTCAGAAATTTCTGATGTTTATTTCGTATCTTAATGCAATATTTCAAATAATATTGTGTAAATGAAAGAAAAAAATTGTTATATTTCTGCTTCATGATGTGTTGTTACGTTAATTTCATATTTATAATTTCAGCACAATTGAAAGCAATTCGAAAGACGACAATAGCAGGAATGCTTTGTTCGGTCGGTAACGACGTTACGGAGATACAGCCAAGAGCCTTCTATACCATTTCATCTAAGTATGTAACGTGTTAACTCTTAGTATTTAATAGTACATTGTTATTCGAGAGGTGAAAGTTCCTTATTTCAGTCCCGAGACGGGGTTTGGTACCCGTAACGTAGTGAGGGCGCTAATAGTTCGAGGGACTAAATAAGTAATTTACCCGAGGTAAAGACTGTGCTTTTCATTACGAATACGAGGAAAGTAAAAATAAAAACATAAATATTGGCTCAAGAAAAAATGAGTGTTGATCGGATTGTCGCCATCCCGCTTATTTTCCTTTTTTTATTATTGTCTGTGGTCGTCCAGCTATACAGCCAGTATTTTTCATGTTCGTCATTTAAAAAAATGGATGAAAGCTACGAGTATTTATAATATAACTTAACTTTATGTTATTTAATTTTAAATCACGCTGTAATTTAGTACCTGTATAAAAAGTTACAACATGATTCAAAAGAAATGTCAAAATAGAACTAGTTTTTTTTTTTTTAAAGGCGGCTGTCAGTTGAAAACGATTCTCCCTAGGCCTGCAATGGATAACTTTCAAACGGCTAATCAGACATGTAATGGCTTACTTTCAGAGTATGAGTAATGAAATAGTACATTGTTATCCAAGGCGTGAAAGTTACTTATTTACGTCCCGAGACGGGGTTTGGCGCCCGTAACGTAGTGAGGGCGCTAATAGTTCGAGGGACTAAATAAGTAATTTACCCGAGGTAAACACTGTGCTTTTCATTACGAATACGAGGAAAGTAAAATTAACAACATAAATTAATAGCTAAAGAAAAAATTAGTGTAGATCGGATTGTCACTTTGCCGCTGGTTTTTTTTTTAATTTTCGTGCTGTGGTCGTCCAGCTATACAGCCAGGATTTTTCATGTTCATTATTTAAAAAATGGCAAAGATTTTGTCGAAATCTGTGATATTTTAGAGAAATAGTTGAAACTAAATTATTTTAAAGTCATTATTTATATTCATAATACTTAACTTTATGTTATTTTAATTTTAAATCGCTCTGTAATTTCGTGGCTGTATAAAAAGTTTGAACATGGTTCAATAGAAATATCAAAATAGAACTAGTTTTTTTTTCTTAAATTTGGCAGCTGTCAGTTGAAAGCGATTTTCCCTAGGGCGGCAATGGATAACTTTCAAACGGCTAATCAGACCTGTAATGACCTACTTTCAGAGTATGAGTAATGAAAAATTATTTTCTATATCATGGATGCGTTGCATTGCTGCATGCAAACATTCAAACTCACACATGAACAGTCGAACGTTAAACTACTTCCTGTAGGCCATTCAAATACTTCTCCTTCCCGGAATGAAACCCGCTACACCTCAGACATCCAATCACTCAGCCACTGCATTAAGGAATTTGGCGCCACGATTTGCCGTCAAAATCTTTGTTTCATAAATACATCCCTCAAATTATGTTTTCTAAAAGGTGTATCAGTTCGACTGTATGTTCTATTCACTTCTTTTGTCACTGACATGGAAAGCCTGAGTTATTTTACACTATTTAGCGGAATCTTCTGGAAGTCGGTTGTACTTTTTAGCAAAAAAGATTTGATTTTCAATAAATGAATCAGGCTGTTCATATGACTTAACATTATGAGATTCTCAAGTAATTGTTTTTATTTTCTACCCAGGAACCGCTTGACGAAATGCAGTTCTTCCAAAATAGGCACATTGGATCTGACTCCATGGAAGGAAGAAGGAAGTTGCAAAGCATAAGCTAATCTAAAATTATACTTTTCATCAATTCCACTGCTGGGCAAAGCTGATCAGGAAGAATGGCTATAATATAGACACACTATAACCATTTCTGGCTATAATATAGACCCACTATAGCCATTCCTGGCTATAATATAGACACACTATAGCCATTCCTGGCTATTATATAGACACACTATAGCCATTCCTAGTTATCAATGCTTTCTCCGCCCAAACATACACATTTGCACAAAAATGTCTCTAGGTCGCCATCAGCGCATTTCCAAGCCTTCCTCCGGTGATGACGTCTATCATCTGGCACCAATTACGAGACGATTTTGAGTGATATTGCACCCTATAAACTTAATTGATTCATGTGAAAATAATAAAGATAACTTGCAAGTATAATTTTGTGTTTTACATAATTAAGTAACTGTATTCGGAATTAAATATCAAATTATTTGTACCTAGGTACTCATAAAAGCACTTTATGAAAACCCTCATCAGCTACTATACAAAAGGACCTTCAGATTCCGTCATCAGACGCGAAAATCATCCAGCACAGAAGTCTTTATAAAAAGAAATCAAACAAACTTAACCCGATGGGTATTATTTTATTTAGTTTAGAATTTCCTATAGTCACCTTCCAGCTCTATCATCATCTGGAAACACCGAGCACTAGAACGTTTGGCAAAACAATCAGTAAATCAGCTCCCACGAATTAGATCTACACAACTCACATACATAGAAATGAATGAATAAATCAGCCTTTTATTCAGATCAACTTATACCAGTAACAACCAAAGTGAATAACTATAATTCTAACCTATAAATATTACAATTAGGTATTTGAATTTAGAATTAATAAATCCACTACAAATAAGAACATTTATGGAAGGAAAAAATCTTAATTGTTTTTTAATAATTAATTATGACCAATTTAAAAGTGATAAAATTCGATCAAAATTGACGTGAACACAAACGCGCCCCAATTGTTCGCCTCGGTTGTGACGTCACGATCATAAAGAATTTCCTTAGCACTGTGTTAAAAATGTCTTCTATGATAACAATTTCAAAGTTGGAACACGCACTGTCGATGTATAGAAATTGATATGATAGTGACGTCACACCGCTGCACCGCCCCGCCGGGCACTGTCGGTGTGTTTTCGGCTCGGAGTTTAAATAATGATTTTCAATTTAATATTACTTCTTAATTAGAGCAAAAAAAAATCTAATAAAAACAGTTTGATAAGAAACAAATATTATGTTCTTTCCATTAAAGACAAAAAAAATCATTGAAAGGACCAATGAATTACATTTTTATTATATTATTTGCTGTTTATTTATTGTCTGTATATCTGTCTGCCAATCGGCAAAGGCCTCCTCCAACGTTTTCTATTCCGACATAAAAAAAACAAATGACATACAGGGTGTCCAGTAAATAGCAAGTCATGTACTTAAGTCAAATTGCAGGTGGTGATAGCTTGGCTCAATACCAACCAGAACTATAACTTAACCTGACAGATGGATTGGCTGATAGGGACCAATATTGTTCCTCCTACTTATCCGGATGTATTTATTGGGGCTAGGACAAAGTCTGTTAAAAATTATAAAAAAAATATGATAATGTTGTAGAAATTAATATAGCCCAATTTTCAAAAAGAAGTCTCAGAAGTTCGTCCTTAAGACGATGCCTAGCATGTAGTAGCATGGTCACACGGGAAGCAATTCGAGAATTTAATCATTTTGGTTTTTTCTTCTTTACCGCTTATCGTGTCACGGCTTGTTTTATAATAATAATTCGCGTAAATGAGCAGCTATTACTCACCCCTGTTGTAGTTTTCGTCAAAATTACGATTATTACATTTTCGAAAAAAATCAGGTTCTCTAGAACTAAAGTAGTATTTTTTTTACGTTTTTTTTTCTTTTGATGAAAATGCACTAGTTTTTGAGTCTGTTGTACAAAACTATCACATTGTTTTTTCACCACTGTTGGTAAAAGTCAAGTAATAAGGAAATTGGTCTGCGAAAAATTAAACAAAGGATAGTATTTCTTGAAAACATTCTTGTCTGTGATAGAAATAAAAAATACTAATGAATAAAGCAGTGGTGGCCCAGTGATATAGGTCCCGACTTACGAGTTTGTAGGTCGTGGGTTCGAACCCCGCCAGGCGCATTACTTTATGTAATTTATTTCATCACTACTGTTCTCAAAACGGTAAACAAAAACATCGTGAGGAAACCGGCATGTCCTAGAACCAAAAATTTGAAGATATGTGACATAATAATATCAACCCGCACTGGGCCCGCGTGGTGGATTATGGCTCCCTCTCTCTCACAGAGAGGAGGCCTGTGTCCCAGCAGTTCCAACATTCTAGGCTGATGATGATGAATGAATAAAGCAACTATTCACACATAATTTCATGTAAAAAAAGATACTATAAAAGGAATTTTTCATTACAAGATGTTTAAAAATGTTTCACGTTACAGAATTTTCTTTATTTAAAAATTAGAATAACTCAAAATCCGTAACTTTAAGCTGAACATTAAATTGTGTTGTTTTGGTAGGTATTGAGCCAAGCTAAAAGCACCTGCAATACAGGGTGATTTGTTATTCTATGCGGTCCTTGAAATGGGTGATACTAGACCTTATTTGCAACAATTTTAACCCCGACAACATGGGGTCTAAACTGACTGGTTTTTGAGATATCGAGTTTTAAAGGTATTTCGAAAAATTTCTACCTCTCCATCATTAAGTGCTTATTGTTAGAAAGTAATGATGGTCACCACTTAGAATTTATACTTTTCTGATAGAATATGAACGACTGAATCTAGTGAATACAAGTTTGTTATAAAACTAATCATATCTTGGGAAATAAAGTGTCATAAAGTTTCTGTTTTGAAGTTTTCTGAAAACTTCCCTTGTCTTTCAAAGCATATTTAAAAAAATAAATGTATGACACTTGGTTTACAAATTACAGAAAAAACTTTCTTGTCTCATTACCTTTCTAAAATGGTGCCACAGTATTCACTTTTAGTTAGTGTCTGACCAGAAAATTAGGGTTGTTACTGACAAGGTAGTAAATCAACGAAATTCGGTTGCAATGTTTTTTTGACCCAACATTTTTTTTCTGTGACTTTTATCCAAACTGCTATCTGATAATAGCTTTTTGAGTCAATGCGCTTAATCCTGGCCGTAATCACATAATCATATCAGGCAGAGTCGGTTTTTATTTGGAGTATTTTACCTATGGACCAGATAGCCAAACCATCAATTCTCTTCCATTTAAAACTACTTGAAACATAAGTACAATGACGGAATGTTTGTAAACTCTGGTTTCATAAAAAAAAAACTAAACTGGCGTGCATAAAAGTTAGGTCACCCTACTGGTAGGACAGGTAAAAATACTCCAGATAAAGCGCGATTTTGCCTGATGTCATCGACCAGGATTTAGCGCATTGACCCAAAAAGCTAATATCAGATAACAGTTTGGACAAAAACCACAGAAAAAAAAATGTTGGGTAGAAAAAACTTTACAACCAATTTTCGTTTATTTACTACCTTGTCAGTAACAACCCTAATTTTCTGGTCAGACACTAACTAAAAGTGGGTACTGTGGCACCATTTTAGAAAGGTAATGAGACAAGAAAGTTTTTCCTGTAATTTGTAAACCAAGTGTCATACATTTATTTTTTTAAATATGCTTTGAAAGACAAGGGAAGTTTTCAGAAAACTTCAAATCAGAATCTTTATGACACTTTATATCCCAAGATTTGATTAGTTTTATAACAAACTTGTATTCACTAGATTCAGTCGTTCATATTCTATCAGAAAAGTATAAATTCTTAGTGGTGACCATCATTACTTTCTAACAATAAGCACTTAATGATGGAGAGGTAGAAATTTTTCGAAAAACCTTTAAAATTCGATATCTCCAAAACCAGTCAGTTTAGACCCCATGTTGTCGGGGTTAAAATTGTTGCAAATAAGGTCTAGTATCACCCATTTCAAGGACCGCATCGAATAACAAATCACCCTGTATAACGTGCTATTTACTGGACACCCTGTATAAACATTGTAAGATAATTATTAAACCTTGTAAAAAATAGTAGTTAGTAACGAATGGTCGCGGTGGCATTTGGTCCTATCGGGCTCTATCAGTTTGCTAACAGCTTCTTGAAGCATACGTGTTCCACACCGACTCTTGTCTGATCCTTGACCAACCCATCACTCACCTTCCGCACGTCCGCGCCTGCGGTGTTCAGAAATTGCTCCGCGATCCCCGAAGCCTTGGGCGTCTCTTGCGGCAGCTGGGGCATGTCGAAGACGAGCACCTGTCCCTCACGCATTCTGCCTCCTCCTTCGCTCGCTCCTAGATAAGAAATCTAGATAAGAAAGTCGTCGTTTACCGGAGATTGTGTACAAAGGTCCTATGTTGCTGCATGAGCCTATTACATGATGGTACAGGATCTTTAGAAGAATGCTACTGGTTACTAGTGTCTCCAGCAACAGCTCAAAGAAGGATTTTTTACATTAAATTGATGAAATTTTAAAAGTTAAACATTTTAAAAGATATAGTGTTAAAATTGAAATTTTCTACTTTTAGGGAGTTCGTTTTCAAATGTGTTTTTTTACATAATTAGTTTTCTATTTATTTTGTTTTGCATTTATATTACCTTTAATTTAACTGATAACTTGAATGCAGTTAAATAAATATTGCTATAGAATAAAAAGAAAAGGGTAACCAAGCTATCAGTCACTTCGTATTCAGGTGTAAGTGAAAGTAGGTAAAATGTTGCTGAAGAGTATTTTAGCATTAGTTATTTACCTGGTGCCAAATGATGCTGTTATCTATGACAGATATAAAGGCACAAAGGTTTCAGACACTATGTTGGCCTATTACAACGCAACGGGTCGACTTCCGTGAGTAACGATTTTTTTTGCGTATTATGTCCCACTTCTGGGAAAATGCCTCCTCCAATACCTTCCAGGAACTCTTAAGTTGTGGAACCTCAAACCAAACCTTATACATCCAGGACGTTTCACCACAATTTTCTGGGCTGGCCCTGAGATTTATTTACTCATTGGTTATAGATTGTTGTACTCTACAAAACGATCGGTCGAGGGAATAAGCTACTGTGGTGCACAATTTGTAATACGGCAACGGCATTTCGTAGACAAGTCAATTTGCCTGAAATAGCTTACAAATTTGAACCCTGCTGCTTATTTCCAGTACTTGCACCGTTGACGTGAAACCTTGCGATGCGAGGGAGCGGCGGCGCGTCGACGGCACTTGCAACAGCCTCAGCCATCCCTCGCAGGGCACCTTCACTGTTGTTCATCCGAGGTTACTGCCTCCAATCTACTTCAATGGTAATGTACACAACACATAATGACATAACATGACGTCATGCCTTTTATTTTCTAGGACCGACTTCAGACAGAAAAGTTATTTTACTCTTCTTGTATTTGGTTTGAAGTCGGTTCCATTTTACGCATCGCAATTCATGTTGAGGTTTCGTTAAGGTGGCTTGTTTTTGTTTTTTTGTCTATTTTTCTTCACTTTGTTCTAGGTTCTTACCCAAGAAAAGCAGTCTCCGGCAAAGATCTGCCATTGCCCAGAGTAGTCCGCGTCAAGCTGCTGTGTGAAGGCATCTCAGTGAACACGGCACTAACACAGGCAGTGCCTGGATTTGGTATATTCGTGTTCGCGGACATTGGATCCTTGCACGACATAAGTAAATCTTTTAACCTAGCTTTTGACGTACTAGATTTTGTATCGTGTTGCTAGAGCCCCTCCCCAGGCAAACGTTCTTTTAGATCTACCCAATGAATTTTAATAAAATTCAAAAAGACTTATTAACCGTCTCTAGCCTCCATCTGTATCTGTGCCAAAATTCATCAGAATCAGTGATCTATGCGTGAAAACGTAACGAACAAACAAACGTTTGCAACTGTTTCATAACATAAATAATCTTGTTGAAGAAAATGCTTTGAAAATTATAAGGATTTATCTGTACATGAAGTTCTGTTGGTCGTGCAAAATTTTTTGCATTACCTACATTACTCAGTAATGAAGTTAGGTCTAAAAGTTACACTACCTATAATTTTATAAAGTTCTATGAAATAAAATAATATTCTTCCATTCCAGGATTTTTCTTACAAAATAAGTCTGACTGCTGTACTACGGGCAAAAAGGACTACATGTGTGCTCCCAACTATGTTCCGAAAGATGATCCAGTGCACAGGTTCTCTGGCATCCGATGTATGAACATGACCAGGCCACTTGATTTCCAGTACTTTGGATGCACTAATGACACTGTGCCTTCTCCGGTAAGATGGATAGTTTTATTTTTTATTTTAAATGGGCCGAAGAGGGAGCAAGCCCACCCAGAAAGATCTGACTCTTGACTCTTGCGCACCAGACGGAACGCAGTAAAAACTGTATGGCCCCTGATCACTGGTTAGACCTACCACCGCCTTCATAACTTATGTTAAGGTTTATGCTCCGTTATAAGTTTTTACACGGAGCCTTTTCAAAGAGGTCGTCGTTTGTCTATATTCAACATTTCATCAAAATGCAAACCCTTAAAACGTGAAAAGACAATAGGTAAACGAAATGAAAAGAGTGCCAACCAGTGTTTCCATAGGTTGTTTGATGAGTGTCCCCAGATTGTGCGAATATTTATTCAGATAGGAGGTCGCTCTATGTAAAAATACATATAATGGCTTGCTGAAACTACTGAAACTGGAAACCGGCTTCAAAATAGTTAAGGAAACGGACAAAGTAGATGATGACTAAAACTATAGATTGGTGGGTGTCACCACTGCGAAGATCGCCCGGAGGACACAGTAGAGCATACGGTGCAAGACTGCCCCGCTTGGGCAGAGCACCGACGTGTCCTCACGGCGGCGATAGGCGGAGACCTCTCGCGCCCGGCATTGGTTGCGGCCATGCTGCGGGGCGAGACGGAGTGGGAAGCGGTCGCCTCCTTCTGCGAAGCAGTAATGCTCGCGAAGGAGGAGGCGGGCCGCGTGAGAGAGAGGACAGTGTCCTCCCTCCGCCCCAACCGCAGTGGTGGACGCCCACGGCGACGGACGTCGCAAGTCGATCTCCGGCCACCGTAGGCGCGGGCATGCGGGCGGCGAGTAAAGGGCAACTCGCTGCCCGACCATGGACCATGCCCGGGTCGACGGCGCGTTGTGTTCCACGCGCGCCTCAAAGAGCGATAGCATAATGACGGGGCCCCCTCTCTAGAGGGCCAAAGCCTGCCGGGGTCGCGGGACTTATCTCATTACCGTGACCCCGGAACATAAAGGGCTATCGAAGGACACCGTGGATTTTAGTCAGTACAAGTCTGACAGTCCCTCCCGCCCTGCCCGGGGTGGGAGGACTCATTTGATGATTTTACCACGATAAAAAAAAAAAAAAAAAAAAAAAAAAAAAGACTATAGATTGGTATGCTTTGGTTGAATCAGTAATTAGCAATTATAACTTGAAGCTAAGGCTACTGTTCATTACGCTAGTGAATTTAATTTGTTAACAGTGGCTTTTTTCCTAGATCGAACAAGCCACAGCTGTGTACGATTTATCACCAATATACAACGCCGGAAACAAGGGAGATGCAATTGTGAGGTCGTTTGAAGGAGGACAGCTCCAGGTTGAGGTTGAGAATGGAATCACCTGGCCACCCAATGGAACTGGTTTTTGTCCTGCTAACAGTCCCGGTGGAAAATGCTTTAAAAACTGTAAGTTTCATTAATGAATTAAACTCACCATAATATAATGTTGCGTAGAGTGCGGCTCTAATCCGGCTCGAAGGACCAAATATCGACACCGGAAGTATCAATTAACGTAAGGGACAAAATACGACTTTTCAGGAGAGCCAAAAAACGTTTTTTTTTTAATTTGTTTTGTCTATAACTTTTTACTGTCTGGTCCAATTTTTATGGTGTTCAAGGCAAAGTTTCTTAGAATTTTGCCTTCTTTCTTACTATATACGAAAGATTCAGGAATTCCCAGTAGTTTCAAATATAGCATGTCCTTTACATTAAAAAAAAAGTTCTGATGACCCTTACGTCACTAAAATTTTATAGATAATCCGTCGAGTATAGTGTAAGCAGCAAGAGAAATACAAAATTATACGAAATTTTATTGTGAAGGACTTTATCAGTGTTGCAATTTAATGTAACAATAGATTATCTACTAACATTTTTAGTATTTTTACACTTTGGAAATGAGTTAAAAGAGAAAATGAGTTTAGTTCCAGGTTTTATCCGAGTCGGACCGCGTCCTACTGTTCCGAGCTAGCTCGGATACGAGTAGGCTCAGAGAAGTTCTACATAGTATAATTACTACTTAGTTTTACATGTTTCTTTATGAAGCAGGATTTACCTGTTCAATTTCTTGGAGAAAATTGCTAAATGTGGGAACATGTCCTTCGTAATCGCTGAATCCAAGGACTAGTCCAAATTCTTCTCCTTTTGCTAGATTACTTATATTTTTCCCGGTTATCTCTTTGATTACCATGTCTCTGACAATTCAAATACTATTTCAATTCAGATTCTATGTTGACTATAAAATATTTGACAATATTAACCACTAGCCAAGTGTACACTTTGTATGAAAATTACTCGTTTGAGCCCACTCGGTCCGAAAATACTCTGACCATGTCAACGCGGCTTTAATCGGCTTTACAATTTTATTATATTTATTAATTTAATAAATAGTAAAGTTTTCTCAGAATTTATTGCTGATGATGTGTAGGTTGAATGAATTAATGGAAACGAAAGACCGATGAAAAAATGCAATATGAATTGTGCAAAACATGGTATTAGTGTGATGGCAGTGAAAGTTGAAATGACGAATAGAGAGGACGTAAGGGGAAAAGATAGAATATAAAGGTGCATGGGTTGTATAAAAGATGAAGGAATAAATATATTAATATCTAGGTATTTGACATTTTTCATCTGCAGTAATTTCAGCTGATTTCGACTTTGAACGGAGATCGTGCGCTGTGGCGCTCCTTGGATGAAGCCGATGTCCAAAAGTGGACTTTAATAATTAGAAATGATGATGATGATGAATTTTAGTTACAGATTGATTTGTGTTGTCTATATTTTATGTATTTTTATGTCTAACAGCTGTTCTTTTCCAAATCCCTTTACTTGTTCTGTCGCATTTGAATTATTTGGAGGTCATTCTTCGGAAAAATTTATGTCGTAAGTGTCGCCGATCCCTAACATTCTGTATAAGCTTCAGATTTCGTCAAACAATTTTGTAAAGTAAAGGGTCATGTTGTTTAAAGTGAGAGACATTTTATTTACACTAAGGGACATGTTTTTTAAGTTAGGGGCAGTTTATTTAATGTAAGGGACAATGTCATTTAAATCCACTAATTTCAGGCTTAAGGTAAGGGTGATAATTATTTAATACGGTGACTTACTTCAATTTATAGAGAAGAAAAATTATTATTGACTGTTACATCATATTTTTTTTCAAAAATCGTTTTTCGCAGTCAAAATTTTTGTACTGTAAGGGACATTTTTTTGAAGATAGAATTTTTTTTAATAATACCAATCGATAGAGCGCGAAATTCTGAATCCAATGATATATATAACTCATTTTCGCCAAAATGTCCCTTACGTTAATTGATACTTCCGGTATCGCTTTGAACAAAATTCCGTTGAAAATGTTCGAAACTAGTTTATTGAAGCAAAGTGCTTATTTAGAAGCGATTTAAAAAAGAATCAAGAAATAAAACAATAGATAATGAAAAATAAACTTACGCAAAAATCGCTTTAAAAAAATCCAAAGCCAGGGAATTTTATAGGAATTAGGTACTCCAAAGCTAGGGAATTTTATAGGAATTAGGTACTTAGCAATGAATTAAATCACATTAACACTACGTACCTGATCTGTATTCTTTTAGATTCCAATTCCTTGCTCGACGTCCAGATGTTCAGTACTTGGTTCTTGAGACTACACAATTACTTTGCGAAACAACTAGCAATCATAAATCGCTGTTGGGATGACGACCAACTGTTCTTCGCCGCAAGAGAAATGAATATTGCGTTTGGTCAACAAATGTATATCTATGAGTGGTTGGCCCTCTTAATTGGTGAGTATATCTAATGTCTATAACGATTCCTAACACGAAATTGCATAGCACATTGGCTTGTATAAAATCTGTTGTCGGACCGCGCGGATGAACAGCGCAATCTAATTCTCTATGCTATAGGCTGTGTACTTTAAAACCTGTTTGCTTAGAAAGGATCGACGGGTCAACCCAGTCAGGTTGTGCTGATGTGTTTTTAGACAAGATGACTTCTAAAAAAATAAAAATTTCAGCAGTACCAGTGTCAATTGACCGAAACTGGATTTTGCACCCACCATGTTTCACTTTAATTAATTTTCATAAGCGCATGTTAAGATTGTAGAAAGCTTAGGACAATTCTATAAATATTTCACACATCGTCACGGTGGTTTTTTCTCGAAATAATGATTTTTCTAAACTTTTAGGCAAGAAAAATCTGATACAACATGGTATTGCATCAAATTGTAATGGATTCAGCGATATTTACGATAACACGTTGTACCCGCAAACAACTCTAGAATACACACTCACAAACCGATGGTTCCATGTTTTACAAGATGGACATTCCAAGTAAGTTTAATTCTTCTTTTTAAGCATTTTTATCTTTCAGTTTTCTCGGTTACTCGAGATTTTGGATAACAAAATATGTCTTTACATAGTACAAAACTATCTAAAGGCATTTTTGCGAAATGGGACATTTCGCGAAGGGTACATTTTGCGAAAGGGACATTTTGCAGCGAAAGGGACATTTTGCGACTGATCTATATTTTGTTCGTAGGAGATGACCGTTATTTCATCAATTTGATAACCTCTTTTTTGGTTTCCAGAATGTATGATACTGACGGCACATTCCTCAAAGATTATCCAATAGTCAACAGTACCTTAAGGACTGAGTATTTGGGTAGAGGCAAAAACATATTCTACTTAACACAGGGTAAATTTAGACAGCCATGCAGAGAAGCCAATGAGGGAGTTGATCCCTATGTAAGTAGTAATCTTTCAGATGTGGAAAGCGAGCGACCTGAACTGCAGACATAGACTTTTAAGGGGTTACTGGACGGGAGTAAACGTTTAATGAAATGAAAATTAATAACAAGGTAGATGGAGTATTCAAGGTAGACTCATCAGTTCATTTATCTAGAAGTTACCTCTAATATTTTTTCACACCTCTTTACTATTATTTTTTTTTTGAAATGTGACACATTGATCATAATTTTGAGAGACTTAGTGGTCTCATATTATGATTTTGATATTCCGATGCATAATGCTTCGGTTAGACTGTTAGCCAGGTTATGAATTTACCGATGAAAACCTATATATAATTGTCAATTTCATGAATATTCATATTTAATTTTTAGTTGGCTGAAATGGGTCTCCCATACATACAACGTTCCGTGGACGTCCCAGCCAGCGACTTGCACAAAAATCGTTTGTTCGGCTTGAGGCCCTATATTGACTACGTTCATCACTGCTTCGGTTACAAAATTAAATGCTGGAATGATCTGCAGCAGGTCATGGATAAGGATGTAAGAATTTATTTTTATTCTTTGAACCATACTCTTTATTTTAGTAATGAAGTCAAGTTAGACCAAGGAGGAATACCTGCAATGACATTTTTGGCATAATTTTGATATTTATTATGCAAATACTATGCAATTTTGACTTTGAATTTAAATGAATTGAACTAGTGATTATAATCTCAATAGACAAGCAAAATCTTATGCCGCGGAATTCTAATCTTATTATTCCAGAGAATCATGATAATGAAAGATGTGTACGAAGATGTTAGAGACATAGATTTGATGGCTGGTCTATGGTCCGAGCGCATTATCGAAGGTGGCTATATTCCTCAGACCCTTGCCTGCTTGTTTAAAGACAGTATCCTCAAGACTATTAAAGGTGACAGACATTGGTATGAGAGGAGTAATCGACCTCACGCTTTTACTCATGGTAAGTAATTTCTTGATTTTTTTAGATTGATTGAGGTTAGATAAACGTTTTGTCTAGTGTTGAAAGTTTAAGTTACCGTAACATCCTGCTGGGATATCCCAGCAGGCATTCATTGTTTTTTTGGGAACATTATGATTGCCATACATGTTTCTATTAATGGTATGTATATATATGTGTAATGGTTCTCATTATAATTATGTTTCCTTTAATATTATTCAGCTCAACTGCAAGAGATCAGGAAAGCGTCACTATCATTACTACTGTGCTCTGTTGGCGATGGTGTTACTGAAGTTCAAAGACACGCTTTCATGAATATAAGCCCAAAGTAAGTTTTTTATATACAACGAGTTTCATTTATTGTACCTATAAACTGTATGGATACAATAAATATATTACCTAAAGTTAAGGGTTTCTCCAAAGGAATATTTTTTTAGTGAAACCCTTCTTTTGCTAAGCCACAAAATTGTTATTTAAAAAAAAAAAAAAATTTAAAGAAAAACAAAAAACCCGACTGCGTAAAAACTAATTTTGAAAAATACGTGAAAAAGTTAACTTAATTAAATACTAAAAAGAAAGAAACAAGCCCAACAGAACAGCAGGAAGAAGCAGAACAGAACGACTCACAGTCGGGGCCCCTTGGGAAGATTTAATTGGTATGGGCCCCGACTGTGAGTCGTTCTGTTCTGCTTCTTCCTGCTGTTCTGTTGGGCTTGTTTCTTTCTTTTTAGTATTTAATTAAGTTAACTTTTTCACGTATTTTTCAAAATTAGTTTTTACGCAGTCGGGTTTTTTGTTTTTCTTTAAATTATTTTTTTTATTTTACACTTTTTAGTTACGATTCATTGTTCACTGTTTTTTTTTTGTTTGTATATCGTTTATACTTGAAATAAAAACTTAAATCAATAAGTTAGAAGATTAGCGAGAATGATTGTTTTGTTAAACAACTTTAAATCGTTATACACCGTGTTCTTCACGTTATCCATAAACTTTAGCAAATACTTCTATGGCTTTTACAAATCAAATCCAACAAAGGAAGTAGTACTTAAAAAGGCTTCGTTACAAAGATATTTGTAATTTCATTTAATGAAATTTAATTGAGCTATGCAGTGAGAAAGTATCTTAATTTGAAATCTATCAAATACTATTTGCATTTCATTTGTTTCAGCCCGCCAAATGTTATGAATGACGTTGCCAATTCGGATAAAGAGGCATGCATATCGGGTTATTTACGTCTAGGTATTTAGTTTGTATGAAAATTAACAAAAAATAAAAAATAAGAATTTATTAATGTGTCCATAATGAAAAATGCTTACTTCCGTGGTTTGAACATCTGGTCGAAGTTTATGTATATCGTCCGGAACACGGTGTATATCCTAAACTATTAATTAAAATGAAAAATGATCAAAGAAACCTAAAGATGATTTTAAAATACCTATTCAACGACACCCCACTTGACATAGTTCATCGACTTTTATTTTTTTCATTTTGACAATATGGCGTCTGGTTGTCGCTGTGGTGAATTTTGATTACTGTCATGTCTTTAGTGACACTCGCAAGGTTAAGACGAATCGATTGACGTAAGAATTATCAAAATCGGCCTACGCGTTTGGTCTCTAGAACGCCACATAGAAACAAACATACATACATACATACAGTAGGGATCAAAATTGGATTGGATCACTTATAAGGAAATAGCTTAACGTTTAGTTTGACTTATGACCTTTTATTTTGGAGAGACACATGCATCATCAACTACTGATTGCATAGGATTCATAATTTTAACGTTAATATGTGTGTCCAGTTGACTTAGTGGATAAGCGTTTAGTCTACAAAATTCTGTGATCATTAAGACGAGAGTTCGAACCTCACGCAGTGATATTCTTTTTGTAAGTTTTACTCAATTGTTTTAATATTGTAATGGGACAGAAATATTATAAGTCGCTGTTGTTCACAATTTTTGGGAGGTAGACATAAGTTTTAGGAATATTTATAATAAAAAAAAACATTTTTTTTAAATTTTTATTTTAAATAACAAAACAAAAATAAAAAAACTAATATCAAAGTTATTTATTAAAATATTGTAATGATTTCAAAGAAACAAAAACAAAGTATAGTTATTATGATTCGAACTCGGAACCTCTATTGATCATGAATCCACTTAGCCTAATAGAAACAGTTATCAGCACATGTTAGATCATTGCGAATGAATGCAAAGGAATGTTAGAACCGGTTTCCACGTTTGTAAAACACAATTACACAGAATTATGCGCCTGATTATTTCGTTTTCAATTTCTTACTAAAGTAAAGTCCCTGCTAATGATGTTAATTTTTTAACGGGTTTAGAATAAAAAAAAAATGCGTGATAATTATGTTATAACAATAATTATATTTTTAGATGTCTAATGATTACCTACATAATAATATTATGGATGCCGAAATTCATAGATGCATTTTTATTATTTTAACAAAATCATGAAATACGTAAATGAACTTATTATTAAGAAAATTCAACAATTCGAAATGAAAGTAAAAAATCCTCATAAAATTAAAATAAGTGACTTTAAGCCTTACGTTTTATTATATTTTAGCAAACACTGGGTATTTATTTATATAGTGCGGACATGTTATTATACATATTTATATGTTATCTTTTACGAACATTAATAAAATCGTATAATTACTTTACCAAAAGAAATATTTAAGTTATTATTATTAAAGCTGATTATTTTGAAACAGTAACAGGGCACCACGGCCCTGCAACGTAATGGACTATTTGTTTTTTATGCTCCAGGACAGTAAGAGCAAGCGAAGTGAGCTGGGGACTTGGGTCACCCTGACTCGCACAGGTTAAGTTAGGCAAGACCCTAGAACGCAAAAAACCAATTGCCCTTTGTTTTCCTGGGCCGCGATGCCCTTTTGTGGTGTCAATATAAACGTTTTTTAACACCGCGACCCTGGAACGCAAAGGGCCAGTCGCCCTTTGCATTCCAGGGTCGCGGTGCCAAAAATGGTTGTGTTTTGAGCATGTCGACTTTCTTGCGCTTCACCAAGTGCGATTTAGCAAAAGTAAAGTTATATATTACGGAAATGTGTTCTATTTCTGAAATAAAATGACGGAAATAAACTACGCACTTCATAAAAAATACCCTGTATAGGATATCGAGGTTACTTTTAGCTTAAGGTTCGTTTTCATTACGAAAAGAGGATTGAAGCTGAATTACCCCGAATCTTAATGCTCAAATAAATTATAAGTATCAATAAAACTATGTTCACGTTTCTAGTCTATTTACACAATAAATACAACTAAACCATATCATAAAATATTCTTGTCAAAATCTTAAACGTTTTTTTTATCTGTAAATCGTAAACGTTTCTTAGCTGATACTCGATGATGTAAGCCTTCAGTGTTGAGTGCACGGTGAACGGTTATTTATTAATTTCGTGTTGAATCAGTTACTCATTGGTCTAAACCACTTGACGTCCCTGCTTGTCCTTAACTCCACTTCGGTCTCGACAAGCGCTATAATATTCTTTTCCTTATATCTCATATTCCACAGACTAACAGAATTTAATCACTAGAACAAAACATGGAATACCTTTTATTATCTTTATGCATAATTAGTTTACAGCTGTTGATTTATTTTACTATTAAGAAAAAAACTATTAATAGCATATACTAAGTATCAATCACATTTTTTTACTTTTAAACAAACACTTTTGAATAGGGAACCCTATTTATAAAAGAGTATTAGCATTAGAAATAATTAAAATTTAAATATTAACACTCACAGTTAGTCCGGTCTCATTTGATATTTGTGTTAAGTTTCATCCACATATTTTATGCAGGGCTATCATATTCGCCCTCAATATTTATATAATTCTCATTGTTAAAATTTCTCTGCAAAACCATAACAGTGTAATACGTAGATGCAAACAATCGTCACACAAAATAACCAGGAATCAACAACGTTCTATTATGAGACTCGAAACGAACTAACATAGTTATGCCTACCTCACAAATCGAAATAATTTACTTTTGTCACTTTTGTTTTGATTTTCTGTGATTACCTTCAAAACTTTATTATACTAAAATGATCTCTGATCTGTGGCATAACAAACGACACACAACACTAATGACTAATATTAGTAATTATAACAAAAAACAATTTTAATTTTCAAATTCGTACTAAAAAAAATATTAAACATTACAAAAAGAATAAAGAATTATTAAAAATTAAATTAAATAAAGTAATTGGAAAAAAAAAGCTTAGGGATCGATCCTCCGCCACCGACGAACTATCTCAGCGCATTTACCACTGCGCCAGCGTTACTTGTAGAATGATGGTTGAAATTATGAAGTATATCGTGGGTTAATTTGCATTGTATTAAAACAACTTATAACAAAAGGTCGTAAGTCAAAGTTTAGCGTCAGTCTATTGCTTTCAGAAATTGCTAATTGATTTATGAACCTGACTGTACATAGACTGATAAACACATTACCCTCCTTTGCGTCGCGCAGTCGGGTAAAAAAGATTCTGCTCGTCAACTTATTTTGGTGGACACCACGAAGCGAATATAATAATTAGCGGAGAGGCTATGAGCGCCACGTAACCTCACGGTCAAACGTGATGCGTATGTGAGGCATCAACATTATTTTATACAAACCGAGAGAGCCCCTTCACCAGCCGACTGCGCGGTCGAGCGGTATAGTTAACTCTGTCCTAAGCCTTCGACTTCAAATACCTCACTTACTAATCGAACTTTTTCATTACAGGAACCCATTGGTCAGTTGTGATAAAATCCCGAAGATTAACTTCAACCATTGGGCCAACTGCACGTCGGAAAGTGATTAGAGTACATTATATTCAATAGATTTCAGTACTTTAGGAGCCGATTCAATTATTGATAGAATAACTAAATGCAAGCGTTGCTCAAGGCAGTCTCATTGGGCCAATTCTGATTAACATGTACTTATTTTTCCAAACTTTCTTACATAATTATCTCAGCTTTGTTTTTAATAAATATATTTTAATCATCATTAATGTCTATTTTTTCCAAAATGTATGTTTTCCCAAAACTTTATTTGTTTCATTCATAATTTTGCTTTATTTAGTACATTTTAAAATATTTGCCCACCAGCATCGATAATAGACAACCTGCCGGGTGCTGAGTACCGGCGTGCATAACGAGGTGGTCCTCGTTATGCACGCCGAGTCCAAGAGTACTGCTTTCTGCTTTGAGCCACTTATGTGTTGATCGGGGCTCTTTGTGATAAGTTCACCATAATGACTGTCATCAGTACAATGATTACAGAGCTTGGTTTTTTTTAACAAATACTGAGCAAGCAACATTTCAAATACAGGCTTGAATTGGAATGGTTAGTCGAAGTTGAGCTTGTGGTGATAGTGGAATAAAATATGACTCAAATTATGAATATCTAAAAATTGTATTTTCTATGGGTATATTACATACTTTATGATGGTTAGCTAAGCCACACATCAAAAAAGTTTGTGATCGCTAGCATAAGCTGATGTTACCTATTATTTTTTAATTTTATGGATAAACTAGTGTTTGACCGCGGCTTCGCTTGCGTTTGAGAAACAATATGGATCGTGTAAGTGGCGCCATCTGGAATATGAACGTAATTATTTTTTCCCGGCAACAGTTCACTTCTGTTTTTCGGGATGAAAGATACCCTATATCCGGGTCTATACCCCTGACAACGTATGTATATATGCAAAATTTTGGGACGATCGATTCAGTAGGTAGTTTGCGTCAAAAGGCAAACAAACAAACATACTTGCATTTATAATATTAGTTTAGATCAATAATGTTCTAGTACATAGTTTGCATAGGAAACGTCCTTGTTTGAGCGACATTAATTTCAAAGATCCGTGTTTATCTTAAACATTAGACTATAATTTTTGGTCGATTTACAGTATCGCTGCAATTTGTTAACGAAATTGAACGTACGATAGCATTGCTCTTCCCCCTTTAGCATACCGCGTGATACCCAAAAAATAGCTTATTATTTCGCTCCTCCCACCGAATAATATCGTAATGTGATAAAACGATACTTTTACGATACTTTTATTGCATATTCATCATGTAGGTACTCTCTTACACTTTGTCAATTTTTTTCACATTTTTCCTATGAGTACATTACAAATTAGTGTTTTTATAATAACCATAGCCCTAATATTCCGTTATAGATTTATTGTACTTATTTACCTGAATAACATCGCTTCTAGTGATTACGGATAACACTGCTAATAAGAATTTCAATATGTTACGATAACGATATTATTCGAGTAAGAACAGCAAACTCGTTTTATAGTAAAGTTTTTTAACAATACTATTCCTGTAGAGATTTTATTTCAAAAATATGGTAATGCTGGTTACTATTTAATTAAATATTAAAAAAAATAGCAATTACTTTTGCAATAGTTTACCGAGGTGATATCTACACTCAGTCTACGATTGCTGTATTATCTATTAATGAGAAGATTATCGATCCGGAGGAAGAATTGAGCAAAATGCGCTGGGATATCTTGGGATTATCTGAAATCTGAAGAGACGGTCAGGATACGATAGTTCTAGATTCCGGCCAATATGCTCTTCTACCGGGAAGGAGACCGTAAATCCCAGGGTGGTGTTGGATTTCTCGTCCGCAGGTCCCTCATCAACAACGTTATGAAAGTCGATAGTGTGTCGAGTAGGGTAGCATACCTTATACTCAGAATAACCAACCGGTATTCGTTGAAGGTCATACAGGTATATGCGCCGACCTCGACACATTCTGATGATGAAGTAGAGGCATTGTATGAGGAGATATCCGAGGCCATGCATACTTCCGAAACATACTCCACCGTTGTTATGGGGGACTTCAACGCGAAGGTGGGCGCACGGAATGGCGATGAGTTGAGAGTGGGGCCATTTGGGTATGGGCAGCGAAACCATAGGGGCCAGCGACTGGTCGACTTCATGGAAAAGGAAGAAATTCATTCAGCGGCTATCTAGGAGGTGGACGTGGATGAGCCCTGGTACTACCAGAAACGAGATTGACTTCATCATGACCACCAAGAAGCGAATATTCAGTGATGTCTCTGTGATCGCCAAGGTAAAAACCGGTAGCGATCACCGGATCGTCAGAGGCACATTGAACATCAATGTGAAGCTTGAAAGGTCTCGTCTGGTGAAGTCCACGCTCCGACCTGGTCCTGCCCACATCCAGAACCCCGAAGACTTTCAACTCGAACTGCACAATCGCTTCCAGTGCCTAACCGAATGCGAAACTGTGGACGAGATTAACAATGGGTTGGTGGAAACTGTCCAAGTTCTTTAAGACTCCGCGCCACAATAAGCCTCAAAAGCTCTCGAACGGAACCATCAAGTTGCAAAACCGGACAAGAGACGAGGCTGCAATCTTCAGCTGATATGTCGGAATATGACAAACTCAATAAACGAATCTCTAAATCAATGCGATGTGACCTGCGTGCCTATAGTGCGGCACGGATCAAAGAGGCAATCGACCGGAACCAGGGCTCTAAAGTCTTCGCAAAGAATTCGTCTATTGGGCAAAGCCAAATAAAAAAGCTGAAGATTAACGACGGCAGCATCATTTCGATGAAACCGCAGATTCTGAGAGAGCTTGAGAGGTTTTACGAACAGTTATACACATCAACACGATAACCCAGTGTCGGTACAGCTCAAGACGCAAGAGCTAAACTGACTCGACACTACACCGAGGATATCCCGGATATCAGTCTGTACGAGATTAGAATGGCTTTTAAACAGCGCAAGAATAACAAGGCGCCGGGTAAAGACGGAATCACAACAGAACTTCTGAGAGAGGGTGGAAATCGGTACTTTTATTCCTGCAGAAGTTATTTAATTCCATCATACTCGAAAGTACTACGCCAAAAGCATGGCACGGGAGTGTGGTTGTTCTTTTCTTCAAAAAGGGTGACAACACCTTGTTGAAGAACTACAGGCCAATCTCACTTCTCAGCCATGTATACAAGCTGTTCTCAAGAGTCATTACGAAACGTCTCAAACGCAGGTTTGATGAATCCTAGCCTCCCGAACAAGCTGGTTTCCGAAAATGTTTTAGTACCATAGACCACATACACACGCTCCGCCAGATTATACAGAAGACAGAGGAGTATAATCGGCCATTATGTTTAGCATTTGTGGACTATGAAAATGCCTTCGATTCAATCGAAACCTGGGCAGTATTGCAGTCCCTCCAACGATGTCATATCGACTATAGGTATATCGAAGTGTTGAAGTGTTTGTATAGAAACGCCACCATGCACATCCGACTTCAGGAATAGAACACGAAACCAATCCAATTGCAGAAAGGCATGAGAAAAGGACACGTTATTACTCCAAAACTGTTCACGAACGCGTTGGAGGACGTTTTCAAGCTCTTGGAATGGAACGGACTCGGCATCAACATCAATTGCAAATACATCACTCACCTTCGTTTTTCCGATGATATAGTCATCATGGCAGAATCGTTGGAGCACCTTAATGCTATGCACAGTGACCTCAGTATCGTTTCCCAACGGGTCGGCCTTAAAATGAACATGGACAAGACGAAACTCATGTCGAATGTCCATGTCGCACCCGTACCGGTTGTTGTTGGGAATGATACTCTCTAAGTTGTAGACCTCGTTGTTACCTTGGACAGATTGTTCAGTTACGTAGGTCCAACTTCGACAAAGAGGTCGCCCGAAGAATCCAACTCGGATGGGCAGCGTTTGAGAAGCTACGTGATATCTTCTTATCGAGAACCCCACAGTGTCTCAAAACAAGGGTGTTTAACCAGTGTGTGTTGCCAGTAATGACATATGGCTCTGAAACGTGATCTTTGACTGCTGGCCTTTTAGAGAGACTAAGAGTCACTCAACGAGCAATGGAAAGAGCTATGCTCGGAGTTTCTTTGCGGGATAAAATCGTCAACATGGATATTCGGCGAAGAACCAGAGTCACCGACGTAGCTCATACAAATTGCAAGTTGAACTGGCAATGGGCAGGCCACATCGCTCGTAGAACTGACGACCCATGGGGAAGAAAAGTTCTCGAGTGGCGACCACGGACCGCAAGACGCAGCGTAGGCAGGCCCCTCACTAGGTGGTCCGACGACATCTTGAGGGTCGCGGGCAACCGATGGATGCAAGTGGCGAATTGTCGTTCGGCGTGGCGGTCTAAGGGCCTATGTTCAACAGTTGACGTCTTCCGGCTGATGATGATGATGATGAGTTTTCTTTTATCAGAAACCCATAGATTTATTGAAAGTTATATTTCTAATAATGGATATTACTTAACAGGCAATTGAAGAATAAAATAGTATTAAAACAATAACTTAACATAAGAAAGTCGTGTTAGTTACACTATTTATAACTCAAGAACGGCTGAACCGATTTGGCTGAAAATTGGTGGGGAGGTAGCTTAGAACCAGGAGTAACATATAGGATACTTTTTACCTTTTTTTTTTTGTTTTGTTTTATCCCGTTTCTGTGGGACGTGACATAAAACGTGGTATAATAAAAAGCAACTGACATGGAGTGACAGCAAAACGAAAAATGTATCAATCAAAACCTGTGTCAAAACATCAATTGACCGGTCGATGTGTTTGTATTGAGTTTCTAGCTTATTGTGCCGATATTATCATAATTATTAATGCTATGCCGCCACCAAGATGATCAAATTTAAATCCTGTTTCCGTGAGACGTGACATAAAACGTAGTAACATGATCACGAAGAAGGTGTTGGTGCCGAAATTGAATAAGGGATCTGAACAAAAAGTACTATAGAGTGAGATCCCAGAGCCCCCAGACCTACGTCATTTTAGCAAAGCTGAAATTTTGATTGTAGTCAACTATAAAGTTAAGACAGTAGCGGTATGCGTACTTACTATCTTGAAAGCTTCCACAGGTAGCGCGACCTGAAGGTGGATAAAATCAACTACGTCATTTTAGCAAGCCTACATTTTACATGATGTTACTTATGGTACTATTTCAAGACCTTTTGTAAGCTGCCAGACCAATCCGATGGGCCAATCATTCTGCCAGACGCCTTAAAGTCCTTCCCTTAAACTTGAATACCCCGCCTCTGTCCTGCCTCTCCTGAGCCAAAACCGCTTAACGCAGAAGTCTAAATTTTGGACACAAATTTTCGCTTTCGAGTAAGTAAGTACACATGTTAACTTTATAGTAGACTAGCTTCTGCCCGCGACTTCGTACGCGGATCCTGTTGTTTTGTTTATGCCAGCTACACGGGGTCGTCAAAATCGAACATCTGATAAGTCTTATGTCCAATTTCAAGAGCCCGGGTAAAAAAATAAAGTTTTGGCTTGTAGAGTCAAATTTTTATTCCTATATCATCGTCATCAAAAATTAGTTCTAAATTGTTACCGCCTTTCCTAAGTGGAGGTACTCCCAGCTTATGTTATTTTAAAATTATACAGTGAAATTAGTGAAAGCTTTGATTTTCACATCAGGTGTTCCAGATCTTCAATTTTTATACATCAATAGAGAGTGCTCATCAGGCTAAACAACTTTGCTAAGACGTCATTCCCATATATGTTATAGGGTACCTGGGCTCTTAGAGTTCCACATCAGGTGTTCCAGATCTTCAATTTTTATACACCAACAGAGAGTGCTCATCAGGTTGAACAACTCTTGCTAAGACGTCATTCCTATATTATGTAGTCTGTACGCACCTTTAGGTGTTGAACTAATTTAGTACGTACCTCATTTTGCCATAGCAAAAAGACAAAATAGTAGGATGTCTATGGGCCTAGGCTGTATGGGCTTAAGCCCTTTGCCTTTTCCGTTAGAAGCAAAGAAAGATACCAAAAAAAAACTATGGGCCTGTTGCCTAGCAACCAATGCTGTTGATTAAATAAGTCACAAAAATCTTGTCAGAGCCCACGATAAATCAATTTTAGTATGATTCCCAGATGATACTAACATATAATTCTATAGAAGTATTTGTAATAGGAGTAATGTAGATGAATAGGTTTGTAAAAACGTCCACAGGATACTCTCCTGTTTCTGTCGTGAAGTGTCTCAACAACAAACTTGGTAGTATCCACGAATGGATTAACACATCAAGCGACCGTTGAGTACGAATACCCGAGGGTAAACGCGGTGGCCGCCGTATCCCTGAGATAGTTCACGAAACAACCGTGCCCGGGAGGACTTGCGTCAGGTTGAAGGTGATGACGCCTAGCGCCTCTTCAACCACTCCTCAAAGAGGGATCTTATCGCCGCAATTGTGTCATGCCCAGCCCGTAATTTTTTTTTGCGGTAATATTTTAAAACTGTGATAGGTATCTCCTAAGATATTCATTGAAATCAAATGATGTCAAGGGCATTTCGTTCAAAATTAAATGCTTGTGATGATTAACGAATTTATTTGGATAAGGATTAATATCATGTTAATGAAAATACCTTCGCAAATAATGCATTATTTTAAAACAAACTTGATTTCCATAAAAAAGGTTATAGTGACTTAACCTTAAAAGATAGATATATCCTCTCGCGGACTTTATTTTAGGACTTTTTATGAGGAATAATTCCGTAATACATATTTTTTGCGTAACTCTAACCGTTTACGCAGCGCACGCAACGGAAGCTCTCGAAAAGGAATACATTTTCCCGATTTTGAAACATTTTTCATTGCTGCTCCGCTCCTATTAGTAATAGCGTGATGTTATATAGCCTATGTTACTCGCAGATAATGTAGCTTTCTAATAGTGAAAGAATTTTTAAAATCGGTCCAGTAGTTTTTGAGTTTATCCATTACAAACAAACAAACAAAAATACAAAGTTCTCCTCTTTATAATATTAGTGTAGACTACAAACCCTCCCTCTCGCGCTCGGCATTGGTCGAGGCCATGCTGCGGGGCGAGACGGAGTGAGAACCGGTCGCCTCCTTCTGCGAAGCAGTCATGCTCGCGAAGGAGGAAGCGGGCCGCGTGAAGGAGAGGATAGCGTCTTCCCTCCACCCCAGCCACAGTGGTAGACGCCCACGGCGTCGGACGTCGGCAGGCGGCGAGTAATGGGTGACTCGCTGTCCGACGTTGAACCTTTCCCGGTTATGCAAAGAGTGTCAGCATTATGACGGGGCCCCCCTTTAGAGAGGGCCAAAACCGACTTACGATTTACCGTGACCCCGGAACGTAAAGGGCTATTGAAGGACACCGTGGATTTTAGTCAGTACGAGTCTGACAGTCCTTCCCGCTCTGCCCTGGTTGGGAGACTCACATGATTATTTTACCACGCTAAAAAAAATGTCAGTTGCATTTAGCCACCAACTTTCCAATTGAATTAAAATTCCTTGGATATGCCTGACTTACCACCGCACAATTTACAAATAAAGGTTGGCTTCGTAATAGTCATGCTTCGAAACATAAACCAACCAAAACTGTGCAACAGAACGCGTTTGGTGGTAAGTAAATTGATGAACAATGTGATTTACGCGACGATACTCAAAGGAAAATTCGAAGTTGAGGAAGTTCTCATTTCGAGGATCCCATATGATAGGTTTGCCGTTTGAGTTTAAAACGACCTCAATTTCCGATCTGTCTTGCATTCGCCATGACCATTAACAAATCACAAGGCCAATGCTTAAAAGTTTGTGGTCTGAATATAGAAAATCCATGTTTTTCACATGGTCAGTTAGGTGTATATGTGGCATGTTCACGAGTCGGATGACCATCTGCGTTATTTGTTCTTGCGCGTGATAATAATAAAAAAATGTCGTCTATCAGAACGTGCTTCACTGTACAGTGCAACCCATGCACCAAAATACATGGCTAATAAAGAATAAATTATTGATTTTTGACTTGATTTTTTAAATTATTTTTGATATCCTAATAAAAAATCGAAAATCTGCTCATTTATTGCTTCTAAGGCGGAACAAAGTTCGCCGGGCCAGCTAGTAATATATATTATATAGGCGAAAATCCCAGTTACAGTCTATTACCGTTTATGTTTGGATGTCTTTGTTTAACGAATAACATTGTAGTACACTATTATTGTGCACGCTGTCTTTTTGTTTCTACGCGAATAATATCGTTATGTTTTGTTGCGAAATAATGTTTTTCTAACCTATCCAGTAAAATATATTTTCTTTAATAACTTGGTCCTAATATAATAAAAATTAAATACGTTTATTTAGAATGATTCTATAAAAAAATAACTTTCATTTGATATATAAATCATTCTCTTAGGTTGAACAATTTTACAATAATCATAAAAAAACACTGTTTTATTTTTCCTGTAAAATTTGAATTTATCGATTACGATATTATTCGGTGGGAGGAGCGATTTGACTCGATGAGTAAGACTTGTTATCGTTAAAACTATACATACTCGTATATAATATGGACTACGGTCTGAATTAAAGTATCTTTGATTTATTTTATTTTTTTAAATAGAATCTATGCACTGTACTGGCACCAACCCGTACTGGGCCCGCGTGGTGGATTATGGCCCACTCCCTCTCACAGAGAGGAGGCCTGTGTCCCAGCAGTGGGAACATTATAGGCTGATGATGTGATGTTTGAGCACCAATTTAAAACATACATTAAACACAAAATAACAGAAAGATTTGATTGTTTTTGAATCATTACCATTACCTACACCTCGAAACAATTACAGTTCAAAAAAATATCCAAGTTACTTCCTACAATTTAAATTAGCGTATATACTCGTATATCTTAGAGAACTATTGAAAAAAATGAGTTTAAAATAAAATTGCGAATAATATTGAAATAAAAGTATGCATAAATTTATTTTAATTATTTAAAACTCTCAGGATAAATAAAAACAAAAAAAAAAGAAAAGCAAAAAGTGAAAAAGAAAAATGCAAGATTTGATCCTGAGACCTATTGCACGAAAGGCAAGCAGGATAAATAACCAGACTGGCTGGTATGTCTACAGTAGTTTTCAAATAGCGGTTCTTAAACAAATGTCACCAATGACTGAAAATCACCATATTATAATAACATTGCTAATCACCCAAGGGGAATAGCGTAATTATACATACCCTATTATTTGAAGAGCAGTTCAAGGAATATTTGAGAAAAAATTTAATAAATATTATCCAGTGGTTAAGCCGCCAACACAAAACAAACATTAATTTAAAAACAACATAATTCAAATTTGCTTATCTCCCAGTGACAAGGAATATTTGAGGAAAAGATTGGAAAGTTTACAGTAGCTTAGGGATTAACGCAAAAGAAAAAACCGTAAAAAAATCCGGAAAAAAAAAGAATAGTTGATTTGGCATCAGAATCGATCCCTTATCTCGAAAATAAAAAAACAAAAAGAAAAAAATATTCAATGTACAGGAATGACAGCTCTACGATTTTATTATTATGTATAGATATAGACAATTGAACTGTTTTGTTGTTTTATATTCTGAATCTATATTTTTAAATAAAGAATCCAAAAAAAAAGATTTTGATTTTTCAAAGTTATCCCAAACTTGAAACACATGGAAACACTCCAACAAATATTTATCAGAAGAATTAAAAAAATGCATTTGACTGGGTTGAATATAAACTAAAAGAGTAAAATAAAAAACTTTTTTCAAACAAAAAAAAAATAACCGCCTTCAAAAACCACCACAAAAAAAAAACCGGCCAAGTGCGAGTTGGACTCGCCCATGAAGGGTTCCGTAGTAGCAAGCATAGATTAGGGATATAATTATATTGAAATTAGTAAGTAATATACACAAACAATAAAAATAACTTTGTTTTTCATAGTGTTTGTATGAATGGCAAAGTTATATTTGCGGTTTTTGAAAATGTACTATATCTCAAAAACTGCTAACTGTGTCTCATCCAAACCAATTTTCCTTGGCAGTTTTTGTTGTGGTCTACATTATACATTTTGTTTAAGATTTATCATTCTCTTATTTTAGAAGTTACAGGGGGGGACACACATTTTACCAGTTTGTGTGTGTCTCGTGCAAACTGTTCAGTTTAGAAAAAAATGAAATTAGTAACCTCAATAGCATTTTTAAAGACCTATCCATAGATACCCCACACGTATGGGTTTGGTGAAAAAAATATTTGAGTTTCAATTCTAAGTATGGGGGGCACCCCCAAAATTTGCTTTGTTTTTATTTTTGTGTGAAAATCCTAATGCGGTTCACACAATACATCTACCTACCAAGTTTCAATAGGATAGCTCTTATACTTTCGACAAAAAGTGGCTGTGACATACGGACAGACAGACATGACGAATCTATAAGGGTTCCGTTATTGCCATTTGGCTACGGAACCCTAAAAAGGGTAAAATAACCTAAACTTTTCTTTCGGAAGTCGGTGGCAAAAAAGACAACGAAATAAAAAAAAACAAAGCCACCGACTTCCGAAAGAAAAGTTATTTTGTAGGTTATTTTACCCTTTTTTGTGGTTGTTTTTGAAGGCGGTTAATTTTTTTTGAAAAAAGTTTTTATATATTAGCTACAGTGAAGAATAAAGTAAGATATCGTCAAGCCTGATTTTCATTCGCTCCCTCATCCCACATACATACCATTTTTATTTTGTGGTTTCCCAAGGCGCACTTCTGGCAGCTGAGATGGATGGTATATTATGTCTTGACATAGTGGGCCGATTCTGTATGGTGTAAAGAATAGATACAATTTTATTTGCAAACAAAATAGATCAAGGTAGATTTCAGGCACTGAAATAATGATGAATACGAACAAAACTAGTCTATCCAAAACTTTAACCGACGGAAAAAAAAAATGATAAGCAAACATTAAAAAACGTATTCATTATCTAAAAAAATTTACATTTTTTTAGAGCACATTTTTAAAACAATTAATAGCTAGGCATTTATCTATGTTTTAGACAGTTCATTTAGAAATGTTTCGATAACCGTATAACAAAAAACCTTAAATTTTTTTTGCATTTAAATTACCTTTAATTCTACTGATAACTTAAATGAAGTATCTTCGAAACCAAATAAAAAGAAAAAGATTATCAAGCTATCAGTTAGTTGGTATTCGGGGGTAAGTTAAAGTAGGCAAGATGTTGCTGAAGAAGATTTTAACATTTTTTATATGCCTGGTCTTGAATGAAGCTGTTTATTATGACAACTATGAAGGAACGAGAGTTTCAGACGATAAGTTAGCCTATTATAAAGCAACGGGACGACTTGGGTAAGCAATAATAGTTTTACTACCTTAATCATTATTCTTCTGCCCTTATCTAGTTCATTCAAGATGGGATTATAATTATCCTTTCTTCCATATTTATTTCTCTGTTTCTCGTCATCTTAGTAACCCCTTTTCTAGTCATTTCATCTTTTAGATACCTACTTCACCCATGACCATTTTTAACTCGATAATGTTTTTCAAACAACTTTTATACAAAAATTTATTGACCTAGTAGTTAAATTATAAACCATTGCTTCTCCTTTCCAGCTCTTGCGCTATTGACGTGAAACCTTGTGACGCTACAGAGCCTCGGCGCGTTGACGGCAGCTGCAATAGTCTGAATAATCCCTCACAGGGCACCTACTTTGTTGTTCATCCGAGAATACTGCCTCCTATTTACTTCAATGGTAATGTACATAATAATATCAGGTTTGAGGTGATGACTTTTCCTTTCTGATTGGACCGGAAAAGAGTGTAGAGCTGGATGAAGAATAATTATGTTCCCGCGATTTTAGCAGGCATTTGACCTTATCGGGCCCCATCAGTTTGCTAAAAGCTCCTTGAGAAAACTCTCTTGAAAATTCCCGCAAATGTGAAATCCTTAAACCATCACTACTCATACAAATAATTTCTATTATTTTCTGTTTATAACAGGTAGTTACCCGCGCAGGTCTGTGTCCGGCAAAGAACTGCCACTGACCAGAGTAACCCGCGTCAAACTGCTGTGTCAAGGGTCCTCAGTCAACACGGTACTAACACAGGCAGTGCCGGCGTTTGCTGTGTTTATGTTCGCAGACATTGGATCACTGCACGATACAAGTAAGATATTACCTACTTTCAACACTCTGAACCTTTATATTCTTTTTACTGCTTTGCTCGCCCTTGATTATTGTCAATGTGTTAGTAGTCTTCAAGGTCCCATTTACGAGTAACTCTGTATCCAAATTAATTACATTTTAATTAATAAGATCCGATTAGACATTTAAGCGTTAAAACGTACCAAGGGCACGTAGCGATTGCAACTGCGGCGGCGCGGCGATTGCCCACTTAAGGAGTATCTGAACCTCACTGGACACGGTTGTTTCAGTAGGTTCCACCAGCCTAGAGGACATAGTGAAACATACAGTGGAGGTATCCTTCCCGCTTGGGTGGAGCATTGGTGTGTGTTCATAGAGGCAATAGGCGGCAAATGTAGCGTCCGGCCCTGGTAAAGGTTATGGTATGGAGGGAATACAAAGGACAATTACTGACGGAACAAGGTGGTTTTAAGTCAGTAAAGTCTTACAGTACTTTCCATTAAACTCATAGCGGGAGGACCTCATTTGATCATCTTCCATGTCAAAAAGAAAGCTCACCAAACAAACTCACTTTAATATTAATTTATAAGTTGGGATTCTAAGCCCTTATCTTTTACCTTCCAGTATTCATAATAAATAACAAGACTGACTGCTGTACTACGGGCAAAAAGGACTACATGTGTGCTCCCAACTATGTTCCGAAAGACGATCCAGTGCACAGGTTCTCTGGCATCCGATGTTTGAACATGAGCAGACCACTTGACTTCCAGTACTTTGGATGCACCAATGACACTGTGCCCTCTCCGGTAATGTAGAATGTTTTACTAAATATTAAGTTTTGATCCCACGAAAAAGATTCAGGGTTGGATGCAGAATGCGGACTTAACTCCCACCCACAAACATATGTGCACGCACATTCAAGAAAAATAATTTGCATTCCATAAGTACTTCTCCCAAAAAGTGGTGGTGGGGTTTCCAAAATAAAAACATCTCGCGTTACAATTATGTAGAATTTTAAAAAATCGTTGATGGGTTAATCAGCTGCAATGATTTTTAGGTAATCTGTCCGCTAAAGAACGCTAGTGAATTTGATTTTTGTTAACGTCAATAGTTTTCGTAGACACAAGAAGCCACTGCTGTATTTGACCTGTCTCCAATTTACAATGCTGGAAATAAAGGAGATAAAGTTATCAGGTCGTTCGAAGAAGGACAGCTCCTGACTGAGGTTGAGGACGGAATCATCTGGCCACCCAATGGAACTGCCTTCTGTCCTGCTAACAATCCTGGAGGAAAATGCTTTAAAAACTGTAAGATTTATTTAATTATTACTTTGACATGACTTTTCATAAATCAGTGGTTGAAATCTGACTAGAAGGACAACATAATATGCAGGGTGTGTTAAACAAAATGGTTTAACTGGAAGCAACATGCTCATGTACAGGAGCCAAAAAATTAGATAAGATATAATAGAATGGATACTGAAAAACATGAAAGAAAAACTCAAATCGAGTAAGGTTTTAACATATTAAACCCGGCAATGTGAATGGCGTAGCGATAAATGAAATCAAATTAAGAATATTGAATACTCACTCGTTCTTCCAGATTCAAACGCCTTGGTCGGAACTCAGTTATTCAGCGCATGGTTCTTGAGACTACACAATTATTTTGCCAAACAACTAGCGATCATAAATCGTTGTTGGGATGATGACCAACTGTTCTTTGCTGCAAGGGAAATGAATATTGCGTTTGCTCAACAAATTCATGTCTATGAGTGGTTGACGCTCTTAATTGGTAAGTGTAATAAAATTATAAAGTTACATATTTATAAGCCTGCGTCACGTTTTCGTAAAGATTTTTTGAGGAAAGAAAAATTCAGCTGCGAGCGGGACTCGAACCTGCGTCTTTTGGATACCTAAGTAGGTACTCCAGACGCCTTACCATCGCAACCATTCGTTTTGAAGCTGAATTTTTCATTCCCTTGTTTTTGAACGCTTTACACTTACTTATCGTACTATTTCCTCAAAAAATCTTTGGTAAGTTATTATGTATAGAAACACTGAACACGATGCTACTGGTCCACACGGTTGGGCGGTGAAAGGGATCTCATAATTTTTTAAGAAATATGTTACAGCTTAGGACAGGTATGGTTTGGTCAAACCGGTACCTAATATGATGACGTGGCTCCGGACCTCCGATGTCTGCGACTGCGTGATTTTTGTTGAGCGCCAACAACGGTTCACTTGAATTACTTTTATTAGCAAAATCATTGTCAAACGCTTAAGACAAATAGAAAAAATTGCAATTATTTCACGTTGTCTTTTTGCAATATTGATACCGGTTGAAATTTTCAGGTAAAAAAAAACTGGTACAAAGTGGAATTGCATCAAATTCACGTGGATTCCGAGATATTTATAATAAAAAATTGTATCCAAAAACAACTCTAGAATTCACACTATTACAACGATGGTTCCATATTATACAGGCCGGATCTGCGAAGTAAGTATCAACCGGATATCGATTCGATTCGGACTCGCCCATAAAGGGTTCCGTAGCAGCAAGTAACGTAATATAAAAGTTCTTGTAGTTGGTTGTAACTTTGAAAGGTACTCGTAAATTGCGGTTTACGATTTATGACGTATTAAAAAAAAACTAAATACTTGATCTCGTTCAAACCAATTTTCAATGAAAGTTTGCATAGTAACATCATGTATTTTTTTTAGTTTTATCATTCTCTTATTTTAGAAGTAACAGGGGGGGGGGGACAACATTTTACCAATTTGGAAGTGTCTCTCGCGCAAACTGTTTAGTTTAGAAAAAAAATGATATTGATGTACAGACGCCAGCACATCAACCTACCTCAATCTGTCAAATTTCTTTGATAGATTTTCAACCTTGTTACAACACTGAAAGGTTAATGTTCGATTGGTAAAATTTGACAGATTCGGGTAGGTTGACCTGCTGGCGCCTGTACTTATGGGTTTGGTGAAAAAAAATTTTTTGAGTTTCAATTCTATGTATGGGGAACCCCAAAGTTTGTTTTTTTTTTATTTTTGTGTGAAAATCCTAATGCAGTTCTTATAATACATCTTCTTTCCAAGTTTCAACAGGATAGCTCATAAAATTTCGAAAAAAAAAGTGGCTGTGACATACGGACGGACAGACTTGACGAATCTAAGGGTTCCGTTTTTTGACATTTGGCTACGGAACCCTAAAAACACCTATCTAATCCCATTTATTATTTATTTTACCAGAATGTACGACACTGACGGAACTTTCCTCAGAGACTATCCTATAGTCAATACTACCTTTAGGACTGGGCATTTAGCTGAAGGCAAAAACATATACTACTTCACACAGGGTAAATTTAGACAGCCGTGCAGACAAGCCAATGAGGGAATTGATCCTGATGTAAGTTCCTTCGATCTGTTTGTTCCTTACAGACTCGTAGCCTAGTCCCGGGCGTATGATTTCATCAATAGGCAACCAACTTCTAACGAATTTGCTTTGGCTTTTGCTGAGTGTGAAATAATAATCACTCACATCATCTCAGCCATAGGACGTCCACTGCTGAACATAGGCCTCCCCTTTAGATACCCGTTGAAAGCGACCTGCATCCAGCGTCTTCCGGCGACCTTTATAAGGTCGTCTGTCCATCTCGTTGGTGGACGTCCTACGCTGCGCTTGCTAGTCCGTGGTCTCCACTCTAGCACTTTTCGACCCCATCGGCCATCTGCTCTGCGAGCAATATGGCCTGCCAATTGCCACTTCAGCTTGCTAATCCGGTGGGCTATATCGGTGACTTTAGTTCGTCTACGGATCCCCTCATTTCGGATTCGATCACGTAGAGAAACACAGAGCAAAGCCCTCTCCATAGCTCGCTGAGCGACTTTGAGCTTTGAGATGAGGCCGATAGTGAAAGACCACATTTCGGTGCCGTAACTCATCACTGGTAACACACATTGGTTAAAGACTTTCGTCTTGAGGGACTGAGGTATGTGGACGAAAAGACATTGCGTAGCTTCCCGAACGCTGCCCAACCAATCAGTCACATAAGCAGCATTAAATATACATTTTTCGCATGCATAATGTAAGCGGACACCACTATAGATGCGACAGGTTAAGCAAATGATTAACTAAAAGAACCTCAGGGTTCTTTAGGATTATCAGTAATACAAGTAAAACTGAACCTTTAATTAGAACATGTCAATTTTTATGAAAACTCATATTTAATTTATAGCTTGCTCAAATGGGTCTCCCATACATTCAACAATCTGTGGACGTGCCGGCCAGTGACTTGCACAAGAACCGCTTGTTCGGCTTGAGGCCTTACATCGACTACGTTCATCACTGCTTCGGGTACAAAATCAAATGCTGGAATGATCTGAAGCAAGTGATGGATGAGGAGGTTAGTAAAATCACGTTGACATTGTCGAAAGCTTAAGACAAATCGTAATATTTTGCAATAATTATTACGTTGTTTTTTCGAAATATTGGTACTGGTTCGTAGTACTTATTTTTTATATGTTCTGTTTAGTTTTTTTTTCTTCCACGAAGAATTAAGTCAACGTCGAAATAATAGATTTTCGTTAAATGGTGTAAAAAAGATGGTAAATGTAATTACAACGACAATTTGATATAAAACTGGCATCCAAACACTGCAATGCTAAATAATTTATAAGATAATTGAAGACATTCACAGTGACATTGATATCTTTCATTAAATCATCAATATTATAATCTTCTAGCAGATCACAAATAGTTTTGTAGATTTTTTTCATCAATGTAGAGAAAACATTACCGTTAGGAAAAAAGAAATAAATTAATGTGTTGCTGATTTTCATAAATTTCAACTGTCTTTATTTCAGAGAATCCTAATAATGAAGGAAGTGTACGAAGATGTTAAAGACATAGACTTGATGGCCGGTATATGGACCGAGCGCACTATCGAAGGGGGCTTCGTTCCTTCGACATTTGCCTGCCTGGTGACAGACAGTATTCTCAAGACTATTAAGGGTGACAGACATTGGTATGAGAGATCCAATCGACCTTACGCTTTTACTTACGGTGAGTACTTTATTAATATCTCTGGAGAAGGATTCAAATTCGATTGTTTGTTTGAGTGAAACTCGAACGAATCTTATACATTATTTTTTAGAACTTTGTAGTAAAATTATACACATAATAGTCATGACAAAAGCTTTTTACTAGGAGTAGCAAAGGCGGTCAATAGAAACTATGCTAAGCATTATACCTACTCTGCTAACATAAAATTCTGCTAGGTTACAAGCAAGTTTAATTTAATGGGTGGGAAAACAAGCTCATTTCGAGATGATGATAATCCTAAACAAGTTTCTTTTAATACTTTCAGCTCAACTGCAAGAGATCAGGAAAGCGTCATTAGCATTACTGCTATGCACAGTAGGCGATGGTGTTACCGAAGTTCAGAGACACGCTTTCAAGAATATAAGCCCAAAGTAAGTTTGTCATACACCGCTTACTACAAGATTAGTATAAGTATAATCCAAAGTAAAAGGTTTCGCTTGCGAAAACCAAATCATTTGGTGGAAACTTTTGTCACCTAGCCACAATTGTGGTAATAAAGCGATTCTGCCACAACAGCGATAGTTCGCACCGTAGGCTGGAAGCGGTAAAGCGAATTAGTTGACAGTGAAACGCGCGGGCGATGGCTGTATGTTAAAGTTGCTACAATGGTAGATTATTTGTGCGGGTATGCTATTTCTATTTCAACGTTTGAATATTGGTATTATCAAGTACTGAGGCATCAACGAATTTCATACACACCGATGCAACGTGATACGCTTCACCCATTTATCGCGATCTTGTGGTGTCTTGTGAGAATTTCTTTACATTTAAACTGCTCTCAAACTGCAGATTTTCTATTTAAAACTAATTCTAAGCTCCAACATCAAGAACTGTACTAACTAATTGAACTTTTAATTACAGGAACCCATTGGTCAGTTGCGATAAATTCCCGAAGATCAACTTTAACCATTGGGCCAACTGCACGTCGCGGAGTGAATAAAGTACCCGCAGATTAGGTACAGTAGATTTTGATACTTGTTGATCAAAACAGTTTTTTTTTTAATTTGTTCTTGTAATGGCTTTTTTTCTTGTTACAGATTATTGCCATGTGTCTGAACATAGGGGTTGCTCAAGGCACTATTGCGGGGCCAATTCTAATGAATTATCGTTTATTCTTGTGCACTTTTAATAAATAATATTGTTTTGTAATAATGGCATTTTAATTACCCTACATGATTTTTTATCACTTTTTAGTCGTGAAAGTTAATAAAAATTAATATGGGTGACTGTAATACACTTTTTTATTTTTAAGTCATACCTTTTTCAGCCCGTCTCTGAAAAAGGAGTACAACTTATCACGCCAACATATCAATTAATAGAAACAACAGATCCTATAAAACAAGGCGAATAAAAGTTAAACTACGAAATGAATCGAAAAGAATTCACACTAACAAGGCAACACAAAATCAAAGTAAAATACACAAACTTCAGCAAATCTTTCAACGGAATGACAGCGAAACTAGCTTACCAAACAGAATGGCACTCAAACCCCCTCAGTGCCACTCAAAAAATCGATTCATAACAATATACGCCCATCAAAGTTTAATGCCGTCAATCAATACTGTTTGAACTAAAATGCAAGGTAGCTTCGAAAAGGGCAAGGGGATCGCAAGGTAAACAGCGGGGCCCGCTGCGGAGCCCCACTGCGGGTAATTTACCAATTTACCCCAGCCTGAGCAAGCTAAGGGTTTGATTACTGATGCTACCACCTGACGTAAAAACGTTTTGAATGAAGAATTGTTCATACCTTTAAATACGGTGGGAACTATTATGCTTAAAAAATATTTGGCTTAACGGTTTTGAACGGAAGAGGTGTGAGAATGAGAGATTTAATAAAATATGAAAGTCTCCCAGTTTCTGACATGGAAAATGCCATCTCATAAGTAACAGCTCTTTCTAGGTCTATCACTAGGTCAATTCTGTACAAATGTACAAAAAAATGTTGGTTGACAACTGCTAGAAAGGCTGATACCATCCAAATGATAGAATTGAAAAGACATATTTGATATTCAGACCAGTAAATCATGACACAAGAGGTAGGAGGCACATGCTTTACCGTCAGTAAAATTAGACCAATAATGATGATAAGACAGCTGTTTAGGGTTTCAAAGGAAGTAGACAATGTTTAAGACACTAGCCAAATACAACATTATCATAACTTCAGTGGTATGCGTATTCGAATACATTTTTTTTGGAAAAATTTTAACTTCAGTATGCCTGATATTGCCTCAAGTCCTCAGTGTTCGTGTTCGTTGCATTCTGAAGGATCGGTAAACAGTGATATTGTTGACGGACTGTTTGCTACAACTTTGTGCTTATACTGCTCAAATATTTTATTTAATTGCCTATGCAATATTAATGATAACATCATAAGGGGCTTGATTCAGTCCGTTGAGGAGAGTTACCTGTGAATGTTAATATTTCATTTAACTTATGAAAACTATTGAATTATGAATTGCTCTAGAAATTACGCTTTTGTATGTCGATTATTTTCTATTTTAATCATCTTATAACGGCCTCATTATTGGGACATAGGCTTCTTCTATCTGAGGGTTATACGCCACGCGTACCCTGTCCGGGATTGGAGGTGCATGACATGTTCACATGTTTGTGCAATTTTTCTATTTTTAAACCCCGACGCATTAATTTTGACCATTATAAGAGTGTCTGTTTGTGGTACAGAAGCGCTTTAAAAATAAAGAACCAATTTGAATAAGTTCTTTTTCATTTGCAGGTTTTCTAGCAATAGTTTTTAGAAACTTTTTATCAAAATCGGATCAGACATTTTTAAGTTAACCATTCTTTTGTTATGCACTTACAACTACAAAATAATAAACTTAAATACTTACCTGGACTTGCCAAAATCCCTAAAGATCTTGAAACAGGATAATGTTTTAAGATCTCTCAGCTCTAACGACTCAATCGATCGATAATATTGTACTCCAAGTTTAAGCGAGCGAAGCATGCTAATGTTGTTCACTTGAAACTTTGTCTTCAGCTCTAACGACAGAACTTGACGGATTATTAATGAAATTTGACTCAGATATAATTGCCAGATATAGTTAGACACATTTTACCCTTAGGTTGAGTATGCAAAATCCGAGTGACGGCAACTATGACCGAATTCATAAACATAATACACACATCAAAAGTGTCTAGGGATCAACATATATTTTTGCAATAACTTTTCTCCTGATTGATATTAATTAAAATTTTCTTTAAGGATTCATCAAATAAAGTGTTTTCGTTTGTCACAGTAACGATAAACCAAGTCACCTTTGCATTAATAAAGAAATTTGCCATTTTCCTAATAAAGGGATTTTTGACATTTGAACCACTAACACAAAAGTTCGAAAAAAAGACTGAAATAACAGTTTTCTTTAAAATTATATTGGGTAACTTAAACAATTAATAATCCGTGTTTCTACCGCGAACACTAACAACACAAGAACATCGGTTTGGCATACTCAAAATGAGTTCATCCAAATCACGCTGTGGAATGGCCGCCCATGTTCGTTGCAACAACAAAAAAAGGTCTTCTTGCGACTGGATACCCTCCATATTCGGCAGAGCTCTTCTCTGTAGCATATCCCATGCATGCTCAATCGGATTCAAGTCTGGCGACTGAGCAGGCCAGGGCAGGACATTGATGTTAGCTGCGGCGAGAGTCTGTCTTACAACTCTTGCGGTGTGCGGTCGTGCATTATCATGCATTAACTGAAATAAGGGACCGATTTGCACTTGTAGAGGAACGATGACGTCTGATACAATCGTCTCAGCATAAATTTGAGCGTTGAGGTTGCCTCTGATCCAAATCAACTCAGTTCTTCCGCCGATCCAAATACCCGCCCATACCATGATGGTTCCACCACTATAAGGATGGACTTCCTGGCAGGATTTTAATCGCTGTTGGCGTCCAGGGGTTCTCCAGTGTCGTATACGTCTTGTATCCGGTCTCATACCGAAACGAGACTCATCAGAAAAGCACACGAAACGCCATTGTTCTTCTGCCCAATTTCTGTGTTCAAGAGCCCATTGATATCGAATCCTACGATTGTGCATTGCTATAGGTGGTACCCGTAGCGGTCTTCGGGAATGAAGGTTCACTTCATGCAAGCGGTTTCTGACTGTTTGGTCGCTCTAATTAAGTTCCCTGAAGAGTGATGAAGCCTCACGGCTAACATCATGGCGGTTATTGTTGGAGCTCTTCGAGTTAAGATTTGAATGTATCGGTCTTGTCTCCGTGTGGTGCAGCGATACCGTCCTCCATGGCGCTCAGCCACGGTACCAGTGCTTCGGTAACGTGTCCAAAGTCGACTGATAACACTCTGACTTGTATTCAGAGCTAAAGCCACAGTACGTTGCCGGGAACCAGCTTCTATCATTCCCACGGCTCTGAGCATTTCTTCCCTGCTTAAATGACGTCGCCGCTCCATAATAACGTTGGTTTTAATCAGTAGTAGGGAAACAGTAGCACTAATAATGTCTTCAATGCGTTGTATGTTTTTATAGGGAAAATATTGACAGCTGATTTTCATCTTTTACTCGAATTTGATTCACAGTTCCTGATTCAAATTATGAAATGCACCAAAAAGGATCCATATAAATTTATAAAATCATAAATTTATTACAAAGCCACATCTCAATCTCAAGAAATCCGCATAAAAATGCTTGATCCCTAGACACTTTTGATGTGTGTATTATTATGCGCTTTATCTGTCCCGCAAAAAGCTATGATCTGATTTTTCTATAAATTATTACGGAAGTAATCATTAAAATGATTTTAAATCATGTACTCAATACATTCCGTTTACGATTAAGAGAAGAGGGCGAAAATAAATGAACCAAAAAATTGACCGGCAAGTTCTACATTGTTATTCTTTGACCTTTTCTTAACTTAAATCGGTTGGCGAAATTCGTTACTCACAATTATGCATACTTGGTCACCTCTAGCTCCCGGTCTTCACCTCGCATCGTGGAGCGGCCGCGAGCGGCGTCAAGCGGCGCCGCGCTACGACGTGAGGCCTTGAGAGGCGCAGCGCAACACCGCTGCTTTGAGATGCGTCGCGCTACGCCGCGAGGCGTCGCGCGGCGCATCGCGGCGCATCGCGGCGCATCGCTGCGCATCTCAACGTATTCTACATTCTCACAACGAAATGTGTATCTTTTGGTGTAGAAAATAAAGTCGTATTTTGAATGGCTCTTAAAAGTGTGCGCGCATCGTCGCGTTGCTTCGCGTCTCGGTCTGAACTGACCCTTATATTACGTTCTCGTGGTATACACGACGTCTACAATTTTTAAATTATCTCACTGACAACAGCTAGTAAGAATAAATCGTCCTTTGTATAAGGAAGAGAATTAAAATACTGCTACTTGTTCATTTTAAATATTCAAGGAAAACAAGATGACATGTACTATTTAAACAGGGTGTAAAGGACATTTACCACCTAGGTACGGCTGGAGTTTATCCCCTTTTTGGATTGGTAAAGGCACTGAATGTACCCATTCGGTGCTGAACGACTTATTCGGAAGGGACTGGCAGACTCTTACTGACTTCAAATCCACCCTTTTCACTTCCTTACGGACGGTCCCGCGACCATACAGTTGGAAATGGAAATGAATAGCTAAAAGTACAACCAAATTATATCTTTCATCAAGACTTGACTTTTTTCCGAAAATTTTCTATTTCCTTTGTTTATTTAACAGAAATAACAAATGACGTCTACTTTTTGACGCATGTTCACAATAAAACAAAGTCGGTGTAATACCAGAATTAATATCGGTGAGTTTCCCCTAATAAGGACAGATGGCGCCACTTTGTCTCGCTCACTGGGGGTGGAAAAATCTGGAAACTGGTTACTGGGGCAAGAATTTTTGTGGACAATTTGTTTGTAGATTTGCTTTCAGAAGTGAAAATGGCCGGTCATTGTACAGATCCCGGGAGAATCTAATATTTCCGTCAGTTGCTAAATGTTTGCCATACCACTTCAATCTAATTAAGACAGCGGAATTTTCTGTCATAGAGATTCTAATAAATGCCTTGTTTTGGAATGTGTATCTACGACACTTCCACAGTTATTTTGACTTGTGACTGGGACAATAACACCATCACAAAAACTCAATGCGATCAGCATTATGACAACCACTTTTTCAGTTCACTTGACATTCTATAATCTAAGGCCATAGGTATTTGCAGTGTCAAAAAAATAAAAATTGTCAAAACTGTATTTAGGTTCCTAGTGCCCATTTTTTGGTGGTTCACGTTTATGATCTGAAAGGACGTTGAAAAAAAATAACACCATACAACACCTGTTAAATTTTGATCTCATAAATTAGCCTCTGAAAAGCGTGGCTCTACGTTTCCAGGGTATATGGGCCTCTGATTTTTTGATATATCTTAAAAACAGCCAGGCTTTCTTAGATGTAAGTACTTTTTTTTTTTTTTTTTGTGGTGGCAAAATCATCAAATGAGTCCTCCCGCCCTGGGTGGGGCGGAAGGGACTGTCAGACTCTTACTGACTAAAATCCACCCGTGTTCCTTCGGATGCCCTTTACGTTCCGGGGCCACGGTATCCTGGATTAAGAAAAATCCGCGACCCCGGCAGGCATTTGGCCCCATAAGGGGCCCCGTCGGTGACGCGTGAAACACGACGCGCCACCGACCCGGGCTTGGTCCTTGGTCGGACGGCGAGCGGACTTACTCACCGTCCGCAAGCCCGCTCCGCCGCTGTGCCCTCTGCTATTCAGAGGGACACGCGTTGGAGCGTCCACCCGACAGGCTATTGGCATACGGACAAAGAGACCCCTTAGGCACAGTGCCTAAGGAAAAGTTTTTGCCCGCATCCCAGGGTGCACCGGCCTGAAAAACTGGTCTTCCCCCCGGACGTATCCGAGAGAGAACTCCAGTCCACGGGCGCACGTGGAGGTTTCCTGTCTTAGCACCCCTAGATGTAAGTACTTACCATAACTTAAAATTTTCTTGAAATCCTTGCTTCCATCGTTACAGTAAACAGCATAACGAAGTTACAAAATCACTCAATAGGTCATAATGAGTACAGAAACCCATAGTTGAAGTCATAAAGTTAATATGTCCAAGTACAATGCAACAATGTTCCTGTGTGAACGCGATTTGAACTCACTTCTGAATATCGCCAGTTCTAAGCTTCTTATTCGTGGAAGAACATGCAATTTGTTAATAGAAATGTATTATTTGTAGATGTTTAAATAGGTAGAAACAGCCAAGTGTAAAAAATGGAAGAAATACCTATACATCATCAGTTCGCCACTAGTATCCATCGATTGCCCGCGACTCTTACGATGTCGTCGGTCTACCTAGTGGGAGGTCTGCCTACGCTGTCTCTTCCGGAACGTGGTCTCCACTCGAGAACTTTTCTTTTTCATCGGTTATCACTTCTGCGAGTGCTGTGGCATGACCATTGGAGCCACTTCAACTTGCACGAGAATCATCCCGAAAAGAAATATAGATTCAACGCAGTTCTTTGTAACATGTGTGACGTGTGTACCTACTTTCCTAGAAATGAACATGATTATTTTGTAGTATCAAAAATCGACTGTAGCTGGATTTTGACGCATGTGTTTGCAAGCGTAACCGTTAAAGAGTAGGGTAAATAAAAGTAAACAAAATAACAACAACTAAATTTTAATGAATTCTTGCTTTATTACTGTTTCTTAACTCAATTATTATTAATTTATCAATATATTGTTGTTGGAAATTAGCCTATTTATAAAAATAATTATAATTTATAATTTTAATTAAATTAAATTATTTCTCACCACAAACCAAAAAACACGATACAAATAAATACAAAATACTAGCTAAATAAACCAAATTCTGGTTGTGGATATGGTAGTTTCTCCTATATTTGTTGTTATTTCTTATATTGTTTTCTCTTACCTCTTTAACTGTTTATCAGTATTGGTCGTCGTCTACTCCTTAAGCAACAAATCTGAGAAATCCATAAATTCTACAACTGTTTCTCAAAGTCATCTCAATTTTCATATTAGCATCGCGTCTTCAATCATATTGTAATCTTTGTCAGCTCTGCAGAATTGTGAGAATCGCCTTCCCTTCCGCATCGTAAATCATTTAGCGTCTCTTTCTCAGATCTACGGAGAAACTGCATGCTCCGGCGTTTTAAATTTGTAGAAGTTGGTATTTTAGGTTTCACCAAGGTATTTTTAATTTTTGAGTGGGTAAATATTATTGGAATATTATTTGGAGCAGTGGTGGCCCAGTGGTATCGGCCCCGACTTACGAGTGGTAGGTCGTGGGTTCGAACCCAGCCTGGCGCATTACTTTGTGTAATTTATTTCATCACCACTGCTCTCAAAACGGTGAAGGAAAACATCGTGAGGAAACCGGCATGTCCTAGAACCAAAAATTCGAAGATATGTGACATCTACCAATCCGCACTGGGCCCGCGTGGTGGATTATGGCCCACTCCCTCTCACAGAGAGGAGGCCTGTGTCCCAACAGTGGGAACATTGAAGGCTGATGATGATGATGAAATATTATTAGGAACTGATTTTTGTGAGATAGTACATATTATAGACAAGTATAGTATATAGTATTATAGTCACTAGTTATGACACCGATTACGAGTAGCAGATCGAATCTAGCTAGGCGCACTGCTTCACGCCTATATTTTTATCGGCAATATTTTTTTTTCGATTTCAGCTATAAATAATGACAAAAATTACAAAACTAAACAGTTTTGTATATTTTTCTATAGATACAGAGGTCGCAATCACTTGTTTCCGTCACCACTGCTCTCACAACGGCGAAGGAAAACGTTCTGAGTAAACAGGCATGCCCCAGAACATAAAAATATGAACACATGTTACATAATATTGTGACCCAGGGCCTAAGATTGTTGTACATAATTTTATAAATTATAAAAGCAAAACGTTCAATATAAAAAATAACGGTAACTTTACAACTGAACCCGTTAAGTTCCACCTGGATCAAACATACCCTTAAACATTTAAAGGGAAAATTAGTTAATTAAAAAATGCAAGTACCGCCCAAACCGGCGTCTCGGTGTTTATTGAAACAGAAAAAAAAGCAAAAAGAATAAACAGAGAAATTGTTCTTAATAAACTTGTCACGCGAGAGGGCGAAAGTTAATTTCCTGTTTCGTCCAATCTACCAGGAAACCGGACTGTGTCCAGTGCAAGATGAGCGATAAATTAGAGTATAGCATAATTTCGCAAACTCTTGATAATAGTCTGTTATTAATTAATAATATCTGTGTAGTGTACAATCGCTCAAATTATTCATGGGTTATTATTTTCATTGCCGTACCAATTTTCCTTCGAAGTCTTTCGCACTGCAATATAAAAAAATGGGTGCAAAAGTGATTAGACAGGTGTCCTATCAATACTAAAGAAGGTTCTACCTCTTTGGTTGTTGTTACTAAATCTCTTATCACGGAACTGATATTCTAAGGAGTACAATATTATGGAAAATAATGGTGTGTGCAAAAGATAAACAATGTCTGTTGTCAGGAAACTATATTATCACTTGACATTTTTTTCTTATTTACGAGTAAAAGAAGAAACAGAAAAAGTATGCCGTCATCATAGCTTTCGCTGTGCAGCTAGCGCAACAGGAAAAAATTAGTGTTTTATTGGCGACCACGGCTCCGTCGTCCGTCGCGGTGTTATTTACCCCCGCGACGAGGGAAGGTTAAAAAGCCTTGTCGACTTAATGTGATTTAAGTTGAACACCAAGATTTCCTGTTACTAAACATTCTGATTCGCTTTTTTTTTTGTTTAGTGTTTTTTATTTATTTGTTCAAGTTGATTGGATTCTGGAGCTGGGTGTTTATTTTTTAATCGATTCGGGGCAGCTAGACGGAGGGTAACTTCTTTTAGTGAATTATTGATCAATGGAGCTTTTATTTTTGCCAGTTAGCCAGGTTGGAGGAAGTACAGAACAGGAAAGTATGCCAAAAAAAGAGCAGGCACAAACCCAAAAGTAATCTCGGGCTGAAATGCTGATGTTGACTATGGCAATAGTTTACTAACTAGACAAAATAAACTACCAGTTGTACAAATTACCTGATTTAAAGAGCTCGAATTCTATGGGGAGCGGTCTTTACCCAGAAATGGAATGATAGGCTTTACAGTAGACAAAGTTTTCTCTCTAAGTCGATGGTGTTATGCTAATTTAGTGGCAAAATTCTCGCATAACCGGCAAAATGTGATATATGTGATGAAATTAAGATCAACAAATTGGAAGCCAACTGACCATTAAACCGAAATGCAGATTGATAAATTAAAACCTATTTAGAACTTCACTTGTACCAGTTTCTTGGTATGAAATATGATCTTAGGCGTCTTTTACGACACCCTCATACAGTTCAAGTGGTACAGTCATAACCAATACCACTCATCCGATGATCAATGTACTCGTCCTATCAACCTAGTTTCAAACTGTTAGCACGAACTTCGCAAGTGTGTGAGTATCTTCGCCTTATTTCCCTAGTAGCCAAACATGGCTCCATGTATCAGGGAGTGCGAATTAGTTTAGAGTTTATCTTGAATTAAACAATATGGAGAAACTAAATAAATTAATCTGTATTAAAGCTGGTAGTAAATTAAAAGAAAATTCCAGATACTTTTTCCTTACTTCTTTTATTTGCCTCAATGTAGCCCAAACGCAAAGATGAAACCTAAGATGGAGCCTGGCAACACTGGTGAGGCCTAGCGGCGCCAGTGGGATTGCTTAGCCGTTATGGCAGGTTAGAGGTAGCCTGTGTTGCCATTGGATGGAGTAGATTGCTACGATATTTAGCGATCCATTCATCAAGAGTCCTCCCAGCCCCGGGCAGGGCGGGAGGGACTGTCAGACTTGTACTGACTAAAATCCACGGTGTCCTTCGGTAGCCCTTTTGTGTACCGGAGTCGCGGTATATGTATGTCCCGCGACCCACGTACCCTTATTGCAAAAACCGATTGTCTGCATTTTTAACCAATTTTTAGTTTAATATAGAAATCGAATCTTCAAGTCTAGACTAAGCTAAAGGTAAAACCCATTATCGCTCGAATTTTGATGCAGATAATCGGTTTTTGCAATAAGGGTACGCATTGATCTCAGCCATTCCAAATATAAATTGAATTGTAAAATTAAGATATCGCAGATAAAGATATTATATGCAAAGGACAACAAGGCATAAAATATGCGCATTCCAACCATCCCTCAATGTGTACAAAAAGAGTAATGCCCAAACATGATTCACAAATTATTCCTTTCATGTCACAAAGCCGTCTACGACAAAAAATACTTCGGGTTTTAATTTCAAAACCACAAGAAACAAGCAACCTAATCACAGTATACATGGTCCCCCAGCAATTTTGACATCACAAAATTAGTGCCTTCAATAGCAAATCGTTGCACCACAATAATTGCAGTTCTGAAGTTTTTGAGGGGATGGTGATACTTCCCCTTATTCACGTCTAGGGATTGATTAAAGGGGTTGGATTTGTTGGGTAAGACTGCAGCCTAATTGTGTAAGACACTTGCAATCATAATCCTTTTCATTTTGAGCAGTTCAAGAATTTTTGTTACAACTTCATAAAAATTTTAAGCTATTACATAGCTTTTATCGCGGGCTCTGAGCGCGGCGCGGCGACAGAATCAAAAAAAATCCAAAAACCTAACGAAAATACCTGACACCACGCATCGGCTAACATCGTTTCAGTTCGGGAGACTTCGGCAATCATAAAAATATCCGTCATAAAAACAATTTACTTTTTCTTACTGGTTCTAAACGGCCAGCTACAAAAGGAGTTTGCACAATGAAACCTACTTATAAAATTCTCCTACAAAAAAGAAGTTCTTTATTACAGTAGTGCACCACAAACATTTTAAATAAATTATATTCTCGTTAAATATACGTGGTAGGCGATTTTATTCTTTTAAAATTAAAAAAAAATGTTATGCAATAGCTTCACCGCGGCAGTCTCCGAGTGCCACGTGTGTTTTTTTTTTGTTGCTAAACTGACTCATTCCGTGATAACGGAAAGGACGGTCAGACTCCTACTGACTAAAAGTCCACACTGTTCCTTAAAAACCATTTGATGAGCCTTCCTAGAAATAAACTAGCAGATTCGATTATACTCCCAAGGAGATGTGGCAGATCGGTTGTAGACACAAGATTCTGATGGAAACTTCAATTCAAGGAAAATCCGGTATCTTGAACTGTTACTCACTCTTTAATCGAACCGTTACTCGTACTTTAGAGTCCATCGGAAAACTATCTACAGTTCTACTCTTCTGCTTTGTGCTGCTGTTTTCACAAAATGAAAGGGATTCTCATTGGGTTACGTAATAAGGATGCTCTTCCTATAAGCTTCTAATGAAGATGTGATTATTATGGGCGTGTAAACTTTGATTGCCTTTGAGGGAAATTGGGGTAATTAAAAGTCGATGTAAGAAGGGTAACGTGTTGCTTGGGGGAAGGAGTGTGGTTGCAAATTGTATTATTTGAGGTTGTGGTGTTGTTGTCTACAACGTGTTGCGTTTTCCTCAATATCACATTGATTTAGTGAAACATGAATATCAGACATATTCTCTTAGCGACAATGAAGAGTTGCCTTTGTTCTTTGTTCATTATAATTATATTGGATAAATTGCTTTAATTATAAAAATGGGCAGGGCACATCGCTCGTAGAACTGACAACCGATGGGGAAGAAAAGTTCTCGAGTGGCGACCACGGACCGGAAGACGCAGCGTAGGCAGGCCTCCCACTAGGTGGACCGACGACATCGTGAGGGTCGCGGGTAACCGATGCGCGATGAATGCAAGTGGCGAATTGTCGTTCGGCGTGGCGGTCTAAGGGGGAGACCTATGTTCAGCAGTGGACGTCTTTTGTTTGGCTGATGATGATGATGATGATGAATTAGAAAAATGATTCCGCTAGCTTTGACAGTCAGAAATTGTAAATGGAATGTAAATATTTTTTTTTATATTGTTAATTTTATTTAATTGCGTTTACGCCTAGCCTAGATTCAGGCTAAGAGCAAATTCATTCTTAAAAAAAAATATTCCTAATTTATGAAGATTCATCAGCATCATTAACTCACAATGAAAGATAAAAGATAAATCTCACTATATTTTATTTTCATTTAATAAAACCTGGCAAATAAACGCACACACACAACATAACACAGTCTAGTGACCACCATAAACGGTTTATGTTCCCATAAAAGTCAGTAGGACGGGTTTCATCCGAACTTCACTAAATGCTCCCGTAAATTAAACATTTTATGAGAACTTTATGAAGTCGTTTGGCAAATGTCTTCGTTTGTTGGTGTCTTGTCTCGTGATATGATGATTTTAATGTTTTCAATGAGCTGTTGCTAGTGTAAGTTGAGTTAATTATGATGTGGTGATTTATCATGAGCTGAGTAAATTGTGTTTCTGTCTTTGATTCCTTTCAAATTCATATTCGTGGATACAACAGGTTTTTTCTTAAGCTGCTAATTTGGCATGCAATATTTCAACTACAATGGATGCCAGGAAGTCGGTTGTGAAAGAACCGATGGATGGTAGAGCAGAAGAATTCGGAGTGGAGACCGCGTATCAGCAAGCGTAGAGTGGGCGTATCTGGGAGGCCAACTAGATGGATCAACGAACTTAAGAAGGTCTGACCTACAACACGTAAGTTGGGCTAGGCCACCACTGCTCAGTAAAAAGATAAATACATATAACTAAAGCAAGAAGAAGATCTAGTCTAAGTTGGAAACATTGAAATCTTCCTTCAACAAACTAAATCATAACAAAAACAAACACCTAATATCAACTACACTAAACTATTCCAGTCTAACCGTTCTATCTAAAACCCATCTAATATTCGGAACATCTCGATACAGCTCTCGGAAACAATTCGATAATCGATTAGATATTCCTCCGCAATGCACTAGGGAATCGAGTCGACCACGGTATTCGATTCAATCGGGACGATTACTGATTCAATATTAGAATTGTTCGGGCGTTATGTCTTGTGTGTTGGACTAATGTTTGGGGAGAAGTATTGGTTTCCTATTATTTTATTTTATTTTATTGTATTTGGGTGGCTTACAGCTAACAATACATAAGTAGAGAATGAGTTGATCAACGATCAGCCATTTAAAAGCCTCCACAGTTAGCAAAAAAAATACTATTGTTGCACACAAAACAAAAAAAAAAAAAAACATGGTCATATTGTAACTTACAGAATATAAAGACACCAGCACACCAAGCTATCCCAATCTGTCAACATCCATTAATAGATTTTCAACCTTATGACAAATGCATAGGGCCCAATTTTACTCGGTAAATTTTACAGACCGGGCAGTTTGATGCGCTGGCGTCTGCACGAACAGGGAACAGGGCCAAATTAAATATAATATTGACTTCAATACCTGTACAGCATGCAGGCATGCATGCATAACCATTACAAAATAAATTATTTATCAAGAACAACACAACTTTTAGACAAGATTGTACTAATTGAAGCTAAGCTACTTGTAAACAAATCAGTTATGTCATTAAGATTGTTTTTGTACATTTTAAAGTAGTTACTAGCTAGTTTGACTAGATACAAGCATTCAATTGTATCTGGGTAAACGAGCTAGTAACTACTGATTGACAACTTCTGATTTAAAATTTTTGGTTTCCATCTTAGTGTACCTTCATAAAGAAACTTCGGGTTGTCGGTACAGACAGCTGGTCGGTACAAGTACTAGTAGGTGCTGTTGAAATTAACTCTTTATTGGGATGGTAAAATCATACATAGTCACGGCGTCTTTTTAAGACAGTATCACGTCTACGGGGTCGTTTGCTGACAGCTCCTTGAGGCACGCGTTGAACTCGACGTGCCGTCGACTTGGGTCTAGTCCATGATCAGACGGCGAGCTACCCGTAACTCGCAGTCTTCAAGCCCGCGCTTACGTTGGTTGGATACCACCCCGCGTTATTCAAACCCCTGAGTGTCGCCCGCGGGATTAAATGAACCCTAAAAAAGTATAACCTACGCATTATTTATCAAAACTAGTCAGTATAATTGTAATGTTATTATTCTCTTTTAATTATATCAGACACCATACAAGCAAGCGAACCGTACGTAACAAAACAAACACTAGTTACGGCTACTGCATTCAACGCCAATCGAGCGTGCAAAATAACACTTCATCATTTGAATTCGGCGTCGCTCCCATACGGTAATACGTCATATCAATAGCGGGTAATGACCGGCAGTTAATTAGGCGTCATTGCGCGCATCGGCATCCAATGCGGTGGCCGTACATTGTTGTTGCTTTTAGGATAATAGTTTGTTATTAAAAAGCTTTACTTTAATTAAACGTTTCACTGATTTCTACAAGGCATCTTGTCAGTCTGTGAATTAGTATTCACTTCAGAAGAATCCATTTTATAACTCGCCTGTCATTCCAAAAGGCAAAGGTGTACTCATCTAATAAGCATATGACGTTGAAAGTCCTGTGTAATGTAAGCGAGCATCTTTTTTTCAACTGGACACGAATCCTGACCTTACGCTACTTCAATGCTTTCCATACACGATCCAGTTTAAAAGCAAATTTGTAGCTCGCTGGATTAGGAGGGCAGTCCCCTAAACCTAACGATATAATTACAGCAATCAAAAGTAGACAGTCATACACGCTGATAGACATACTTATCGCACTACGCATCCAGCTGGATCAAAGATGACAGCTAAGATGAAGCGAGCTTACCCAGAAGGAATTGGAACTCCTGCGCATCGACGGAACACAGTTAAACTATTTGGCGCTGGACACAGGGCACTAAGACCCGATGAAAAAAAAATGATAATCACAACAACATCACCCTGTACCATTAGCTTGTACGTACACCATGTTGCCACAAGAGTCCAACAAACACAGTGGCCGCACTGCGATGACGTCATTTGCCGTTGTTTGCTGTTTCGGGCTGTAATTGAGAGCTGCGTTTGACTTTCAGATCATAAACCGTATATTACATAGTTGCTTATCTTACTGAAGAGGTTGTTTTATATTGGGTTATCTATCTCAGAAATGGGCAGTGATATTGGATCTATCTCATTCCATACATGGCAATAAACATATATTATTGGGCCACTTATCGTTTAGTCTGAAGGATTTGTACGAGATTTGAGATAAAACATGTAACAAGTCAGGAACCTTCTCCTATTTTCTTCCATAGAAATTATTGGATGTGTTCACAACAGTTATCATGCTCTGGTGGCCTACCATGAACTGTTAACGCGATCTAGTTTAGGCTGTGGGAAAGAGATGGCGCTAGACGACTTATATAGCTCAGTCTCTTTCCCACAGCCTAAACTGGATCGCGTTAAGAGCTCGTGGTAAGGGCCCAGTAGGCAACGGACCAAAAATTCAGTTGTTTCTACGAATAAGTTTTGTTTTATTTCTCAAAAAATCAGTTCAAGTTTTTGATTTTAATCTTCATTTGTAATGGTAACCTGACTTTATTTTCATCGTGGTGACATAATCAAATGAGTCCTCACACCCAGAGTCGAGCGAAAGGAACTGTCAGACTCGTATTGACTGAAATCTACGGTATTCCTTCCCCTTTATATTCCAGGGTCACGGTTACCTAATAAGACAGTCCCGTGACCCACCTGACACAGCAATGCATAGGGCAACCAAAATTACAGGATGTTGGGGTGGATTTCGTCAAAGCACTTTAAAGGTGGCGGTTCGCGTCCGCAACAGAGACAGGAGACCGCGACAAAAGACCACGACTCTAATTAACATTAGGCAATGTGTCAGCGGCAGTTCGCGAGCGAGACACAGACAGGAGACAGATACGGTAGGGATCACCGGTCGCGGTCTCCTGTCGCGGTGTCCTGTCTCGGTCTCCTGTCGCGGTCTCCGGCGCGAACCGCCACCTTTATATCGCAATACAGGTTTTTGTTTTTAAATCTTCATTTCCACTAAAGGACATATCTGTATGACTTTGGTTCATTTTGCCCAGTTGATTATTTTTGTTACAGACTCATTCATTTGTTTATCTGAAATTCTCGATAGAATTGCTAACGAATCAATATGACTCATGAACATGGCAAAAGCATCGTCTCGACATAGAACCACAAAATATCCTAATAATATGCCATGAGAACCCATAACGTGACTCAGCCGGTAATGGCAAGCTATTAACTGAATCCCACGCTATGTAATCATAGCGTGGGATTCAGTTAATATTTTCTTTTGAGAATGGGAAAACAAATAGAACGATAAAATCAATAGACTTTTCTTTGATTGCCTAGCTAGATGATGGCGATATTGCATAATAAATAAGTAAAACTTTTCTTCCAGATTTTCAGAAACAAGGGTTTGGTGACTTGGTTTGATGACTCAACTCGCTCTTTTTTTACATCCTACTAATTATTTGCACTCCAAATTCGTCATAACATTTAGGAAAATTTATAGAACAGACCTGTCATCAGCCTAATATTATAACAACGGAAGGTTGGATGAATAAATAGATATTGGTTAAAAAACTCAATCAAGTCAGAACGGCTGAAAGGAAAACTCAATGAAAATGGTATAGTTAGGTACCTAAAGATTGTAGTCTATTATCCCAGACCATAGGTTACCTTTTCACACGATATTAAAATGGCTGTTTGCGTATGTTTGTGTCTATTTTTGTGAATGCACACACGATACAGGAAGAAATTCCTAGATTGAGGCAACATAAAAAAAATCGGCCAAGTGCGAGTCGGACTCGCCCACGAAAGGTTCCGTAGTAACAAGCGTAGATTAGGGATATAATTATATTGAGATTAGTTAGTAATATACACAAACAATAAAAATAACTTTGTTTTTCATAGTGTTTGCATGAATGGCAAAGTTATATTTGCGGTTTTTGAAAATGTACTATATCCCAAAAACTGCAAACTGTATCTCATCCAAACCAATTTTGGTCTTATCATTCTCTTATTTTAGAAGTTACAGGGGGGGCACACATTTTACCACTTTGGAAGTGTCAAAAAAATAAATAAAAAAAATAAAGTGTGAAACAAATTAAATTAGTAACCTCAATATAATTTTTAAAGACCTATCCATATATTCAAAATTTTTTTTTCACCAAACCACGTGTGGGGTCACACGTGGTTTGGTGAAAAAAAAATTTTGAGTTTCAATTCTAAGTATGGGGGGCACCCCAAAATTAATTTTGTTTTTATTTTTGTGTGAAAATCCTAATGCGGTTCACATAATACATCTACCTACCAAGTTTCAACAGGATAGCTCTTATACTTTCGACAAAAAGTGGCTGTGACATAAGGACGGACAGACAGACAGACATGACGAATCTATAAGGGTTCCGTTTTTGCCATTTGGCTACGGAACCCTAAAAAACCCGTGTGTGAATTTTTGACATCCACGCTGGAGAAGTCGCTGAAAATAGCTAGTACGACTTAATGTTAAATCGTCACATAATCGTAATATAGTGTCATATTAAGGCACTATCAGTACAGATGTACTGATAGTGCCGCAGTGGGCTCTGGTGTCTCTGTGGGCAGATGCCCACAGAGACACCAGAGCCCACTGCCAAGGCTGTTGCCAAGGCTGTGTAAAAGCTACCCAAATAAATAATTAGTCAGCTGTATCACAATGGGGTGCTAAGACAGGAAACCTCCACGTGCGCCCGTGGACTGGAGTTCCCTCTCGGATACGTCCGGGGGGAAGACCAGTTTTTCGGGCCGGTGCGCCCTGGGATGCGGGCAAAAACTCTCCTTAGGCACTGTGTGCCTAAGGGGTTTCTTTGCCCGTATGCAAATAGCCTGTCGGGTGGACGCTCCAACGCGTGTCCCTCTGAACAACAGAGGGCACAGCGGCGGAGCGGGCTTGCGGACGGTGAGTAATGGGTATGCTCGCCGTCCGACCAAGGACCAAGCCCGGGTCGGTGGCGCGTCGTGTTTCACGCGTCACCGACGGGGCCCCTTATGGGGCCAAATGCCTGCCGGGGTCGCGGCTTTTTCTTAATCCAGGATACCGTGGCCCCGGAACGTAAAGGGCATCCGACGGAACACGGGTGGATTTTAGTCAGTAAGAGTCTGACAGTCCGCGCCCTGGGTGGGGCGGGAGGACTCATTTGATGATTTTGCCACCCTAAAAAAAAAAAAAAGCTGTATCACAATGGATCTTGTAAGTATCTCAGGGCTGCGGTGCGACAAGTCGCGCACATACCGCAAGTCGCGCGCTTGTCGCAGACACATCCGACGTGCATGTCTGACCATACCACGACATATACGGAGGCTGCTAAAATGGCGCTGAAAGATGGTCTTGGTCCGTAACTTAACTTCGAGACTCGTAATTATGTTCGATTAATAGAAAGTTCAACACTTCCGGATGCAGGTCGCTTCCAACCGGTATATGTGGAGATCTAAAGGGGAGGCCTATGTTCAGCAGTGGACGTCCTATGGCTGAGATTATGATGATGATGAATAGAAAGTTAACTGAAACGTTCGTTTGAATGAAATTTATTGCGAAACAACCTTCTATCGCCCAACGACTGAATCTCGACTGAGTCTGCTCTTTCGAATGAATTTTAGCGATTTATTGTCGAAAGCTGCATAAAAACATTCAAGAAGCAGACAATTTGACTTCTTCCAAAGCTTGTCTGTTAGTTACCTCATTCATAGACGTATAAATCTTTCACAAGCTTCACCAAAAGTCCTCCGAATCTTAGCTTGGTAATCAACAAACTGCATTGTCGACAAAGACCAAAAAACTTAGCCTTAGCTGCCATTGTAATTATAGTTCCTTTTGCTATTGCTCGGTCGCATGTCTCATGAATTCCGCGTGTGTCCTGGACGGATACGACATCCGACGACGTGCATGTCAGACCATACCACGACCGACGCTAGGGCTATTAAAATGACGCTGGGTGGTCAATAGCCGGAACACTTCCGTTTTTGCTTTACTCATATCCTAGCCTTTAACGGTCCGTGACTACTGACTAGTAATAGCATTTAAACAAGGATTTTAAAGGACACTCTATGATTAAAAGCTTTTGAGTTATCATGGTTTAAATTATGTTGTACTTTCATGTGAAATTACATGGCCGAATGTACGTTTAATTTGATTAATTTAATTTGAATTTTACTTTGAAAACTTTTAAATCTTTCAGAGAGTAGCATTTTAGCGGCTTTCAGTCCTAAACTCGCAGTCGGCACGTCGAGTCCGCTGCAATCGAACATCTCCGGAACATTCTGTAGCTTATACTACCGAATAACAGATAACTGCCCTTCAACAGAGTCAAGCAACAATCTCCCTTAGGACTGAAGATGTAAGATTTGAATTCGTGTGTGAAACAAAGGCATTTAGCAGGAAGCTTGCAAGGAGAAATGCGTCGGTACATACTTGTGAATGGAGCATCATTTCTGAATATTCCGCGTAAAGATTCCTGTGTTACAGAGATGGCTGTAACTATTTGGTAAATAAAGTCACTAATTAGGCAAAATTGAATAGAATAACTAATATACTTAGCTTACTACTTAAATGCATTTTCAGTATACAAAATGTCTTTACACGCCAATTATTTGGCTAGGTGCAAAATTATGTAATTTAAAAGGTCGATACTCAGTGTGATTCCAGTGTATAGTTTTATTATTTAAAACCTTTAACAAGCAATGAGCATACAAATTATATTTTTTTGTGGGTGCTCTTAGAAACTTTTAAATTCATATTACACAAAGAGCCAGAACGGAAACATCTGCCTCATGTATGAAATACAAATATTTGTCCCATGTGGACATCGAACCGACGATGCGCAGTGGTGAACCCAATCGCTCAGCCACTGCACTAAAATGCTTTGATTTTAAGCTGAATACTTTGCTCCAAAACTGCAGTGCTAACAAGTTTGGTCTATCCAAAAATAAGCATCGAAAACCAAGCGTCTCTGAATTTACCAAGGTATCACCAGCGCTGCATGGAATGTGTTATTAAGGTAATAGTTTCCACGAACTGGCGGAACAATTAACTTAATGAATATGCGGGTAGGACTGTAGCTTGTAAGCAAACATTCAGTGTGTTTGCCTCGACTGTGTATGGTTAGCAGGGATGTTCTGGTGATGCCGTTTTTAGTAGTCTGCATAAAACCATGCCTGTAACTTCCAAAGAGTTTGACAAAGATATAATAGCTAATGGTAGTTACACCCACATTTTACCAGGTACGTTTGTTTAAATCCCATGATATAGGACGGAGGGAGCCCATTGCCATTAACTGCGCACAAATCTAAGCTGTTACTGAACAATTTCTAATATAAAAACCAATAACACTTTGCCCAACCAGGGAACAGAACCTGGTGAAGATTGTTAACAGTCCTTCTAATATTATAAACGTGAAAGTTTGTTTGTATGGATGGATGAATAGTGGTTTGTTCCTCTTTTACGCAAAAACCACTGAACGGATTTGGTTGAAATTCGGTACACAGATAGGTTGTAACGTGGTTTAACACATAGGATAGTTTTTATCCCCATCTTATGATCCCACGGGATGATTTTCGAATTGAAACCACTAGCATCAGCTAGTTTTTAAATAAAATTGACCTGCAGTAAACTTTTGATCCACCCTATAGATTACGTAATAGAGGGTAATTGCTACGGCTGTATCTAATGGAAACCACTAATCAATCAATCAGACAATTATGTCGCATATATGCGTGATTGCCGATCGCGACGGTAGACATCGATTTATTGAATCACTGGCCACCGGGAATTATGTTTGTTAGCATTCATATCTGGAGTAATAAAAGCTAAGCCAAATCTTAAAACAGCATAAGTTTTACAATGGAATTAATACTTCTGAAAGTAGAAAATAAGAGATTTTTATGAAGGATTGATTTTTGACGGCTTTTGATAGTAGATTTATAACATTTTCTGATATTATGTACTAGAAAGATTAATAATAATAAAAATTGTCATGTCAATGCTTGCTGCCTGTACCTATTAATATAAATTATGATGTGTTAAAATATAAACATGTGCAATCACCAGTAATAAAAGCCACAGTATTATCCAGGATATTTCTTGGAAAACTTATCAGGATAAAAACAAAGATATTATGATAGACTTACATGTTCCATAGGCTAATCCCTGGAAAATTCTTAGTCATAGCAATCTGAGTGATATTTTTGTTTGCATTACTCATTCTTCCTTGGAATCATAGTTACAAGTAGGTTACTCATAACCTCCTTTGTGTTATGTACTCCTGGTACCAAGGCCATTCCTTTGTTTTGACTCAGATGTTGGGAAATTGGTTTTGGATAGAGTTAGGATTTTATGAGTCTGTTTATTATGCTTATTATCGAACATTGTCTATGGTGAATCACCTCGGTTTATTAACTACCACAAAATATGTTGGTAACTTTTTAGGCCACATGCACACATGTACCTAATATTTTGCTCTTAATTTCTGAAGTATCACCCTTGTGAATGCTTTATTTCTTAAACTACTACACTAATATTATATACAAACTATAAAACTTACTAGTTCTAAGAATACGGTCTAAGAATACCTCATTAAAATCAGTTCAGTAATATGTATAATATACGAATTTTCAAAGGTATGTCCTTTGAAAATTCGTATAACATGAAGTTGACTGATTTACTGCGTTTATTGTATGGAAAATGAAAAGAAGGAACTAATGTTTTCAACCAAACAAACGTCAAACTTCCCGTTTAGTTCACGTCACATAAACGTGAAAATTCATGCTGTAATAGCCCTAGATAACAAGTTAAAAAACTAAATGAAATAAAATAAATACCTCTGGATTCTTCAGAAACTCAAACAATTAAAATAACTCAAACACTAAATAAATACAGAGTGATCAAAAAATGAAAAATCTGTGACTCCGTTTATAACACTAAAGTACTTAAAGTGTCCCAATTAGTGAGTTTTAAGTGACAAATGTGAGCAGTTAAAGGAACTTTGAACTTGTTTTGGTCATACAATTTGACTAATGGGCTGATACAAAAATAACTTTGATTTGTTACTTGAGAGGTCTACCATTTTGAAGTCACGTAACGGATGCGATGCGACGTGACTGCGTCAACGTACTTAATAATGTTAAGAGTTTTGAAGTTGATTAGGTTTTTCGAAATGTTGCAACAACCCAGTATAAAGTTTGCCATTGCCTGACTTAATACAGTGGATCATTAGAAAAGTATTCATATAAATACTTACTATGATAAATAATTACACCATTTGGGATACTTTAGTCTGACGAAATCCATAAAGGTGATTTTCCAGCAATCGCAAAGCTCCATGATCGCAATAATTACTACAGCGGCTGGTAACAAACGTCTATGTAAACGGTAACAAACAGCTATTTCGTCATCTACGGAAACGTTTTTCTTTAATTACAAAATTAGGCCAAACTGTGACAAAGTGTCGTGCACCGTAAAAGCTTCTCGATTTTATTAATAGCTCTTATCTATCATTTAAAAGGGTTTTTAAAATTGTTTTAAGTGCTTAATTTTTATTGGGTGATTGAACATGGTTGTAAAGCGTTGGGTTATTGATGTTACAGACACACATATACTACAGCCATGTTAGGACAATAATCACCATGGCACACGGCGTATTTTAAACGTGTAGAACAATGTTATTATATCATTAAACTTCGCCCTGTGCCATGGCTCTAAAACTATAGAAAGTTCACTGCAAACACTTAACGAGGATGCTATTTAGCTAATTATCTACGGCCAAGGCGTTGTGATGTAGAAAAACGGCCAAGTGCGAGTTGGACTCGCCCATGAAGGGTTCCGTAGTAGCAAGCATAGATCAGGGATATAATTATATTGAAATTAGTAAATAATATACACAAACAATAAAAATAACTTTGTTTTTCATAGTGTTTGTATGAATGGCAAAGTTATATTTGCGGTTTCTGAAAATGTAATATATCTCAAAAACCGCTAACTATTTCTCATCCAAACCAATTTTCGTTGGAAGTTTTTGTTGAGGTCTACATTATATATTTTTTTAGTTTTATCATTCTCTTATTTTAGAAGTTACAGGGGGGGGGGGACACATTTTACCACTTTGGAAGTGTCTCTCGCGCAAACTGTTCGGTTTAGAAAAAAATTATATTAGTAACCTCAATATCATTTTTAAAGACCTATCCATAGATACCCCACACGTATGGGGGGTACCCCCAAAATTGTTGTTTTATTTTTATTTTTGTGTAAAAATCCTAATGCGGTTCACATAATACATCTACTTACCAAGTTTCAACAGGATAGCTCTCATACTTTCGAAGAAAAGTGGCTGTGACATACGGACGGACAGACAGACAGACATGACGAATCTATAAGGGTTCCGTTTTTGCCTTTTGGCTACGGAACCCTAAAAAGGGTTAAAAATTATCAAGGTAAATAACTGTAAGATCTAGCGACATAATTATACTATCATGATCCTTCCAGCTTCTTACTTAAAGCAGCATCTCAAAGGAAAGAGATAGACGGTTATTCAATTATTTTCTCTCTTCCTAGAGAATTTGGTAATTCTGAACAGATCATGCTTAACGTGTGGGTTTGTAGTCTATACATAACTTTTATTTTGAACATTCAATCCTACTGGTTGAACCCCAACCTTCTGTATTGATGTTTCCACACACCCAAGCCCATACATTGACCAGACTGCCCCGCTGAGTTCCACCGCAGTAATTAGATACGTACGATTAATAAGCAGCCATTAAGGCAGGCTACTGTGTGTACTTAGTGCCCACAGTTGAATGGTTGCGATCAAAGCGCTAATGGCAAACACAAAATATACGTATAGAAGTTTAACTAACATAATTATAACGTACACATATGTACAGTCAGCATTAAATCAAGAAAAATAATTAAGTCAAAGGAAGCATAAATTATATTGTGGCCCCCATCCGCTCTTCACCACTCCTCAGAATGTTAGCACGAAAAAGAACTGGCACAACTAATTCACTATCAACACTTTGTCATGAAACTAAGTAGAAAAATAGAACCTCTTCCTTATTTTTACGTCGGTTAAATGGAATGGTGGTCGAGTGGAAACTAAACCTTTTTTTAATACTTGGGTATTACAACCATTCACGCATTCTAACCTCAATCAGACGTTTTTTGTACAAGAAACTGTCAAGATAATCAAAAAGAGAATTTTGATTAGAACCTTTTTGTATAGAACCGACCTTCTGCATAGTTAATTTTAAGTGGTACATAATGGAAAGCCACGTGGCAAAGTAAGGGGTAAAGATCAATATAATAAGTTGGATGTCCAGTTAGCGGAAGATAAAGGATCTTTCGGTTATCAATTGGAATCGGATACTCTTGAGAAGGTACCAGATAGGATCGATGGCAAAATCCGTGTATTGTATGACAGAGTAATATTATATACCTGGTTGTGCGAATATTTACGATTTTTTTCGTCGTTTAAAATCTACAAAAATATTGCGTAACTGCCAAACTGTTGTCAATACATATCCTTCAATGTTTTTTTTTTTATTATAATTGCTAGCTGTTTCCCGCCCCGCGCCTCAAAGAGCGTCAGCAAGATGACGAGGGGGGGCCTTCTAGATGGCCAAAGCCTGCCGAGGTCGCGGAACTTATCTCATTACCGTGAACCTGGAACGTAAAGGGCTAATGAAGGACACCGTGGATTTTAGTCAGTACAGGTCTGACAGTCCCTTCCGCCCTGCCCTGGGTGGGAGGACACATTTGATGATTTTACCACGATAAAAAAAGCTGTTTCCCGCGGTTTCAGCCCCACTACTCGGCTCCTATTGATCATAGCGTGATGTTATATAGATTAGTCTCGATAAATGGACTATCCAACACTTTTTTTTCAATGCAAATTAGTAGTTCCAGAGATTAGCGCGTCCAAACAAACAAACTCTTCAGCTTTATATATAATATTATTAGTATAGAGTGATAGTCTAGAATCACTATGGCTATTGTCAAACAGACAGGCGAAGCGAATGCGATCCGAATCCTGTCATATAGAAAAGCAAAAGGGATCCGATAGTCTAGGTATGTGACAGGCTTCAAACAATTCCTTACAAACAAAAACGCTTCGCTTCGCGTTTACTTCGCCTGTCTGTTTGACAATAGCTTATAAGTTACTTAAAAGATGTATGTTTACCTGGGCTATAAATAAATAAGAAACAAATAAAATGTTACAAATTAATTCATTTAATATCACAGATTTAAATACAAATTTTACATTCGGTTAGTATCTACATAGTAACTTAACAGACTAAATACCTGAAATGTATTAAATGAAAATATTACAATTTTCGTGAACTGTACAAAAAAAATCTATGAATGCTTCCTATCCCTTACACAATAAAGTTAACTATGAACACAAAGCAAAAGCTTTTGTATCTTTTTCTATTTATTATACATAGCTGAATAGTAATATTTTCATTTATAGCAACCAGGCGATATAATATACAAAGCTTATAGTGTATAAGAAAACAATAATCATAAATGTATATCAAATTGGCAGTAGATTCATTGATTGGTTCAGTCTTTGAAAGAAAAGCATTTTTTTATCTGTATTTTTTGTAGAGATTGCATGTTTTAGAATAACTACATCATTCATTAGTCCATTCGTATCAAAAGACCTTTCATCAATGTACACAAAATCTTCGATGGACGTTGAAATTAAGCCCTCAGAATTCGATAGTTTTATAAAAAAAAAACAAAGACTATTTAAAAATACCCGTACTTACCAATTGTTAAGCTTATTGTTAAAACTTTAATTTCGAATCACTAAAAAATCCAACACAGTAAAACTAATAACATACATGAAAATACTAGAAAAGAAGAAATAAATAACGTAACTTATAGGTCTTAAAGTAAGAACCATTTTCATTAAAACGAACTGCTTCTAGGCACATATTATGTGGAAGTAATAGGAATATTCTAACATAAATGCAGAGGTATTTTCCATAGTAAGTAACTTTCGCAATGTTCAAAATTAATGAGTGAAGGTACCTGTCAATGAATATCAAGTTTTCCAACATATTAACATTACGTTTACACCGAGAGCTCAAGTTTGAAAAGGATCTCTATTGATGAGAAAGAATGATGACAAAAGAATAAATATGTATTGAAATAGCAATAGATACTATAATAAATTATTTGAATCAGAATAGGATTAATCAGTACATGAACGTTTTACCAACCAAAATAACTCTCAACAATTTGCATTAGGCAAAGTTTTTACAAAACATTTCATCATTATACCAATAGTCGCAATAAATCCCCATTAGTTCCTTAAAAAAAACAACGAAAAACAAAATCACTTAACAATCGTCAAACATATTTTATCTCTATAGCTGGTATCCAGGTGACCTGTAGGTAACGTCACTGCTACGTCGACCTTGGACATTGAGGTTGGTGATGCTGTTACCAGCTCTGCAAGCGCTGAGGAGCATTCGCTTGATCTGGATGTCATTGTTCTAGCTGGAAATAGGTTGGGAGTTAGACTTGTCTTTTGCATTGTTCCTAACAAAGGATAGACGGTAAGGTAAGCGTCTAATACGCTAGGCTGATATTATTCAATGAAGACAAAAACGTCTCTGAAGTCGTGAAGTAACGAAAAACCTTTGTTTTTTTTTCCTAATTTTGGTTTAAACGAGTAGGTATGATAGATACGTCACTCGAAAGGCCAAAAATTACTTAACCACCAATTTGGATAAATTGGGCGCCATTTTCGGAATCATAATTTTTTCTGCATCGATCTATTTATGTAGCATTGTACTCGAAGCACTTTAGTGACGCTTCAGTAACCCTTCAGTATTTTTTGTTCCGATTACGAAAGTGATTTTGGTATTTTTAAAATATTGCAATAAACGCACCCATACCTATTTATAGGTTATTATGTACCTACTTTTTAATGTAAATATGTATGAAAAAATAAAATATAGGTACCCAATTTGGCGTTTGTGTAATTTTGCCATTCCAAAAACCATTTTTAACACATTTTATTCATTCTATTCTACTATTACATTCTATTTCACTCACAAACATATCTTGTATCCTTTAAAAATATTTTTTTTAGTTTACCGACGAAATGGATCGCTGCAACGATTAGATAAAGCCAATGTTTAATTTAGTAAGGTCTACTGAGTTTCAAAAAAGGGGCCAATTTAAGTGACGCCAAAATATGCAGCTGTGTTAAAGAAATATCAAGTTTCAACTTTTGAAGGAACAGGTACCTAAACATTTAGGTAGGTACCAAGATGTTTTTAAAATCGTTTTTTATCACATAATTTTAAAAACTTAGGTACAATACCTATACATCGTGTTCTTCACGTTATCCATAAACTTTAGCAAATACTTCTATGGCTTTTACAAATCAAATCCAACAAAGGAAGTAGTACTTAAAAAGGCTTCGTTACAAAGATATTTGTAATTTCATTTAATGAAATTTAATTGAGCTATGCAGTGAGAAAGTATCTTAATTTGAAATCTATCAAATACTATTTGCATTTCATTTGTTTCAGCCCGCCAAATGTTATGAATGACGTTGCCAATTCGGATAAAGAGGCATGCATATCGGGTTATTTACGTCTAGGTATTTAGTTTGTATGAAAATTAACAAAAAATAAAAAATAAGAATTTATTAATGTGTCCATAATGAAAAATGCTTACTTCCGTGGTTTGAACATCTGGTCGAAGTTTATGTATATCGTCCGGAACACGGTGTATAATTACATACTTTGTTATAACCCTAAACAGGTAAAATATGGTTTGTGCCTAAACCACAAATCAATCTTATTATTATAAAGACAGGTTTAGTTTCATAAAAAAATCAGCAGATATTACTGGTTAGCTGTTTGTACGTCTTGTAATATTTTTCTACATTCTATTTCTGTGATTTCCCAATATTCTATTTCTGTCATCAAACATTGAATATTGCCTTCATTTTCTTTATTTACAACTACAAAAAATACTCACAATTGGTATAACAACTGGACGCCGAATCCCCGGAAGGGCTGTAAGGCTTCATCTCGTAATGGTTGCTTCCGGTTGACGACTGATGTCTACTCCGGTTCCCAAATGGGGACGAATAGCTAGGGGTGGAAGAATAATGGCGAATATACCAAATGGATGTGAAAAGTTATTACTACGCAAACAACAATATCTCATAACATCACTTTTTATGTTACGGCCTTTTTCTTTTACCGTGAACAGGAGTTGAGCCCTTTTGCTTTTATTCAAAGAAGAGTATTAAAAAAATACGGAACTATAAAAATATATTGAGCAATATTATTTGAATTCGGACATTTGGGTGGAAGTATTGCTTTTTATAGGCTAGTTGGAAACCCAAATAGGGAAACTTGTGTAGGAATTGCAGTTTGAGAACTCCATAATATGGACATTCTTAGGTTCATCGATACCGATGTTTACTTTAATAATTTTTTAAAAAAGAGTCCCAAACTAACTTCTGGAATTAGAAGCAGACCCTTTTAGTATTACCCAGAAAAACTAGTTACATATTCTATTAAATCAGCCCATAGTATCCTGCTAGGCCTCTCTCCACTTCTTCCACTTCTGGCGGCTATCTGGGACCGTGTTCCAGTCTTTCATCACCATTTTCATTTGAGCCAGCCACGACTTCGAGGTTCAAAACCTCTTCTAGAATTTGCAATTGAAAAAAAAAACAAAAAAAAAAAAACAGAATGAAATTTTTTACTAACCTGTCTCTAACATGAGGCATGTCGTAGTGGTTATCAGGTCCCTGCATCCAGTATTCGTTGCAGGTCCTCGTCAGGTCAGGCCCCGCCGTGCTCTTGTCCCTGCCTGAATGTGTCTTTGGTATACCTAAGTGTTTTACAAATAACTAAATGATAAGAAATCATGCAATGTATAAAGTAATTTTAGAATAATTCTTAATCATGTTTATTACACAAGATAAAAACAACTTTAACTCCATTCAGTTTGATATATTTTGATTTAATAAAGTTTGAAGAGAAGAAACAAAAAATAACCTGAACGATGTCATACCTATTCTGCCAGCGGAGTACCCAGGTCTGCTTTTGTACTTGCACCACACAAACAATATGGCGGCGCCAGCGATCAACATGGCGACTGTGATGCCAATACCGACGTACAACGTCGTGTTATTGGTGTAGAATCCTAGGAGAAAGGAGAAACTGAACTTAATGGTCTTGTAGATTGCAAAGCACTCACTCAATCTTTAAAAAATAGTATATTTCTATGGTTGTCTCAAAGAGGTTAAAAACAAAAAGTTAAGGATCGACAAATTTCTCTTTAACTTGAAGGAAATTGAAATTTTTCGCAAGGTATTTTATATGCTTGAAAATATTTAGTTCCTTACTTATGCCACTGGTGCACAGGCCATCAACACAGGCAGCGTGTTGAAGCGTAGACCCCTGACAGTTGTTGCCAGAGCATTCTCTCCGTCGTATCCTTACACACTCTCCACTGCAGGTAGACCATGAGCTCCAAGAAGACCAGGAACCACCTACAGAAACATATTCATCATAAGGATCTATTTTATTTTAAGAACAAGATATAAAATTGCGACAATAGAATAATCTAGATTAACGTGGCAAAACTATTGTGGTGTAAATGCCATCATTGGCAGTCGTACTGTCAAGCTCATTCCTGAGTGTTAGACCTCCTCTCATTTTGTGTAATATTTTCCTGGTCTTACCTAGTGGTTAATCATCCAGGCTGAGCTTTGTAGGCATTCCCCTAGGTTATAACCATTGTATTACTTTTTCTTCATTACTTACTGTTCTGACATGTAACACAATCCTCATCGCTCTGTGAAGCGTGACCCCTACACGGAGCGCCGCCATTGGCTGGGGGTGGCTCGGTGCAGCTTCGCGTGCGACGACGACCGCTCGTGGCTGACCCGCACCGACATGGCGCCCAGCCTGACCATTCTGACCAGCCACCGTTCACTGTCCAAGAAATATTGAAAGTTAACTGGGTTTTTTCCAGTCCGAAACGTTTTCTGTCTATTATTCATTGCAGGAACAGGGGTACGCTTCTACGCGTTAAATTGATATTCCAATTCTGGGTCGACACAATCTAGTTTGACATCGACTGGACGTTGTGTTCGGTTGACGGCAATAGATTTCTCCCCTATTATACGGAGTTAAAGATAACCAGGAAATTGTTGATGCAGGTTCTATAATAAGTCGCTCTTTCAAACCCTTTGTGGTTAAGAAAGGTGAAATGTATTTAAAATTATTGCAGACATAAAAATATTACCACCACAGATGTTGTTAGAAAGTTGCATTTGCGAGGTGTTTCTAAGAATCAAATCGATAACAAATCGATTGTGGAAGTCAACTCTTCGGGGGGTAATGGAACTGGTTGGGGTGTTTCTTCATGACAAAATAAACGTATTAAATGCACTGACTATGGCCAGAACACTATTACTGTACTTAGAATGATAAGATACGAAATTCTCATTATTTTAAAGCGTTTCAAATATTAAGGACTTTCTGTTGTTCAAAGTTTGCTTGCATACTGCTGTTAGTACACCTTATAATCATACAATTATCAAAAATGAAAAGAAACTGTTCCCTGCCAACAATTACCTTCAAGCCGCCAGTTCCTCAGTTTAATAAGTCCTCAAGTTACATCACAATGGCTTGAAAATTGATAATAATGCTAATAATATAAAAGTTATAATTATCAACATACCGTAGACAGACAAAACAGCGACGTCGGACTCCCGTCGACCTGCGATGTTCTCTGCCACACAAGTGTAGTTCGCCATGTCCTAGACATTATGTAAAACATTGTAAATACTAGATTTTATAGCTACTAACCTTGAGAGCCTAAATTAAGTGACATTCATCGATGGCAACGAAAGAACGGTCTTGGAGTGTATTAGATTGACAAAAACTATTTTTTTATTGATAAATCGTCGTAACTATACAAAACACATTAAAACCGATTACCAGCTTCTCATATTGATTCAAAAGAAGGATCCAAAAAACACGCATATTTTTTTTAAATGTATTATACAAGTCCGATTCAAACACTAAGTTAGTGTAGAAGACCGAAGTAAACTATAAGCAAAAAAAGAAAAGGGGCAAGAAAAGTATCAAACATTCAATATTCTTCAGCAGTCATTTAAGACTTGCAATAAGCTAAAACTGGAAACATCACTGAATGAGCACAGATCCTAACTCTAAATGTTTAAAGAAACACAAATAGAACTTACCTGTAACCCAACTTTTGGTAACACAAGAGTTTCATCAGTAGGTTCGATTGTGACTCCATTCCTCGTCCACTTGATGGTAGGTGGCGGTGCTGCTGGTGGTGGCACACATCTGAAGGTCACTCCTCTACCAGCCTCTATTGTTGCAGATAAAGGCTGTTGCAGGAATTGCTTCTTTATGTCTGTAGGACAAAGACTTATTTTAGAAAACAGCATTATTATACTTAGAAGTTAAAGGGACAGTTTAGAGGACGTAAACTATGGATACTGAAAAGCAACACAAATATTCACAGAACATTTACATAAACATAATCAGGACAACACAAGAAAAGAGAAATTGAACTGACAAACAAAGACCGCTCAACAACTAACATAAGCATGAAAATTACAACATCTCGAATTTCATGGAGTTCTATGTCAAGTGAAATCATCAGCAAATAGAAACTGACGAACCACTTTCGTCGGAGACTCTCACTAGAACAAACGTAGATTCACCCTCGTATCACAAATAGAAAGCTAGTGAGCATTCATCAAAGTGCAAAGTGCTCGAGTTAACGAGCGGAAATAATGTTTCCTCCATATAATGGTTCCGTTACCCACCCTCTTAAAAAACGAGGGATGAAAATAAAAATAGTCGTAAAAAAATTTTGGACACCTAACTTGGAACTGTATCGTTAAAAGTTTAGTTTTTCGATGGATAAACAACAATGGTTTGGAAATTAAAAGTAAGTGAAATTGTTATAGGATAAACTAGTATCGAAGTTAGGTTTTAAACACTTTCTTGCTTTCCACTTAGCACTCAGTTTGTCTTGTTTATTGTGAAACTTGTAAGTTCAGAAGAATTTAGAAATGTATAATATACCAGTTCCAAATTTATCTTTTCGTCTTATTTGATACATAAGCATTCTATTTTCTCCCTAACCTCCCACATCCTTTCCACACGTCCAAACCCACACATTTCAATTCCATTGAAAACTAATAAAGTCGTTAAAATATTCCAGCTTTTCAAAGTGTCATTTCGTTGATTATTTCTTTCGTTAACATGGCGTGTCGAGACGTGGCGTGGGGTGTTTATTTCTAGACAATAGGCGTGCCCCTTAATTGTCTGCAATCCACTTTATTTTCGTCTTTCTTCTTATTGTCACAATTTACGCGTTACGTTTCGGACTTTTGTGTTACGTTTGTCTGTTGTTTTATTTTATTTTCGAAGACCCGTCGAGATTTAATTAGGAAGTTATTATGGATGTGCTTCTTCATATTATTGTTTCGTGCGACAAAGTACAATTGAATTTCTAATGAAGTCTTCTGTGACAATATTAAAGAAATCTGTTTTTAATATGATAAAAGACCCTAATCACAAGTTTGCCATCACGGAATAACTGTACAATTACAGTACTGTACACACATGTTACTAAGCTATCAGTTCCATCAGCATACTCTTAGTAAGGGGTGCGTCTCATTTCATGTAAAGTTATTTGATATATTTTCATTTCAATAACGTTCACATGATATAATCAACGTGAGAAATACCCAACGATGGATATAATTTCTTTACACATAATGTTTGTGTTACTCTAAAACTCATTTCATATAATTTTATTTGATATAACGTTTATTTAAGCGAAAATCATTATGATAACGTTTGAAACATATAATTTAACGTTTAAACCATTTTCTTTGATGACTTTGGCTTATCCTTTGGACTTTGATTGTTTGCCTTCACGAATGCTATTGTTATTAGAAAAATTTAGTATCCAAGAGCGAGCGAAGCGAGCTCGGGACTTGGGGCACCCCGACACGGACAGGTTAGGTTCGAAGGGGATGGCGGGGTCTGAAAGACCCCGCCATCCTCTTCGTGTTAGGTTACTTTAAACCTTGCACGCAGAAATAGGAGCCCCGCGAAGCGGGGCTCCGTCAAGCCAGCATGACAGGTAGTAATCAGTTATTTGACCTAGGATGCAAGAGCGAGCGAAGCGAGCTCGGGACTTGGGGCACCCCGACACGGACAGGTTAGGTTCGAAGGGGATGGCGGGGTATGAAAGACCCCGCCATCCCCTTCGTGTTAGGATACTTTAAACCTTGCACGCAGAAATAGGAGCCCCGCGAAGCGGGGCTCCGTCGAGCCAGCATGACAGGTAGTAATCAGTTATTTGACCTAGGATGCAAGAGCGAGCGAAGCGAGCTCGGGACTTGGGGCACCCCGACAAGGACAGGTTAGGTTCGAAGGGGATGGCGGGGTCTGAAAGACCCCGCCATCTCCTTCGTGTTAGGTTACTTTAAACCTTGCACTCAGAAATAGGAGCCCCGCGAAGCGGGGCTCCGTCGAGCATTCATGGTAGGTGGTACTATTACTAGGTACATCAGAGTTAGATTACATACCAGGAAGAAAAAAAAAATAGACCAAATAAGTTTTATGTCTTTTGAGTGGTATACAAAACGATTTTATATTCATTGATTGTTATGATTATAGAAATTAGTCATTATAAAATTATGTCAATCGTTTATTATATTAAAAGATTGTTATATCAAATAAAATTATATATTCAGTTGTTATCTCTTGTAAATATTAGAGATTTTGTAGTTATATCATATATTACTTACCCCTTAGTAAGAAACAAGGCTAACACAAAGATGGTCTATAATAAACATAGTGCTAAACTGTAAGACATAAGCACAGGTTCCAAGACACAAAAACAAGTTTAAGTACTGGTAAGCGAAGCAACCTGTCCTGTAAACCTAACACGATACTGTTATACGAGTCTTCTTTGACACAACTTGTGTGACCGCTTACAATTCAGTTCACTGCATAAAAGGCTAAGAAGGGTAAATTAAATTAAATTAGTCGGATAGCGGCGGATAACTACTTCTTGCAATTTTATGTAGGGAATATTGATAGAACGTCGTCTTGCTTGACTAGTGTTGGCTTGAGACTTATAGCACAAGTCAGGCCCCGGATTAAATTTTGTGTCAGTTTATGTTTTCCTCATTCATAAAAATCTATAACTGTCAAATGTATTTTCGTTTTTGGGTAATACATAACCATATCTGTCAAGTTTCGATTAACAGACGTTCAGGCCGTTGAGAATACTACCCGCGGCACTTCGATTATGTCATAACTTTTAATATTGAAATATAGAAACGTTTCTATAAAATTGATAAACCTTCTCGTTAGCATAATTTATAAAAATGATGATCACAAATCTGCTCCAGGCGTATCGTTTACTAAATAATAGAAACATTCGGATGTTAATGAGTATCCACTAGATGCCGTTAAGCAGCGGAAACTATTAACTTGTAGAAACAAAATATATTAATGAAAACAAAACTAAATGCGGCACGGCTCTTAGTTCTACTTTGATGATCGTAAAGTTTTTAATTTTACCTGTTCCATGGAGAATATTTATGACAAAAGGGCATGCTCCGATTAATGGTAAACGTTTGTAGAGAGAAAACAAAAAATAATTTTTCGATGGGACTGTGATCAATCATGATTGTGTGTGTTCCCAAGTTTATCCCACCTTGGGAGTTGATATAGGAACGGTTTTTTAATGTAACAAACAAAATTACTGGTAACGTTTTATGTTCGGTGAAATAAGTTCCCTAGGGGTAGGATCATTGGACCAAGTTTAACTGTAGGTAATTTTATTTCAAACTCACTACAAATAAAATTGTATGTAGTATACCGCTTGGTGTAGGTATCAATCCTACGCTTAACAGTTGCTGAGCAATAAATTATTTTTATTATCTTTTTGTAAGACTTAATTATTGTCTATCTCAAGAGATTAAGATCTTTAATTACTATCTATGTTATAATAATAGGCTTGAGTTTGATTAACTTTTTATTTATCTTGCGGTCTCTCACGTAGTGAAGAGTTTAAAATTCCTAACGCCACTTTTGAACTTCAGTGTCCCCAAAGTTTAACTTGAAAAACAATGCACTAAATTCTAGTTTCGAAGTTAGCAGCTAACTTGGCACGTAGACCCAGTTGGCTGGGGAAAACACTTCTTGGCGCAGAAATGCGCCAAAACGACATTGTGAATGGTGCATATGGGCCATTAGAAGTAGGACCTGCTGTAAGAGCAAAGCTTTTAAGTGATAATAATATTTTTGAAAGATAGCTGAAATAATATGTTAATAATATTATGAGTGTCTGCCATTGTTTTAAGATAGATGATGAGAGATAATTATGTCGAAAGTATGATTGAAAGGAATCTGAAGACAAACAAAGACAGCCGACATAAATGTCTGAGGGGATAGAAAAAGTAAGATTCTATCACCGTTATCAACTGTTGAAATGTCTATAATATAATATGATGACAAGTGCCACCGAAATGTCACGTAATTTTTCGAATGACATACCTTTGGACAGTCGTTATCGATGATAATAATATATGTCACTTCATCAATGCCTTAGTAAGGCTGTGATATATTTTTCGGTCCATAGCTGTAATGAACATAATGATAAATTGTATAAAAATTATACTTACAAGCAAATTCAATCAGAACACCCTGACTCCGTATTCTGCCTTTGCTGTTCCAAGCATAACATTCACAGCTATACTTCTTATTGGCTCCATCCAGCTCATTCCTGGTCACATTGAGTTCTGCTTCCACAACCCTCACTCCATTATGAGGATCCACATGTTCTAGCTGTACAGTCTTGTCAGACCTAACATCATTGCATTTAAAGTATACTTGAAGAGCATTGGCAGCTCTACAGAGTAAATTTGCTGGTCTATTTCTAAGAACATACGAATTCTTAGGTTCTAATAGAAAGATTGGCAGACCGTCTATCGTTTCGTCGTTTTCTGGTAATGGTATATAGTCGTCTTCTTCATCAGCCTCAGCTTTGAAGTCGGAGAGATATGGATCGAAGTTGAGTAGACCATCTGGATGTATGTATTCTGGTCTCGTTTCTTTTGTTGTGTGTTCTGGGTCTGAAACAAATAACTGAAGTTAGTTCAACCACCTGTTAAGTTTATATGTTCGTCTTTGCGTTTCAAAACCACAGAACTGATAATGATGAGAATTTGTTGGATATTACTGTGTGTGCTCGCAAAGGATTATAGCTTAAAATAATGCGTTTCACTGCAACCCACGTTGGATACAGTTTAAATCTACAATGTAAACTTGCAACTTTGGAATACTTGTTACAGAGACATGCCCATTATGAACCTGATTAGATAGTAAAAGTTCAATGATCGTTCCTTACGTTTCAAAGATGTTATTGTTTTACAATGTTTATTGATTTATTAACTGTTTCTGTTTTAATTGCACAAATGATTACAATCATAATTACGCTGTATGCTTTAAACAGTAATTGATGGTATCTACCACTTGATATACTGATCAATCTGGAAGAAAACCACATTACTTCAAAGATATTCTACAAAGCACATAAAGATTCTATTAAAAACACTAAACATTTTACTTTCCATCCGTCGGTATTTCAAAGCGAACATAGCCCACATCAGGTAGCCGGCTTTTCGTTGATAAATAGTCAAGATTACAGCGCATAAGCAAAGCCGCTGCTACTACATGTTTTTAACCAAGATCATATATATTTAAGCGCGCATATCTATGCTATGAAAATAGACCAGATAATAGCGTAATCAAGGATGCCCATAGATGATTCATGGAGCTTGAAACCAAGCTTAAATGTATGAATAAATTATTATTTAAATCTTTGTTGGTGTTTATTAAGCTATCAGCGAGCGCTTACTTATAAGATGATTGTACGGAGGTAGGTTCTTAATTACTACCAGATATTTATGTAAGTGATTCATTTATTTTCCTTTTAGTTTATGTACTTTTTTAAGCTATTGCATAGCTTTTATCGCGGGCTCTGAGAGAGGCGCGGCGCGGCGACCGAATCAATTTTTTTCCAAAAACCTAACGAAAATACCTGACACCACGCATCGTCTTACATCGTTTCATTCCGGGAGACTTCGGCAATCATAAAAATATCCGTCATAAAAACAATTTACTTTTTCTTACTGATTCTAAACGGCCAGCTACAAAGGGAGTTTTCACAATGAAACCTACTTATAAAATTCGCCTACAACAAAGAAGTTCCTTATTACAGTGCACCACAAACTTTTTAAATAAATTATATTCTCGTTAAATATACGCGGTAGCCGATTATATTCTTTTAAAAAAATTATGCAATAGCTTCACCGCGGCAGTCTCCGATTGCCACATGTATTTTTTTTATTTAATACACAATGTAAGGCTCTTTTAGTCTAGTAGTCTAATCCATGGTTGAAAAAAGGCCTGTGTATCAGCTGTGGGAGCATTTTAAGCAGCAGCAGCTGCTGACAAGCCTCCTCTCTGTGAGACGGAGTGGGCTGAAATCCACCACGCGGGCGGGTCCAGCGTAGGTTGGTAGATATCACGTAGTTATAGGACATGTAGATTTCACAAGATAATTTCCTTCACCGTTTTGAAAGTAGTGATAATGAAATAAATTACACAGGAGGCGTTATTACCTGGCTAGTTTCGAATCCACGATCTAACTACAACTCGTACACTTTATACTGCTAATGTGTCCTTTCACTCATGAATAACTCCATCAAACGATAAAATACTACAATTTCAAACTATTCTATCAATCGTATCATTAAACTCACCATCACCAATAAAGGCTATCGCTATCGGACTCGATATCCTTAACCACCTGTCAATCCCAAACGGTCGGTTACACACAGAAATCAACGACGCGTTATAATCATACGTACACTTGCCACAAACAGAGTTAGGTTAGAACACAGAGGAAATAAAGGAAACAGAAGGGCCACTTCATACAATGAACAAAAATAGAAAATGGCCTTGGTTAAAATATTCGATTTGTAGAAATCACGTCAAAATAGCAGTGCAGTAGTAGCAGAGCAGTGGTGGCCCAGTGGTATCGGCCTCGACTTACGAGTTGTAGGTCGTGGGTTCGAATCCGGCCAGGCGCATTACTTTGTGTAATTTATTTCATCACCACTGCTCTCAAAACGGTGAAAGAAAACATCGTTAGGAAACCGGCATGTCCTAGAACCAAAAAAAAATCGAAGACATGTGACATCCACCAACCTGCACTGGGCCCGCGTGGTGGATTATGGCCCACTCCCTCTCTCAGAGAGGAGGCCTGTGTCCCAGCAGGGGGAACATTTATAGGCTGATGATGATGATGATGACGTCAAACAGCACAAAATTTTGCTGTAATATTGAGTTATAGACGTTTCCTTTCTTGAAGGCTCTATTAATGCACTGATCTTAAGCACCTACGATATTGTAAGAAAAATAAATTGTCATCAAAGTCAACATCATCAACTATCCTCTGTTTGAAAAATTCCTATGCTTAAAAACAATAATGCAGTCTGTGAAAATTCCACGTGAGACCAAAATTATACAATCAAAAATATTATCGTTATGGCTATCGCAAGTGCACAACTCTGAAGCTGTTCTTCTGAATATAATTTATTCTATGTCTAGGGTGCGCGCACATTGTGGCGGAACGGTGAGTGAAGTGTGCAACTAAAGTGATTTGATCGGCGCTCCCCGAAACGCACCGAATTGAACCACGACTCAAAATGATTATGGAGATGCGACCAGCGTAGTGTGAAAACTGTTTTGTTCCTGATAAGGTTCGTTTCAGAGCGAATAAAAAGGAGAAACAAAATGTCGGGAAACAACGAGAATCATCAATAATGCCGATTTGCCTATTTTAACAGGATACGAAGAAAAAAATAATCGAAGTTGGTAGACAATTTTCATTAATGAAAATCAAGTTAGGTGCGTAATATTTGCAACCAGTGTTTGTGTGATCTGATTTATGAATGTAGACGTGAAAACCAGCCAAGTGCGAGTCGGACTCGCCCATAAAAGGGTTCCGGCAAGTAACATAATATAAAAGTTCTTGTAGTTGGTTGTTACTTTGAAAGGTACCTAAATATTGCGGTTTACGATTTATGACGTATTAAAAAAAAGTAATTACTTGATCTCGTTCAAAGTAATTTTCGCTGGAAGTTTACATGGTAATGTACATCACATATTTTTATTTTATTTTTATTATTATATTATTTTAAAAGTTACAGGGGGGGACACACGTTTTACCACTTTGGAAGTGTCTCTCGCGCAAACTGTTCAGTTTAGAAAGAAATGACATAGGTAACCTCAATATCATTTTTAAAGACCTATCCATAGATACCCCACACATATTATGGTTTTGGTGAATTATTTTTCACCACAACCAGGGGTATGGGAAACCCCCAAATTTTTTTTTTTTTTCGTGTTAAAATCCCAATGCGGTTCACATCATACATCTACTTACCAAGTTTCAAAAAAAAAGTGGCTGTGACATACGGACAGACAGACAGACAGACATGATGAATCTATAACTACGGCTACGGAACCCTAAAAAGGAGTATAAATGTTGGGATCGTGGTTGGTGGTATTCTGTAGTTTCTTTTTACCTCCATGGTAAAAAGGCTTGAGTTTATGTACCTACATCGTCATCATCATCATTGGCAGCCCTGTTCCAGTCAATGCTGAGTAAAGCCCTCCTCCTTATTACGCCCTGCTTCCTTGAGCTGCACAAGTCTAAACCAAGTATTATCAACAAAGTAGAATTTCGTGAGAACGTGAATGTGTTCAGAGGAAGTACAACCTAACTCCTTAAGTAGATGTTTCTGAATCGGTTTCAGCGCCAATAATGGTCATAAACATCCTGCTATTGATAAACTGGACGCACTACCAATGTTAAACCTACCATAAAGTTGTCAACAGGCTAAAAATAACCCGATTACCATAACAATTTCGAACCACTTACGATTTTCAAATGAGGTAATGAAAATAATCGCAGTTGCGTGTCTTCCCCTATAATTGAAAACTGCGACTGGTCGCAAGTCGTTCTACTTGTCTTTTAGACTTATTTTTAGATAATTGTAGCACTCATACAATGTAATTTTATGATTGACCAATAAACAAGTTGAGGACTATTAAAAAGTTAGTGTAATTGGTACTTGAGTGGAGTGATGTCAACCTGCCCCAAGACGAGGTTTACGAGGTAAACAAAGCCATTAAATAAGTTATGATTTCAGGAGTCTTATACGTAGAACTTTATGGTTCAGAAGCGATAAAGTTTGTGTAAAATATGACTAACAAAACCATACTAAATATGCATGTATCTGTAAGAAGTTGGAAGATAAATCTTGACATCAGCCATGGGTGATACATTGCTTCTATCTTTAAATCAAATCTATATCTTTTTGAGGGAGGCCCTGTGTACCACCAGGGAGAATGTCATGGGGTGTCATAACACCATGCCTTCATCCGTGTTGGAGGTCATCCTCAAAAGGGTTTGGTACAGTAGATATACCACGTCTAACGAAATATTTTACGTCATATACGGACTGCTCGAGTTAGCTAGTCATCAACATACACGGACTGCACAAGAAGTCAATGTAAGCCTGGTGACTGCTTGACCACACTGACCGCCAGAAGTATAGTTCGACTGCTCGGTTCCGTTTATGTGTGTACTTAGAAGACTGGAGTTTGCTAAGCAATCGCAGTTCGAAGCCTAGAGTCAGTTAGTTTAGAGTTTTAGACACATGCATTTTAGTTCAAAGGTTGGATTTCCATAATAGCACAAGCCTTAATGAAACCAGTAGTTACGTTCAATCAATATAACTGGTAAAGCCGCCTCAACCATTTAAGGGCAAATTACAAATAGTTAACCATAAAAAGTACAAATTGACACATGCCCGTTGAGCCAACCGTTTACACGTCTTACTGCGCTTAATCAAAGGATGAAACTCGTCCTCTAATTGACTGTAATAAATTTAGGATGTTCACTCCATGTGAGTATTAAGAGTTGTTACGTAACTTCCTTTTAAACCGTGTTGGAGTGTGGATACAATCATGTTATTACGTTAGAATTTATTAGCTTTGGCAAATTGGATGGTGTTAATGTGTAGTTATTAGGACCAGTTCTGTTTATTTCTGACCTTTGATACACTTGGAAAGGTTGTAAATGGCTTGCTTTTAATCTTGGCTTGATTTTTGGTACACTTTTCAAATCAGCAAAAACAAGTAGACAATTTTTTTTCTAGGGTATCAACCTAGCTATTTTGCAATTAAAACATTGGTTTGGTCATCTATTTTGTGATTTACAAAATAGATGACCAAACCAATGTTGTTGAAGCACATTTAAGCATAACGTCCTACCAAAATCTTATCCATTTCTAATTTTGTCCTAAAAGTAGCCTATACGTTTTGTACTTTTTTTTTAAGTTTAGTATTACCCCTCGCAATTTTTCCCCTCAACTTTCTCTCGCTCTTTGGTTTAACGCCACCTAGGGCGCCATAAGTGGCGACTCAGGGATTATATGAAGTGGATGAGCAGCATCCATCACACTAATAACTACATGCTGTGAAAATCTGGCCTCCCTTGGGATTGACGAGATCAAACGACAGATTAACACAATGCATGAAATACATGTTACAAGTAATGTATACAAAGATGCAAAAAGTTGCGAACAATTTGATTATTGTTATAACTCACTTATGTAAATTTTCTGGCTCGTTTTCGACAATAAATCATCTACTGTGGACATCCATTTTGTAATTGTTCTTAAATTGTTATGCGGACCAATTGGTCCGCTCAACATTTCAAGGGATAAACAAGCAAACCACGATCTTACAAGACAAAAACAGAAGCAGTAACACTACTGCTTTAGAAATGACCAAGAAAGAGATCATAGAAATTAACCATTAACAAAAATTAGCGAAGTAAACCACCAAATACCTACATTCAGAAAATATTATTATTTGAAACTGTCACTTGTAGGAACACTAGATCACGATAAAGTTAAGTACAATACAGCAAACCGTGCAGCCGTGGTAACAATTCCAACCTTAATTCGATTTTATAAGCCTTCCGTACTAAATAATTACTAAAAGTTTTGTTCTCGCAGTACGCTTACCTAGCCAGCCATATCACCCGTAACATACGCAGCATAGAATACGCACAGAGCTGATACTGACAGGATGTCAACCCATCGCTAACACGCGTAGTAACCCGTTCCTCTCGGGACCAACGCTTGCGCGGAATATTAAGCAGATACATTCCATATTTTCATTCATATCAGTAACGATGTACTGTGAATGTAATCAATCGGGGAGCCCGTGGCGGTGACGGATTGGATTTGGATCATTTAGGATGGTATTGTTTTGTTTATCCGCTTGTTTTCTACTTGGTAACTTATTGGATGATAAATTATATCTGAATGACGGTTTGGATATGGAACTCACGAATTTCATACTGCCAGACCAGAAAAAAATGAGTATAGGACATGCCGAAACGAAAGTCCTAAGACAGCAGTTCTAGGACATCCCCCAATCTGCAGTAGACATACTGAATAATCTTAGGAGTGTATCAGACTGCTGTGCTTGCTGTTGCGGGTTCGATTAACGCACGGAGTAAATATTTGTATGATCTACAAGAAGTAGTTCTGGGTCCTGGCGTTTGTGTATGTCAGTTTATATTATGTTTGTAAATGCACCCACGATACAGGAGAAATGCCTAGCCTGGGGCAAAGTTTTATTAAGAAAAAAAAAACATATGACTAATTGAATACCTATAGAAATAATTGAATCAACAGTGTAAATTCCACGGATAAAGGTACTTCAGAATTACAACTCCCATTCAGCAATAAGTAACATGAAACCGCTAATAATCTTAAAAGAGCCACATCGTGGCTCTTTTAAGATTATTAGCGGTGTGAAACTTAAAATTGAACAACAAGATTACAAAGATACAAATTCATATTGTACAATTGAAATTGAAACTAGTAAGTACAAGTAATACGAGAGTAATGCAGGTGGATGGACAGCTGCAGTGAACACAATAGCTACTCAAATTACAAATCCTGTCATCCGAGGGGATCAGCGCTCCATCTCCCGGAGATTCGTTGTTACTATGACAAGCATCATATTCAGTGAAGATTCTGCGGGCTGATATTGTATCTCTCTGAATCATCGGTATTGGTTTTACTGTAATATCTTTGTTATTAAATTATCAAGGTTGATCAAGATCCGTAGAATCTAGAAGTAATAAAGCTTTGTTCAGTTAAATCTATTTGCCTATTCGCTTCTGTAGCTGCAATGTTGTTTTTTTTTTCTTTTTGTCCCACTCTGTTGGGCAAAAGCCTCTCCCATATCCTTCCAAGAGCTCTTTTCTATTGTAATGTTGTATTAGCCATCTAGATCGTCCAGCCATTTCTTTTAGGGCCGGCCTCAATTATTATCTTCTTTTTGTTGGGATAAGCTCGCATTTTACTCTTGTCTTAAGATTAAAAATTTAATTTTTAGACTACCTCATAATAATGTATGTTCAATAGCAATGAGTGATAACTTGTCTTATGAATGCTAATAATATAATATGCCAAGGCATTGTAAATATACATTTGCACTTCCATAAATGCCCTGCTTAGTCAGGAAAACTGGCATAAATGACTTCAAAACGGTAAAAAGGTAGTTCTTGGCAAAAATAGGATTTCCTGCTTACACCTACTTCCTTCTTAACCATACTTATAGATGAATATGGTTTTATCAAAAGAGGAAGCTGCAGGTTTCCCTTCTGCTCATAATAACATACAATTACCAATCAAACGGTGGAAACAGCTTTTGGCGGAAATCGAACCCACGACAGGCAGCTCAGCTGTGGATCGCTCAGGGACTTCGCCATCTGTGCCGTATTAGGTATTCCATATTCCTCGGTAGCTATTATTAATTAAACGATGATCTACAAAATAATACGAATAAAAATAATCAAGCATGTGTTCCTAAACGATGATTGCCTCATGATTACAGTTATAATTGAAGCATACATCCTCGACGCTATAATTGGATGAGTTCAAGTGGTAATCGATTTAATTACTGGTCATAATCTTGTGGCTACTGTTCGCAATGGTCTGTTACGACTACACTTAGACATCCGTTCATGGATGATTAGGTTAGTACGAGTTTTAAAATAGATCTCTTGAAATGAAGACAGTTAAATAAGATAATTTAACATGCCTTTAAGTTGGGCAAATGTGTACCTTTAAAAGACCTAAAAATAGTGAGTTTGCTGTAATAGGATATCAGCCTATCAACCGGGCAAAATTGCCCGTGCTGAAAACCACAATTACACTTTTACACGACCCGGAAATCGATCCTAGTACCTACCTTAACTTCAGCAGTCACGGTTACGGTCACTAAACTAACGTGGCAGTCAATGAAGACAATATAATTTTGCAAAATGTTTCTCCTCGTCACAGATAATATACTATAAAATAGTCCTTCTATGTTTTTCTTTTTTGTTTTCCTATTACAGTCAATGCGGGTTTGGCTGTTTAGGGAGATCTCAGCCTAACCTCTAGGGGATTTTAGGCGTGAGCTTATTTATGTCTTGTTTCGATAACATTTTGAGGCAAAAGAGACCTTAAAAACAATGGATTTGCCCAAAATATTGCAAAATTAATTTATTATAATAGCAGATGTGACAATTAATTAGAATGTGGAAGATTAAAAGAGCTTCTGGGTCGTAAATAAAACTTAGGCAAGTTTGTTTCAGTAACCCATGAAAATACCGCTTTAATTTATTATAACTAAATGTAATCATTGTTAAATTAAAAGATACTACACCCACTATTATATTTTTAAACAGCTGCGGCCCTAAAATCGCTCCCTCACATATGACTCAAGCGGTCAAAGGGGTGATACAAAAAACACCCCTTTTTAACAAAACTGACCAGTATATCAATCACACATATTTTATAATCAGATAAACAACAAAGGATTTTAGACCTTACCTCCATTCATGACACTTCTAGCACACATGACCACGGCAAACAAAATCCTTAAAGTCCTTTTTAGAATCATCACTGATCAACAATTCACTAAAACTTCATTCAATTGTTTATCGCGATGTTTTTCGAAAATCGAATGAACGGCGAATGACCAGGGAATGAACGTGCGCGCGTCGCGGCAGTCCGCGGGTTACTGGGGAATGAACTGAATAAAGCAACCCCATACATCATGGTGATACATTGTATGGGCCACGTTATGGGCCATAGGATGCATACCAATTAATATTAATTACGTTTCCTGCTTTAATTTTTTGTTCTAATGAGAATAGAAATTGAAACAATTGAAGAGCAAACAGAATGTTTAAAATGTGTTGAGAAAAATTAGCGTGTGAAGATTGTTAGTTGAAGTGAAATTAGGTCCGATTGCAAGAACCGTTGCTATAAAGAATGGCGTTAATTCATAATTATGGATTCACTTCTGAAATTTATAATTTTTTAGGAAAAATGGAATAAGATAATGTTAAATTAAAGATGGAAATCCAAACTTATTTGTTACTAAACTTTTAACAGCACTCTTTAACTGCATTCGACTTAGCCGCATTTAGGTACCAAGTGTATACATTTTAGTTCCTAATAAAAATAATAACCATTTTGAACAAGAATTAGAAATAGTTAAAAATATCTGCTTAACTGACTAAATGAGAGCGTTGTTTTAAACTGATAACAAAAATCTTAACAACTGATCTTACTCTATCATACAAAGATCAAAAGCTCACAAAGTTAAAAACGAACATGATGTAACAAGACACACACCGCCATCTATGTTGTAGCTTCTACCAACTTTCGCAAAGCTCCACTTCGCTGAAAAGCCCTTTGCACCCGACCCAATGGATATCAAAAGCTCCAGCAAAAAGCTCAGTGTTTAGTTCCTAACTTGAACAGTAGATGGCGCTGTTCACTACAGTTGCAGTTCAAAATCAACTCGATAGGGGTCGCTTTAGGAAGGTTTGGGAACAACGCTATCTATTGTTGTAGGGGTGAAAGTTGTTATGAGGGGTGATACCAAAAATGGTAGTAATTTTACAATCCTTTGTTTAAACACGGTTCATGCTCGGAGAGAGCTACGGTTTGAATAAAATGATGGCAGTATCAGTAAAGTTACACAGACTGACTGATTTTGTGTGGTACTCTTTAGCCGATTAGGAACTATGATTGGAAAAAAAATGTTGCAGACTTACTTACAGTTTCTGACAGCAGTAGTATCAGGCAGGAACTTTACAATAATGACCGACCAAAAGTTCACTAATGAGAAGTGAGGATGCTGCTCAATTTATTACCTAATAATAACTGAGCGGAATTATGAAGTTACATACCACACTTATTTTAGCTTATTTTTAATAGATTATTGTAAAACTTCGTCTCTCCTAAATCCTTTGACCCTGCACACATTATCAACCAATTTTCACACGAAACGTCTTCAATAGAAAATTCAAATGATAGATTTCAAATTCAAACTTGGAAGAGCAGTGTTGCCAACATTGAATATTGATTGCACAAAAGGCGTTTGGCGCCAAAGCGTATTCTCAATTCAAAATTATTCGAGAACCATCGACTCCTTTTGATGGCGCAAAATATGTAAGTAGCTGAATTCGTCAGTCACATTTTTATTCCGAATAACATTTTCTATTTCACTTGCACCCTTTGGAAGAACATCTCTTTTCCTTCTCCTAATTTGCGGTACGGAAATTCAAATTTGACGGGTTGGCTCGCCTTTCCGCTGAATTTCGAAGTATAATGAGCCTTTAAAGGTGGAGCAATCAATAAAAATATCAAAGGTTTACTTATTTTGAGGAAAGCTTTGACTCCGTGGAATATTTCACATTTACATGAAAAATTCGTACTGAAGGTAACGAATTTGCCTTGATTCGAATTTACCTTGAATTTTCTTCACTTCAAATCAATATCTGACAAAAACCTTTAACCAGCATGTAATTGAAGATCCTGCTTCATCATTAACCCAGCATCTTTCGATCTATGACTTGCTAAAAAAGTGGAACCATAATCAAATCCAGTTTACCTAAATATCATCGCAAGTACTCTTCAAAAGATACTCAGAAAATATCCAAACAGCTAGCCACTGGAACCGATTATCATAATAGTTTAGCGAGCAAAGTGGATAAAATGGACAAACTTAAGTAAATCCGTATTTGCGGGGCCGCGGCCGGTTGTTAGAGACACTCCAGGCGAGTTTGTTGGGACTCGCTTAAGTGTGTGAGACATTTACAAAATACGAAAAAAAAACTACATTTAATTTATGTCTACATAGATGACTTCATGAATAGTGAAAAACTTCGTTTGTGAATGACTAGCTCATGCATTTAAGGCAAATCGGCAATGCGTGGTTATAGTTAACAGTTTGGACTTATCGTCAGCCTTAAGATATCCACAACTTAATATAAGCCTCCCCTTATATTCGTAGATTTCCAATAGGACCGGTTCGTAGCGGCTTTTATCTAGCGCCTGTGGACTGTGTCCGGGTCTGTCTCTTCTTAATTACAACTTTTAACTGTATCACCTTATTGCTTCCGCTATCATCTGCCGTTGTAAATTAAGATTGTTTAGAAAAATTGTCTATCAATTCTACGTTTTCGACTGGTCTCTTTTAGTTGCAAAATCAAAATCAAAATCAAAGCGTTTATTTCAAGTAGGCCAGTTACAGGCACTTTTGAATTGTCATAGACAAAAATATAATTAAACATTAAAAAGTTATGGTGCTACAGTCCCAGTCACAAGACATAAAAACTGTGAAAGTACCGTAGATGCCCATTCCAAGAAGTAGATCTCTATGGAGAAGAACAGGCAAGAAACTCCATGGACACTCTTTTTAAATCGCCAAAATTATTACAAAACCTTTGTTACATCATTCATTTTGAGATGATACATTATGTGAGAACGATGTAGCAAGTTAAAAGTGTCCATAGTAGAAAAATTAAAACAAAGACAATTCAGAAACAAACAAAATGATCAATAGATAGTTGCAATTCGGTTTTTGGCATTCTATATTGCGTCTCTTACACGATACATCGCATCGTCTCCGTGTCGTCCACCTCAAACATCTCCTCACCGTCACCTTTGTATACATCTTCCTCCACATTCTGTTTAGCAGTCACGTCACGTGCTGCCAACGAATGCGGGACGACAACGACGCGTCTCCAATTGTTCGAATCTTGGAGCTTAACTCGATCAAGCGGGTTTAGTTGCCAAGTGATAATGCGCTTACAGACCGCACTTTTTCGGCTTACGGCTGATTGGGGATCGATAGCACGTTGGATGGTCTGCTAGCCTAGAGAAAGGTTTAAGTGATTAGGGCAAATGTGGAGTTGAGTGAAGTGGCTGTTTTCGTTAGTTGTAGATCTTGGTAAGCAGCTTATAATGATTTTAATTCCAATACTCTATGTAAGAAGAGACCTTGGTGGGATAAGAAGAAAATATTAATAAATTGTTATTGAAATGAATAATAATAATTGATGATCTGAAGTTAATTGTATAATTTTGTAAGTAGTGTTTAGTTGTTTTAACTAATTAAATATTTTAATAATAATTCGTCATTAAATTTAGTTTCAGTATAGCATCATTCTATAGTGACATCATCTACGAGTATATCTACGTTTTCCATATTTCTTTCACTATAAGGTTTTTTGTTTGTAATTACTAAATTTGAAATTAACCCCGTAATGGCCTTTCTCTCAAACTAGAACAAACTTCTCTTGTTTCTATAAAAAAAATACGTTCATAATCTCTCCTAATCCCCGGCCGCCACTTGTGTCATCCCAACTTATTTTGTCTTGCGTCTCGCTCGCACACAACTGTCAAAATTCCCACAGACTATACGCGAACTTTATTAATTTGTTTTTTTCTCGTCGAATTAAAACCTTTATCTGATTATATTTTATCGGTTTTTCGGGCCAGTAATAAATAAAATAAATAATTTCATTATTTTCGTTCGTTCAGTAAGCTGATGTGTTTTTACGCTGCAATGATTTCGAATGAACGTTTCATTTTTTGGTGAGTGATGTTCATTTTGATAAAGCATTATTTAATTGAATATAAACTTTTTTGTGGGTCGCAGGTGTACGAAGTTATTGGCACAAGTGTGATGAGTATTGTGTACCACGTGTGGAATGGGGAATATTATAATACCCTGACATCTAATACTTACGTCGTCGCCGTCAGTGGCAACGCAGAAATCACTTTGGCCAGCTGTTGTTCGACTATAGTTGAAATTTTCAAAAGTTATATCTAGCCAAAATCGTAGTGTAGTAAGTAGAATACAAAATAACTAAATACACTAACATATTTTGATTCATTCAATAGTTATTTTTAAAAATCTTTATTTCTATAATATGTCATATTCAAAAAGCTTTCTTTCTACTGGTCATATTCAAAAATCTTTCTTTCTATAGAATTTTTTGAAAATCTTCTCTCTCCGTCCCCAAAAATCTAAGCGACCTATGTGCACGAAATAGAATTTGAAACCCAAGCTCCGTAAGGCAGTAATCCTGTGGCAGCTAACCGATATAGCATCGCGTTTGAGCTGTGAGCTACGGACATAATCCGCGAACAACCCCGCCCTACCCTTTAACCAATACGTGACCACCGGCATTATGTGGTATGATGTGGGAAGACTTGGATGTGGTGGTTTTGGTAGAGTCCTCTAGTTGCAATAATGTCTTTGTTAAAATAATTATAACTAAAACATTAATAAGTTGTACACAATAAAGAATATTAAACAGCGTCCCTGGAAGTATGGATTAAATCGATGAGGGCCCATTGGAGAGGTCATTTAGATTTACAATATTTTTAACTCTGAGACGTATTGAAGAGATTGCAATTAAATTAATCTAAGTTTTCAACTAATAATAATATTGGAGTGTACCTCCAAAGAAGTTTCTTTAGTTATTGGTCAACTTTCGCTAGTGCAACTCTCTCGCTCTTAAATAGATTACCTATTTTTTGCAGTACCTAAATATGTTTTTTTTAAATTAAACAACATGTTTTCTAGATGCATAAAAGTGAAGCAAAAGGAGTTGTGTGTAATTAAAAAAATATATTAATTGCTTAAAAGTTACTTCATTTTTAAGCGATTTATTGGAAAATTGTTACACTAACGTAAGTTGAAAGAGAAACTTTACCAAAACATTATTATTAAAATATTAGATTGATTAATACTTGAATCAATCTAATATTTTAATAATTTTTGCCGTGTGTTTGACGGTGTGTTCAGAAGATCTACCTACCAATAATAAAATAAACTTATCCATCTTTAACCAAACTTTTAAAATGACACTTCATACCACATCCATCGCCCCTTGATCCGTGCCCCACAGCAGGCTTGTCTCTTGTCTCTCACAATCGGCTCAGTGTCCATCACACCGTAAAATTGTATTTGACGTTCGCTCGGACGCGGGGAGAGCCGGCAAATTAACGCAGCTTAGGAGAAAATCTCCGTGTTATGATATTGTGGCATTTGCGGTGCGATCATCGCTTTAAGTATGTTACGGGATTTATTCAGTGGATTTTTTGGGCAGGTGCGTTTTGGGTAGATTTTGTTTTGTTTTCTTGTGGGTTTAATGGAGTTTGTAATTCAATTTAAGATAACTAATCTCTAGATGCTGTAGCTTTTAACTATAATCCAAGAGTTATGGGACTAATGCGACTGTCTAAAAAAGGCACCACGTTATGGAACGCAAACGCCTGTTGAAGGAAGAGAGTCGTTTTTAGTCATTAAGAGTCTGACAGTTCTTTGCGCTTCACCCAGATCAAGAAGAATCAATCGATGATTTTACCATTTCAAAAAAAGAAGGAGGTAAGGGAAATCTGCTAAGGTAATAATTTGAAGATTAATTACATTTTTTTTCCTGTCAATGCTTCAGGATTCTAATCTAGAAAATAGTTATTCGCACAGGTTCTTCTACACGTAACGTAAGTATGCGACTGTTTCACTTATCATGCTCTAAGAAACGTTTTAAAGCACTTATTTAACATTAACAGCTCATCGCCTATGGTTCTTTAACAACATGAATGCAATGAATGAATGAATGCATACTAGGTACATATTTTTGGAGGTGTTGCATATTAGTGCTAGTGTATTTTGTGCGAATCGCCTACAGAAAAAAATATATATATAATAATAGTCGACACACACATCCAAGTAAATTCGTGCGAATCACTCAATAACCCGTTATTCCGACCAAACGCATTTTTTGTACAAAAGAACATCAAAGTTTTAGGCAAGTATCATAGCCAAAAATCATTCATGCTTATAACTTTTTCTCTTTCAATTTATAAAAGCTGCATATTTCGCGTCAGTCTGCAGCCCGGTCCCTGGAGGGTTAATAAAAAGTGACGCTAAAACGTCTCTCATTCGCCTGGAGTGAGAAAATCATATTCTGTTAAACTCGTTATGTGTCCACGACTCGCCTTGTAGCGCTGACCTAGCAGGGGATGGAATAGTATGGATCAAGTTTTTAAACTTTTTAGGTAACTTATCCTTTGTTACTTAATATAAGTCAATTTTCGGGAGTACTACATCGATTCTATTTACAGGGCAAAACATTGCTTAATGCTCTTATTATTATTTAAAAAATCCTGATTCACTTCTTCTATTCCACATAGTTTACGTAAATGTGCTGACTCAAATGATGCTTCCCCTCGCGCGTTCTTTCTTCGTTAGGATTACTGGCTCGCAGAAGGAGGTAACTGCTTCCCCTTCGCTCATGGGCTGAACCAGGGACGGACAAGATTGCCGCCACGTATCGCCTCCGTATGGACACGGTGGTAGTTCTTTCAAGCAGGGTAGACCTCTACCATACGCTCCACCGTGTCCTATTAAAAAACCATGACATCACCGGTGAGTTTCTAACGGTGCATCCACACCGCCGGTAACATTTGTAGCTCAACGTTTCCAAATGTTGCTCGGTAACATCCGCCAACAAAATGTTACTAAGTGTTGACGTGTTACTGTAAGTCGAGTAACGTTGCTCAACATTCGGTAACATCCGCCAACAAAATGTTATTTAATGTTACTAAGTGTTGACGTGTTACTGTAAGTCGAGTAACGTTGCTCAACATTCGGTAACAATGTTATCCCCACTATCTAACAATGTTGCCGATTGTCGAGCAACGTTACTCGACATACAGTAACACAGCAACATTTGTTGTCGGGTGTTACTGCGGTGTGGATGAGTAACAATCAACAAATAGTAACAAGGAGCCACAAAAGTTACCGAATGTTTCCGAATGTTACCGTGTTGCAACTCCACAAATGTTACCGGGCGGTGTGGATGCACCGTAAAACAAAAAAACGACAGGTTGCACTCCGGGAGTGCCGGCAGAAGTGAAAACTTAGAATATTAGAATACTAACGTTGTGAATCACAAATATTTGCATTACAAAAAAGTATACAACGCCGCTAAAGAAATATTCAGTTCAAAAATAAAATCTCGTCACATCCTCACAAAGACTAACACAGCTACTTCGCTGTGAAAGCAATACTGTATTGAGTTTTTAGTGCTCGCAGGCTCGCAGGGCTCAACTGTCACGCGATAACAGAAAATATTGGGTTGAAACCTTTTTACTGGCGAATGTGGGCGATGATTGATTTTTTGATTGGACTACTATCGTGCCCTACTTAGGCCGGGTTTTTTGGAGGGGTGAAAGAAAAGATGTTGTAATCTTTTTTTTTTTGCTTTTGTAATAACGTGAAGAAAACAGATTCTTGATAAGCCTCTTGGGCTAAGTAAATTAAGTATTATTAGATCTACATCTATACGTCATTCATCATCATCATCAGCCTATAAATGTTCCCACTGCTGGGACACAGGCCTCCTCTCTCTGTGAGAGGGAGTGGGCCGTAATCTACCACGCGGGCCCAGTGCGGATTGGTAGATGTCACATGTCTTCGAATTTTTGGTTCTAGGACATGCCGGTTTCCTCACGATGTTTTCCTTCACCGTTTTGAGAGCAGTGGTGTTGAAATAAATTACACAAAGTAATGCGCCTGACGGGATTCGAACCCACGACCTACAACTCGTAAGTCGAGGCCGATACCACTGGGCCACCACTGCACTATACGTCATTAATTAGACCTTATTGCATAGTTTTTCATTCAAAAATGTTAATTGTAAAGTGAAAAGAGAAGTGTTAACTTCAAAGCAAGTTTTTGAATTTTATTTCGTACAATCTGCCCAAAACTTCTGGTCTCAATACAAAACGCACTCAAAACCAATATTCTCACAGGAAAAAACTCGACAATGACCACCGCACTTCAGCGGGACAAATGTCGGAAAAATTAATAAAAAAAAACAATACGAACTCTCCTGAAACCACTGAGCCGTTATCTCTTACAATTATAGAACATTTTTATTCATTTATTTTGATCAATTCAAGTCAAGCACCTATCGCATTGCACGGGTTGAAAACTTCACCGCTTTATTTTACACATGAGAAAATCGTTCCTCAACTTTATCTTGATAGTCGGAAGGGTGATTTTTCAATCATCGAGGGTCAAATATAACTTGGTATGGGGTGTGTAAGTGGTTATTGGAAAAATGGCTTTTGAAGAACTCTTAAAATATTGGTCGAGAGGTTTTCGTTGCAAGGCGACACGATTTCGGTATTAATTTAGAACAAAAGAGGTATTGTTTAATAGTTTTGTTTGTGGGAATTATTTACAGGAGTAGGTTTATTTGCGGAATGGACCACATTATTAAATCTATATATATAAAAGAAAGTCGTGTTAGTTACACTATTTATAACTCAAGAACGGCTGAACCGATTTGGCTGAAAATTGGTGGGGAGGTAGCTTAGAACCAGGAGAAACATATAGGATACTTTTTACCTTTTTTTTATTTTGTTTTGTTTTATGCCTTTTCCGTGGGACGTGACATAAAACGTGATATAATAAAACGCAACTGACATGGAATGACAGCTAAACGAAAAATTTATCAATCAATACATCAATTATTGACCGGTCGATGTGTTTGTATTGAGTTTTTAAGCTTATTGTGCCGATATTATCATAATTATCAATGCCATGTCGCCACCGAGACGATCAAATTTTTATCCTGTTTCCGTGAGACGTGACATAAAACGTATTAACATGATCAAGAAGAAGGTGTTGGTGCCGAAATTGAATAAGGGATCTGAGCAAAAAGTACTAGGAAAACATGAAGAATATGTTCATGCCGCCCGGCGCCCACCAGTCTTCAATGCTAAAAAAGTATTTCGGTGAATACTGAATACCCAAAAAATGTACTAGAACTGCATAAATTCAATACAACCATACGACGAAGAAACGCCTGGGTGTCGCCACTGCGACGATCGCCCGGAGGACACGGTGGAGCATACGGTGCAGGACAGCCCCGCTGTTAGCAGAGCACCGCCGTGTCCTCACGGTGGCGATAGACGGAGACCTCTCGCGCCCGGCATTGGTCGAGGTCATGCTGCGGGGCGACACGGAGTGGGAAGCGGTCGCCTCCTTCTGCGAAGCAGTCATGCTATGGAAGGAGGAGGCGCACCGCGTGAGGGAGAGGTCAGCGTCCTCCCTCCACCCCAGCCGCAGTGGTAGACGCCTACGGTGACGGACGTCGGCAGACGATCTCCAGCCACCGTAGGCTCGGGCATGCGGGCGGCGAGTAATGGGTGACTCGCTGTCCAACCTTGGACCATGCCCGGGTCGACGGCGCGTTGTGTTCCACGCGCGCCTCAAAGAGTGTCAGCATTATGACGGGGCCCCCCTTAAGAGGGCAAAAACCTGCCGCGGTCGTGGGACTTACGATTTATCGTGACCCCGGAACGTAAAGGGCTATTGAAGGAACCGTGGATTTTAGTCAGTACGAATCTGAAAGTCCCTCCCGCTCTGCCCTGGGTGGGAGTCATGGAAGTTTCGAATTGTCTCCCGCATCCAGTGGTTTTCCCTTCCACGGGCTCTTAGAATTTGACATCAGACGTTTCAGATCTTCGATTTTGACGACCGCGTTGTCGCTGGCATAAGCAACAGGATCCGTGTACGAAGTCGCGGGCAGAAGCCGCCTCCTTCTGTACAGCAATCATGCTATGGAAGGAGGAGGCGCGCCGCGTGAGTGAGAGGACAGCGTCGTCCCTCCACCCCAGCCGCAGTGGTAGACGCCTACGGTGACGGACGTTGGCAGACGATCTCCAGCCACCGTCGGCCCGGGCATGCGGGCGGTGAGTAATGGGTGACTCGCTGTCCAACCATGGACCATGCCCGGGTCGACGACGCGTTGTGTTCCACGCGCGAGTAAACTTAAACTGGGAGTACCTCCACGCGGTGAAGGCGGTAAGACTTTAGGATTGATTTTCGATGACGATGGTATATCATTAAAAATCTGACTATACTGGCTAAAACTCTCATTTATTATTTACCCGGGCTCTATTGGACATCAGACGTTTCAGATCTTCGATTTTGACGACTCCGTTGTCGCTGGCATAAGCAACAGGATCCGCGTACGAAGTCGCGGGCAGAAGCTAGTAACTAACTAAAATGTACGGAAAAGAAGCTACGTAGTTTAAATGAACTTTGGGATGGTTAATGTGTTTCCTATGATGATTGATGATTAAGGCTGGATTTTTAGCCAGAAAAAGTCTATGATTATAACACCAAAGAAAAAGAAAAGGTTCATACACGAACGCTCTGTTCTTAACGGTTTAACAATACTTTATCTTAGTATATAATTTGGGCTATGAGAAGACCCAGATATCAACAAATCCGTTAATATAGTGTGGATGGTCGACTCATAAAATATATCTAGTTAATAACACGCGCCTGCTGCTCGTGTGGTGTTTTAAGAGAATGAGAGAAAAGAGTGGTGGTGTGATAACGTAGAAAATTCGAGAAAAAATATGGACGCTAAGAAACCCGCAGGATGCAGGAACAAATAAATGACTGACGAGAAAAGAAAAATGTATCAAACAAAAAGTTTCACCATAACTTTATTAAATAGAATCTAAGATTGTCTTAGATTCTATTTAATAAAGTCTTCTTTTGCCAACAAATTAGAGAAGAAACCGATCAAACAGTTTTCAGAAAGATAGATAAACCTAATACTAACTGAAACAGCATTTATTTTGAGTCACAAAAAAGTTATTCAATTTTTTTATCTTTATCATCACTGCTGAAGATACTTCTCTTTCAAAGAACGCCAACCATCCTGGGTTTGGACAGTCCGCATCCATCCGATACTAGCCTTCTTCAAATCATCAATCCATCGCAACGTGCAGGGCGTCTCACGCTACATTTGCCAAGATCAACAGTAATACAAATCTACTCACGGTTTCCACGCCCTTTTACTAACAATATGTATAAACACAAGCTACACCACACCCAGTATATAAAAGCCGTATCAAAACAGCTCCAAGCCAACACTTATTAATAAGGTATATATTTTACGGCAGCGAACATTCGAGGGTGTCGGATTTTCTCGCTATCTCCAGCGGCCGTGGTTTGACCGACATATTCTTAGCGCTTGCCTTACGAACCCTGGGACAGAGGTGTTGAGTCGCTTGGAACTTCAGTTTTTTTTTTGGAGGAAACAATGAAAGGACTGTGCGAAGGATGTCAAAGAAGAGGCGATTACTGAAATGACGAGTAATTAGAGAAGTTTGGAAGAAGACGTTAATGTTGCGCTGATCCCAAATAAATTGGAAAAACGGTAGAAGGAAAATAGTAATGGTGATGAGTGTTTCCATGGTTCTTGTTTAATTCTAAGAACTAAAGTAAGCTTTGTTTTTTAACATAGAAGAAGAGACAAAATACACAAAAATGCTACGTCTTTTTGGCTTCCAGAAGAAGATCAAAGCGCCACCAAAGACCAAGTAATGAAGTTACTTATTTATTTTAATAGAAAGAAAAGAGGCAAGTATTTAGCAAGAAAGGGTGTTTCCATTCGTCTTCTGTTCAAAAAGAACGAATATATTTTTACGATTGCCACGCCATCACACTCAATCCGATGAGTTAGTGTCGCAGAGCGCGCGCGACATACGCTGTTCTATATTCAAATTGAACGGCGCGCCGAGACCGTCGCCATTTTGTCGTCGTCACCCGAATAAGATGGCGGACGGTAAGAGGCTTAGAGGAAATGTGGTCGGTGTGTTTATTGAGGGCTTTTCAAGTATATTTAAAATAAATTGTGTAACGGAGGAAGTTAGGTGAATTAACAAGGTTATTACCAGACAGGTGAGACAGGTCTGCTCATTTTTCTCTTAACTACCGTTACAGCGTTGATTCAAAAAGAACAAATTAAAAAATTCTATTTTTTTTATGATGTTGAAGGTAAGAGGATTTTAGTTTTAGTTAGTAATTTTTAAAAGGTTAACTTCCACCCAAAGACCTACTAGTACTCGTAAGTCGAGACCTATACCACTGGGCCACCATCTGCACTTCAATCTTTGCACGGTTGACGGCCCTAAGCTCAGCTGCTATTACATGGAACTCACACATAACTGGTAAAAATATGTGGGTGTACTTACAATAAGTAGATGTAATGATCTGCTAAATGAAGGCCAAAGGCCAAGGTATAGGTATTACGTTTTAGCAAGAGTTGTTCAGCCTGATGAGCAAACTCTGTTGACGTATATCTGGAGCATCTCGAATAGTCTCGCGCAACCCGTTGTTTTCCCGTCCACGGGCTCTTAGAATTCGACATTAGACGTTTCAGATCTTCGATTTTGACAACCCCGTTGTCGCTGGCATAAGCAATAGATCCGCGTACGAAGTCGTGGGCAGAAGCTAGTTGTAAATAAAATTTAAAAAGTTTAGTGTCCAACTTTTTGTGGACATTACAGTTCCAAGTTAGAACAGGTAAATCTTTTTAAATTATATATAATAGTATAAATACGCCAGTTACGCCACCAACTAGTGGTCCACATCCTAGATGAAACATTGAATGAGTCTGTGGGGCCTTTGTCCAGCAAATTAGCTCATTGATGATGCATATTAAAACACAGTAGCATAAAATACTCCGTCACACAAAAATGTTGTTTATAAACCAGGTGTCAAGTGGATGCACTAGAAATGCAAGGGTTGCCCCAAACAATATTATGTCATACATTATTAGCTGAATAAACAAAAGCATTGCAAGGGATGGATGATTTGGGAACCCTAATGCTATCCCTCTAGTTAAGGCCTCCGCGTTATAACGTGATAACAGGAGCTATTATTATATGGATAGTTGAATTAAGTTACAGTTCTTCCACGGATAGAGAAATGATCTATGAATATTAATAATAGTACCTAATGACTATCTCCAATCTTAGTTTGATTTTTATAAATAGGCATTTTTTTTTAATCTGAGAAAGTTGAATTTCATGGTGATCAGAAGTCATCTTTATGATTGTACTTTGGCTAAATTGAGAATCTGCTATTTTGATAATCTAATATTTTAAGGATCTGATATTTTGTGAATCTGGTAATATGGGAATAAAGGAATTCTAGTTCACTTTTAAATTCACTTCAATTAAAAGTTTCATAAGAAACAAAGTCACTGTATCTATTAGTTAAATTTTGCATGAAAATTAATATTAAACAAATAGGTATTTAACTAACAGTTCAGCAATAGCTTGTACCTAAATCCACGAAAAAAGTGTCAAATGCAACATCGATTACGAAGGGCGCTAAACAATCGCTTTGTTAAGGCAATGAAGACGTATTAGGGCTGGGGGTTACAGTACTTGTAGATGAATTATTGTAATGCTCTTTAGTATCCCGTTTCGTTTCAGGCAAATTGAATCATGAAAACGTACTTAGAGAACGGAAACATTTTTGTCAAATACCAATTAGATTCTTAATAAAGCTCATGCTAATAAATACTTTCATAATGTTTAATTAAGAGAACTTCCTCAGCCCTATCCGGTCCCCTTTTACCATCGGGCATCTAGATGTACTGCTAACTGCCATTCCAGCTGTTCACACTAAGCTCTTACAGACATCCTCCACAATCCGCACGGCAAAAGAATGAAACTAACGGCAATGGTAGTGAGTTTCATTCTTTTGTGTTTCTGAACAAATATAACCAGAATCTCTTCAAAGTTGGAATGAACATATCTCTTCTGGGTAACCTGGACTAGAGTTAAAGACAAACACATCTCTAATAAAAAAAAGAAACTTGTGCTTCATCACCTCTTTCACGTTCAAAAGGATCCATCAAAGAACATTGGGGCGCATATAAAAACAATTACAATTGAATCGTTACAGGTTCCGGACATCCCTAACCGTGCGTTCAACGTGACAATGGCCCAACTGAATAGTTATCTGTTTAAACCTGGATTAGCACTCGATAAACCATGATTAATAGTCGTGCCGACGGACTGTACCGTGCGCAGAGTAACTTTTAATATTTATTGAGGAGCAGATTTGAGTAGAAATGTGAATTGAAATAAAGTATTGGAGTAGAGGAAGAATAAAGAAACGGATAGATGGATTGTGTGAAAGGTGATATGGCGGAAATGGAGATGACTGCAGAGATTACAGAGAAGTATGTAAGAAGAAGACATGTTACGCCAACACTAATTGAATTCAGAAAACTGCAGGAGAATGATGATAAATACAGTGAAAATCTTTTACTGGACACTTTTTGTAACATACGTTACAGAAAGTGTGTTATTTGACATCCACTGTTCTTTTAAAATGTACAGCCGTTAAATATTGAACCACACAGTTAAACTAGAACTAATAATAGACTAGTACTTCGATAGTCGTCAATAGTGCATTCTAAGATTTGTTGCTGGGGAATTTGTTCTTAATTTTTTTTTCCGTTAAAATACTATATAATTTTGAAAACAGAGTACATCTACGACCCACCTTCAAATTGTTCAATCCCAAACTTACTTGATTTTGAGACGTAAAGTTCCATTCATATTTTTTGCCATCAGTACTTGGCCGTGCGTATTCTGCTCGAAGCGCGGAAGGTTGCGGCGTGCGGCAAACAGATAGTGGCGGCTCGCCGCAAAACTTGGGATTAGCGCCGCGTGGATAATTTATTGCGCCAACCGGACATGTGCGGATATTCTTTTGGAGTTATTAAGTATTTCATTATTTGGAGAGCAATTAAGTAGTTGAAAGGACTCCTACTAGGGTCAATTTGGAATATAAGGTGATTAGGTAGGATTGCTAAGTAGAAGGAGGATGAAACTTCATCGTCACCATAATCAACATGTCGCATAACCGTCCATTGCTGGCATAGACCTCGGAGACATTCATAAATAATAAGTAAAATTAAGTATAAAAATATGAAATACTACAATAAATAAAACTAACCTATTACAAAGCTTTGTAAAATTCATCCTAAACGCGGTTAGATCGTAATGTGCCCAAGAAACTGGCGGCGTTGCCTCTTTGAAGGGCAATGCATAGCCTCTGGCCAAGGTATAAGCCAGCTCTTGTGTCACGGGAAGTGTCAACAATGAACAATTAGCTTATGTAACGCACGCCTTGCAAGATGGTGCCTCTGCAGCTCAGCCATGACCAGTCAGCCATAGCCAGTTCATCAGGAGCCAGCTAGAATGTAACGCCTAGCCAGATATCGCGCAGCCAAGCCTTGGCCGGACCGCCATAGCCAAGCCAGATATCGCCTAGCTAGATATCGTGCAGCCAAGCCTTGGCCGGACCGGCATAGCCAGCCAGCCAGCCTGCCAGCCACCCAGCCAATGCCAAAACCCTTTTAGCAAGCCTGCTAAGCCGCTAGCCATGCCGTCACATCCTATCATGAGATCAGGCCTGATCTTGTGAGGATGTGACCAAGGAGTCTTATTTACAGGGAATGTGCCAGTAGAACCGTTCGCGTTGTCGCCACAGAGCATGTAACTTTATGGTTGCCTGTCAGTCAGCCGTCTGCCATGGAAATTACGAGTGTGTCTATTCATGAGATTCTTCATAATTTGTTAAAGCAAGGAAATATACTGATTGCCTTTATACCGTCTACAATTATTTACCACTCCATTATTTTTGAGTGTTACAATTCAGAAGTGGCATTCGAACAGTTTTCTAGAAAAATCTAAAAAAACAAATGAAGGTTGGAGATGAGCTGACGATTTTTGTGGGAAGCCTGAACTGGTGATGAGGATTTCCACATTACTGAAATGGGGCACAGACACATAACCTGAACAGCGGAAGCGAAGTATCGCCAGCGTCTCAATGAGCGGAATTTGGAAAGGAAGAAAGAGATTGACTGGTGTTGCTGTCAGTAGCTAAGAGCATAGCCAACTTTAGTCCCAGCGTGGCGTGAGCGCTGCATCCGCGCGGTCAATAGAGAAGAAGAGACTAATAGAACAGCACTGCAGATGCAAATGTTTGTTATTGTCAATACTTACGTCGCACAGAGACACAACTGGCAGAACGTGTACGTCACCGACGACTTAAATAACAGTATGTTATTTATTCTGTTTACGAGAAATAGGTAATTAAAATATTGCTGCAAAGAGCTGCACTTTATTTTTTTTATATTACACTCGAAAATTGTATCAAAGTGTTAACTAGGAAAACGGTGTTGAGAGAAAATTACAGAAGTAAGAGTATTCAACATTTAATATAAATTCTATACAGATAGATTTCTTTCACATTGTCTATTAGAAAGAAAATCATCAATAATTAAATCGAATAACATACTGTTATGGGAATGAATGGTTAGGTACATGGAGTTGCAGTACTGTTATAAGATTTTATAACAGTAGTACAAACACGGGCACGCCGCAATCGCGGCGGTAAGACCCCTCTTTGAGGAGTGGCTGGAAAGGCGTCACGGCGTCCTGACCTATCGGATGACGCAGGTCCTCACCGGACACGGATGTTTCGGGAGGTACCTGTGTCGGATGGGGAAGGAAGAAACGCCGGGGTGTCACCATTGGGAAGATCGCCTGGAGGACACAGTAGAGCATACGGTGCAAGACTGCCCCGCTTGGGCAGAGCACCGCCGTGTCCTCACGGCAGCGATAGGCGGAGACCTCTCGCGCCCGGCATTGGTCGAGGCCATGCTGCGGGGCGAGACGGAGTGGGAAGCGGTCGCCTCCTTCTGCGAAGCAGTAATGCTCGTTAAGGAGGAGGCGGGCCGTGAGAGAGAGAGGACAGCGTCCTCCCTCCGCCCCACCCGCAATGGTAGACGCCCACGGCGTCGGACGTCGCAAGACGATCTCCGGCCACCGTAGGCGCGGGCATGCGGGCGGCGAGTAAAGGGCAACTCGCCGCCCGACCATGGACCATGCCCGGGTCGACGGCGCGTTGTGTTCCACGCGCGCCTCAAAGAGCGTCAGCACGATGACGGGGCCCCGCCCAAGAGGGCCAAAGCCTGCCGGGGTCGCGGGACTTATCTCATTACCGTGACCCCGGAACATAAAAGGCTATTGAAGGACACCGTGGATTTTAGTCAGTACAAGTCTGACAGTCCCTCCCGCCCTGCCCGGGGTGGGAGGACTCATATGATGATTTTACCACGCTAAAAAAAAAAAAAAAAAAAAAGTAGTACAAACAGCCTTTTTAATAGTACTTGAGGATACTAGTCTGTTATTTTAAAATCAGATATTATGCTTGAAGTGGTAGAAACAAACTGTTATGATAATAACGCCTCACTCCTATTTCGATCCTGACTAATTTTGGCCACAAGCAGCGACTTGAATTTGTTTATTGAGAATATCGCTGGTGTGTCCTCAAGTGACTGATATAGCCGATTTTTGCCGTGAAAGTGCGTCCATATTCACAAGTCGTCTGCCCTGCGATGCAATGATGTGGTGCTTGAGCACATCTTTGTACGAAGCAGTTGGCTGCTGTTTCCGTTTGCAGTCCTGCAGTTCCGAGTAGAAGACGCGCTTCGTCACTCTGTCGTCAGACGTAGGTAGCTAGCCCACCGCAACCGATGCTGCATTATATAGTCCTCTATTCCACTGATTGCCTGTAATGCCTCGTAGGCAGTTCATATAGAATTTATACAATGTGAGACTGTGCTTGCGGGTAGATAGGGACAGACACCGCGTTTTGAAGATATACAAGAGATGTGTGTGGCAGAACTATTGCCATGCATGCAGCAATACCTACAGCAATTTTCGTAGAACCTTTATGCCATTCGAGCGGAACGAAGTCTGCTAAAGTCCGCAACAGTTGCTCCGATTCTGCGGTTGACTTCGTTATCGAGGCACCTGGATGTTATAGTGCTGCCCAGATATTTGAATTCGTCCGTCGTTTTTTTTACAAGCTAGATGAGACCGTTGTTTCATACCTGACTACTCTGATAAGAAACAGCCGAAACAAACTCTCTCTCTCTCTCTCTCTCTCTTCTCTCTAAGTCTAAGTCTCTTAAAGTACAGACTTATATTGGTCAAGTCAAAGAAGGATCATGTAGGTTAATGTCTGAGATGGTCTTTTGAAGAAAGAACTGCACAGATTTAAGTGGACCTGTCCAGTCAGTGCAAGCACTCAAGAAACTCAACTATCCGCTTGACTTATTGGTTATTCACCTAAACGCTGTGTGCGCTGGTGGGGTCTATCAAATAGACCGCAGCGCGCGATGTGATAGTGATGTGCACTAGGAGACGCTGACATCGCGCACAGGGGGTGTATGAGAGTGTAGCACATATGTCCGTTACTGCAAGTAGTACATTCTTACTAACCAGCAGCTAGAAATTGAAGCTCTAATATCTATAGTTGATCTAGGGCCGTCGACCGAGTTTCCGTCGTCACATGGTGTGTTGATTGTACCACTAATCATGTGTTGTTTTCTTCATTGCGGGAGCAATGCTTACAGGATGGCCGAATGTAACGCACGCCTTGCAAGATGGTGCCTCTGCAGCTCAGCCATGACCAGTCAGCCATAGCCAGTTCATCAGGAGCCAGCTAGAATGTAACGCCTAGCCAGATATCGCGCAGCCAAGCCTTGGCCGGACCGCCATAGCCAAGCCAGATATCGTGCAGCCAAGCCTTGGCCGGACCGCCATAGCCAGCCAGCCAGCCTGCCAGCCAGCCAGCCAATGCCAAAACCCTTTTAGCAAGCCTGCTAAGCCGCTAGCCATGCCGTCACATCCTATCATGAGATCAGGCCTGATCTTGTGAGGATGTGACCAAGGAGTCTTATTTACAGGGAATGTGCCAGTAGTACCGTTCGCGTTGTCGCCACAGAGCATGTAACTTTATGGTTGCCTGTCAGTCAGCTGTCTGCCATGGAAATTACGAGTGTGTCTATTCATGAGATTCTTCATAATTTGTTAAAGCAAGGAAATATACTGATTGCCTTTATACCGTCTACAATTATTTACCACTCCATTATTTTTGAGTGTTACACTTAATTATTATCAAGTGTTCACACAAATTACTGTCATAGAGATTGAAAACTTACTTTACGATTGATGCAAAAAGTGAAGCTTTCCCAACTCTATTTTATCATACGAGTAAAATCAGTATTCGTTTTCTTCGAATTCTCGCAAATTGGGAAAGATTTACTTTTATTTTTTGTAAAGAATAACAGTATTTAGTAATCTCTAGTATTCGTCCAAGACAAATCCTCAGCTGAAGGATACCCATAATATTCAATTCGCAATAGTTCAATATTCAACATGTTAATCTTAGATTGAATTACAATATCGTGTACCTAGACGGCGCGCAGTTTGCAGGCTGAGCGTTTCCTTCGCATATGTATGCAGAAGTACAGTGGGATCTAAATACTTGTTAGTAAAATGGATAGGGTTTTGGAGAAAATAGAAAACTTAAGTATTTCAGGTCTTCAGTTCTGTCCATAATGTATTGCCAGCAAATATAATGTCCCTTTGTGCCTATTGGCCTTGTTTTGTTCTGTCTCCTGCTTTATGGAGAGGAGTAGAAACTATGTATTTCCTCCTACTCCTCCACTATTCTTTTCTGATTAATTTCGTAGCAGGATCCAAGAGAGGTAAATTCGTTCTCCGGGACACGTCGAACTTCATTGTCTCGACGCGTTTCTGGTAGTTGCCACTGTTGATTCTGGCTATAGTGTGGGGGGTTTGTCCCAATATCAAAAATCTATTTTCTTCTGAAGGTACGGTTGGGGCGATGACTGGGATTGGCTGCTACGCCATGAGTGGGCCAGTGTGGGGCGTTGGATTCCTGCATGAACAGATAATACTCGTATCTGGACCTGGAGGTAGTTGTCTCGGGTGTAGCTGTTTTTAAATGACTTCTTGTATGTGAGTTTAAATCTTTGAACATCGGACCCCCGTCGCTTTTCAAGTATTCTTCTTATTCGTCTAAGGATTCCAGGTATTCAAACATTATACATTTTGGAAACGTAAAATGTGTGTGAGGTTTTTCGTCACATCTTAGGTCAACTCCAAACTTTTTGTGTGACTCTTTTTTACTATCAAAACATAATAATTAGGCTTTTCTAATGAACTTTATGCCATTCTGATATCAATTCAATCACCCTGTATATGACAAGACAAAGAGATACACCGGTTTATGTAAACTCAGCCGGTGGGAGCCACATGTCGACCCACACCTGACGGTCGAACACACCCTGTATAATCCTAGTCTTAATTAAACATAGTGTTAATCTGTTTCTGTTGAAGATTAGATGAATAGGTAATCATTTTGAAAATAGGTAGGTACCTACTAATGCTAATGCTCTCGATCATCAAAATACATAGATTTTGATAATCGAGAGATTTTGACTTTTCAGACTTAAAATCCACGGTATTCCTTCAATAGCCCTTTACGTTCCAGTGTCACCTTTATGGACAGACCCATGACTCTCTTTCCGCAGATCTGGAACCCAAAGCGCAACTAGGACAGAGTGGTGTTTAATCAGTTAGAACATGATATTCCATTCAACTAAACCTAGGGCGGGAGGACTAATGATAATCACTACGAGTGCAAATAAAGGTAATCAAAAACAATGAAAATACTGACGATACTAAAACAGTGGATATAATCGAGCATTAAAACCAAACCATTAAAATAAAAATTCAAGTCTCAAAAACACATTACACATACGACCACCAAAAATCATAACCGGTTGAAACCACCATTCATTACGAGTCGATCGCGCAAATGTTCTCATATCGATATGAAATCGAATTAAAATCGTTATTGAATTTGTAAGTATCGAGTTCGTTGTCCAATGGAGCGTGGTGTAATGGTGGTATTATACGAATGTGTGGAACAACTGTTCGGAACTGAGAGAAATATTGACGAGTGTGAATTACTTGGTATGGCTTTCCTGATTGAATTGATTGGAGCGTCTTGGATTTTGTTATTTTTGAATATAAATAAGGTAAAGTACCTACTTCAAAGACCAAGTCTGTGCACAGACTTGGTCTTTGACTGACATTCAGATGTCCAAACTCAAGGTTTGCCAACGAGCGATGGAGCGCATTATGCTAAATGTTAAACTAACTGACCGAATTAGAAACACGATACTGCGCTCCAGAACTCAAATAGCCGACGTAGCTCATAAAGCGGCGAAACTCAAGTGGGACTGGGCAGGCCATGTTTGCCGGATGCCGTCACAACTGTGGGCCCAAATATCACAAGAATGGAGCCCTGAGAAAGTTGGGCGGGGTCGCGGCAGACCGAGGAGGAGATGGCGGGACGGTCGCTTGCGAATTGGCGTGAAGAGGCACAACATCGAGAGAAGTGGAAGGAATGGGGGGAGGCCTTCGCCCAGGAGTGGGACACAACGGGCTGAGAAAAAAAAGTACTTTTGCAATTGTGGGACTGTCATAATAACCACTGAGTCCCTAGACCGCAAAAGGCAATGTAGGTGTTATTAACCAGTAACAGGACAAGAGTTTGGGGCCCGACTGTACTTAATCATCAAAAAAATATTGAAGATGCTCGTCGGTATGAAGATCAATAGTGGCGAATGGATATCGTTTCATTTGTTTTGAACGTCTTTTGTTTCGTTACCGAATCGGGAACGTGTAGATCCGATATCACTGTACTAGAAAACATGAATAAAAAACACTGTATTCTTCAAGTTGAAATCTCTTGTTTTATGTTTCATCTTTTTCGCAAAGTTTTATGATATTTGTTCCGAAACAAATCATACCAAAAAACCCTTTGCGCGAATAAATCATGTTTAAAAAAATGCCTATCGGTTCATTTGGACCAGCGCATGCCGCTAAACGCGATCAAATCTAACAAAACATAAATTTTAATTTAGAAACGTAGGGTGTAAACCCTTTGTGTTTCAAAAATCAAGCGGTGTAAGCGACAACAGATCAACCAAGCTAGTAATTACAAAGTAATGGATAATATTGCTTATTTGCAGTTCCATTGAAGGTTCAGCCGGGACAAATAACTAGAAAGCTCTAACTAACCGAGCAATGGATTAGTATCAGGTCTGTATTGACAATATTTTTAGTATGACATTTGTAGCGGGCTACGTCCGACGGTTGTGAGTTTTAAACATTTTCAACCGACGAATCCGCTTCAAGCGCTGTTTTTACAAAAAAGAGTTTAATAGAATTTGGCGTATCTTACTAATGGAACGGTTGGCGTAATGAAATAAGGTATTTCTGCTCGTAATGGAGAATGTTCGAGACGATTTATTAAAAAATCGCTCGTTTTTCAATATGCGACTGTGATTCAGAATCTGTTGCTTTATTTTTGTTCGTGTTCGATTTTAGCAGTTCTAATTGAGAAGGGAATTCTGATTGCTAATTGTAAAAGTTTACTGCTAATGCAAAATGTTTGTGAATTATTTTTGGTACCAATTAGATAGGAGGACCTACATTAACTATTTTGAGATTGGGTAATAAAGCCAAAAATTGGCCAGACACACAATAACCTAGTTTAGATTAACTTTGGTTTTCGTAATCTAAACAACTCTTTGACTTAAAAAAATCTTGCAAGAAAGCTCCACCACGTTTTCTCTCAGACGAAAGAAAAAGAAAACTGCGCTCAAGCGAATCAGTGAAACAATAAAATTAAGCATTATAAAAACACCTCGACCGAATTATCTTAATCTGCTTCCATATACCAACTGTCAAGTTAAAAAAAAAAGAAAAAGAACCTAAAGCTTTATCGCCAATCTCAACGAACAAAGGGGGGAAGATACTTAGCATAATGAGTGACATTCCACGCACCGTTTAGAGAGAACGAGATGAATAGATACAGGAGTATCTAAGTGAGAGAAGGATGGGTAGAGATTTAGAGAGAACAATATCGCAATCTTGTTTCTGGGCCATTTCCTTTAATTAGTAGAGGACAGCAGGATTGCCACGTTTGTGCTGAGTTACTGCCGGATGCGACTGGTTAACGTGTGAAAGGTTCAACGTTTGGATACGGTAGGGTTATGACTGTGAAGATTTGAGAATAAAATATGCACGTAGAGATGAAAGCAGTGATGAGGAAGAGAAACGAACGTCCAATTGGGTTGTACTGTACCTACATGAACTTGAGTCAAAAGCTGATATAAAAACACAAGTGATAGATGGGACGCTTTATTATAGGTTTTATACATTGTATGATGATGAATGATGACATTAAGAGATTGATTCATTTATGTAGTAATTGCAGATGATAAAGCCAAAATTAAAAGGAGCTCCCTGTTGTAAACTAACTGATCTTAAAAAACAAAAGGGCCTAAAACATGGTTTACAAAAAAGAGACAACGAAAAATTAAAATCTGATAATATTGGTGAAAAATTGATGATTGCCAATTCTATTTACTTTATCAAGGTTCTCAGATCTGTTTTTATGGTTTGCATGTCTCGTTAATTTCAATATTTTGAATCCACTAGTTTCAGTACTTATATTTATGTTCAGCCAGACATAAGACGTAACTCAGCCATGATTCACGGGCTCTCAGTTCATTGGAGACAGAATGCTGATGTGTCAACTGAATGTGAATACGAAGCTGTTATGGGCTTATTTATGTGATGTGCCAGCCATGTGGACTTTAACGTGATCTATTTGGCTGGTCTGTGTATATCACTTGACTTTATCATTATTTCATAAAAATCATTCATGATACTTGAATGGAGAATTTTGATTTTCCTCTGCCTTTTTTCTCTATTTTTATTTGCTTTGGCTATATTTTTTTATTTTTTATTTTTGGTTAGGAAACGGTTAGTTTTTTTTTTTCGAAAGCTGTATTTGAACAAGCGTTATCAATATTTAATCGAGTAACTGAATTAATTAATTTATTTGTTATTAAGTTTCCACGATATTACAAGTCATTTTGCTGTTGCCCCTGTTTTTTGCTTACCTCTTTTATTCCAAAATCTGCACGAATTGAAATGAAATCTGCCTTGGTGCAAACAATACAAGTCTTTTGTACACCCAGTATATCTATCACAGACGATATGTCCCAACATTTTCAACCACCATTAATATTATTAAACAAAGACAACCCGTTTACAACTGCGCGGTTAGCGAGAATCTTTCCATCGAATTAACCCTACAAAACCGACTGTGGGTCATAACGACCGCACCGAGAGGGCGACGCGGTTGTTACATTAAATTGAGACATTTAACATTGAGAGCCTTTTGTGTTAATGGTTAACACGGATGACACCGTGCTTGATAAATACGGAACTGTGTCTAAAGGATATGGATGGGTTGAGTAAAATGTGAGCGGAATCAGCGTCAAGGTTTAATGTATTTGGTTATACGTCAATCGTGCTTATGGCGCTGATGTGTTAAACAGATTACAATGACGGCTAATTAATATCAATAATGGTTACTTTTTTTTTTGCGTGGTAAAATCATCAAATGAGTCCTCCCACCCCGGGCAGGGCGGAAGGGACTGTCAGACTTGTACTGACTAAAATCCACGGCGTCCTTCAATAGCCCTTTATGTTCCGGGGTCACGGTAATGAGATAAGTCCCGCGACCCCGGCAGGCTTTGGCCCTCAATAGAGGGGGCCCCGTCATTATGCTGACGCTCTTTGAGGCGCGCGTGGAACACAACGCGCCGTCGACCCGGGCATGGTCCATGGTCGGGCTGCGAGTTGCCCTTTACTCGCCGCCCGCATGCCCGCGCCTACGGTGGCCGGAGATCGTCTTGCGACGTACGTCGCCGTGGGCGTCCACCACTGCGGGTGGGGCGGAGGGAGGACACTGTCCTCTCTCTTACGCGGCCCGCCTCCTCCTTCGCGAGCATGACTGCTTCGCAGAAGGAGGCGACCGCTTCCCACTCCGTCTCGCCCCGCAGCATGGCCGCGACCAATGCCGGGCGCGAGAGGTCTCCGCCTAATAATGGTTACTTAGTAAAAGGATAGAATCATTTCTCATAGGGTAGCTTTCATTTATTTTAATTAGCAAAATCGGCTGACAAAGGTGTCCTTTTCGAAGATGGAGCATATAAGTACTTGGCGAACGTAAATCAATCGAAAAGGGTAAGACGTAAGCACTGATTTGATAACTTATTTCCTTTAAATGTTCCGCCAATCATGAAAAACGCTATTTGAAATAATAAAAAACCGGCCAAGTGCGAGTCGGACTTGCCCATAAAGGGTTTCGTAGCAGGAAGTAACATAATATAAAAGTTCTTACAGTTGGTTGTAACTTTGAAAGGTAAATTGCGGTTTACGATTTATGACGTATTAAAAAAAAAACTAATTACTTACTTGATCTCGTTCAAACCAATTTTCGCTGGAAGTTTGTGTGGTAATGTAGGTACATCATACATTTTTTTTGTTTTATCATTCTCTTTTTTAAGAAGTTACAGGGGACAGACACACTTTACCACTTTAGAAATGTCTCTCGCGCAAACTATTCAGTTTAGTTAAAAATGATATCAGTAACCTCGATATCATTTTTAAAGACCTTTCCCAAGATAACCCACACGTATGGGTTCGATGAAAAAAAAATTGTTTGAGTTTCAATTCTAAGTATCCCGCCCAAAATTTGTTTTGTTTTTATTTTTGTGTGAAAATCCTAATGCGGTTCACATAATACATCTACTTAGTAAGTTTCAACAGGATAGCTCTTATACTTTCGAAAAAAAGTGACTGTGACATACGGACGGACAGACAGACATGACGAATCTATAAGGGTTCCGTTTTTTGTCGTTTGGCTAGGGAACCCTAAAAATGTAAAATAATAAACAACAGCTTCACAGCAACGACCTACATCATTCTACACCAACTTGGCAATAACTTAAAAAACTTGGCGCCAAAAACTACAGAATTAATTAACTCAGTTCTATCAATATGCTCTCACATTACTTGGCAGAGTTCTGAGTCTTGGCTGGAGGGGGGAGAAAATCAACAAAAAATAGTTCATAAATCATAGCGGGCAGACGGGCGGGCAGGATTCTGAATACGTAATGAGCTACCATTCATTTGAGGGTTACCGGCCACATTTTTATCGTTTCGTATGGATTTTTTCGCGTTATTTGTGAAAAATGTTATGTGTTTTGGCAGTTCTAAGCTGTTATAGCTACATCATGTACTAATGTAACAAATGCCAAGTTATTGAAATAATTCCATCAAGTTGTATATTGAATTCAACTGACCTCTAGCGGCCACTAGGAGGTTATTGGAATATTATTGTGAATTTGATATTTTTTACATAGTAAACAGATATTTTTGGTCCACATTTATTTACAAACTCCATAATCACTTACAACCAGCACAAATCTAGATTATAACTATCCAAATCCAAATGGTGCAGTTCTTAAAAAAGGTCAATGGTGTAGTACTTCTAAACAGCGGCGGCGGCGGCGTGCTTGTAGAAACGTAGATGAGGAGAAATGAGTATGTCAAGCTTGTAGCAGCTGTCGCAGGCAGTCTGGGAAGTCAAGAGCCAGGAACACAAAGGAAAATTGAGAGAACAAGGTGGATTTTTAGTCAGTACCTAAGAGTTTCGCGCTTCACTCAGGACTCCTTTGATGTTTTTTCCACCCAAAGAAAAGGCTTCTAGCAAGTCGTATTCTGTAGTTTTTGCCTTTAGAATAAGGTGTTTATAGTCTTCATTAATCGTTATCTTAAAACGATTGCATCTTCCCTTCATCTTCATTTACTCCACCATCTCAACTCCCACTCTGAGCAGGTAAACAGTCTAATTACAAATGATCAACAAAAGAATCCTCGACTACCCTCCTTTCCTGTACAATGGCGGCACTTATTCACGCAGTGTTTCCTGCCCTGTGTTCAGAAGCATTGTATTTTTTCCCTGGGAACTTTTTCTCTTCATTTGTTTCCCTTTTTTTCAGCTTCAGGATTTCTTGAACCCATATTTCACGCTCATATTGTCCCCAATTTGCATCTAGACTCTGGAGTTTGTTTGCTTTGCCTTTTAAAGGTAACATTTTTAGAAGCTTTTTTGTTTGTGGATTTTTATTGAGTTCTTTTGTTTCTTTTTTAGCTTTGAAGATTCTTTGTAGTTTGTTCAGAGTATTTTTTGAATATTTTATTTCAGACATTTGAAACAAACAAGAAATATTTGATTGAAGATTAATTTAGGAACCATTTGGCTGTTCAACCGATCCTACCAGTGTGTTCGACAAGTTGTTGTCATAATCTACGTAGTTTTTTCAACAGTCATTCTTATTCTACTAACCTAAGAACATTCTTAAATGCAAACCCAATACCAAATTTTATTCTAACTCTGTAACCGATTCATCTCCTACTAAAAACTCTATTGCTCGAAAGCAGAGCTTAACATACACCCAACTATCCCTAAACACCACATATGCCTAAGTGGGTCGTCATAATTAAAAGCTGCACTCGACTTGGGGTAACGTAATGCAATTACAGCAGAATTTTTCGCGACATATGGCGGTAGATGCGCTTGTGACGTAGGGGGCGCTTTCTAAACGATGATGAACGAATGAGTACAGTGTTTTGAAGTTTTATGGTTTTTTGATATTGATTTTATATATATTTTTTTGGAATGGTTAGGGTTTGTTTAACCCAAATGCTGGTGTTAAGGCTAACAACGGATTTCAAATACTTACATAATATCCTTCAAACGGTAAAATAGAATAGAGGACCGATATGTTATTGGAAACCAAGATTGTCACGCAACTCTTTGACAGTACTGCTAATTCTATAGATAAAACAGTCTTATAACTGAGATTCCTGATAAGCTAAAATACTACAGGAACTGTACGCAATCTCAATGTTAAAATGTGTCTCTAGAACCGAGGAAAAAAATGAAGTCAATATAAAACTATTAAGAGTAAGCGAATCAGAATTACACCAATAACATAAAATTAAAAAATCAGTTATCTTGACTTGATTATAAGTCTAAGTACAGGATGATGGTAAAAATCTGTACCTGCATCAAGGAACTCATCTTCACATTCCAAAATCATCATGCAGGTTTTACTCAATTAATAATAGCTAGCTGTCCCTAATACTTTCCACTGGCCTTATACACTACAAAACATAGATACAGACAGAAGCATAAGGAATAATCCCTACATCAAAAACTACAATTGCAACGGCGACCACTATCATTTGACGATATTAAAAGCTTTACTCCATTTTCATTAGCGTAGGGCGTTGTCCCCAGAGCCTTTAAGCCCAAAGGTACATATGGCGTGTAAATGCTCTTCGTATTGAGTAGCAGCCCTTCAGTAGAGGCCCTAAAAAATATTGATGCGGTTGCAAATTGTTGTACAATGTTATTGTGGAGTTTTCGAAGTGTAGTGCGGGGTGAATTGGAGTTTGGTTCGTGGAGAAGTTATAAAAAACTTGCCCTAGTGCCATCTTTCCAATAATCTTTAAATCAAATCGATATTTGGAAGATTTCGAAAACTGTTTCATAGTTGAATGGTTCATGTATAAGAAAGAAGAAGCACTCAATAGGAATATCAACAATTCGTTTGTAATTTCAAATATTATATTTATAAAGATTACTGCACCATAATATGCCAATGCCAGACAGGTATACCTTAAAAAGACCTTGTTATATGTATTTAGAAAGTCTCGGTGAAACTGCAAAGTATGAATAGCAGCAAATGGAATAGAAGTCAAGATTTCTTTGTACGACACTTTCCTTGAAATCTCACCGCATATACCTTGCAAAACCTAAAAGCATCTGGAGCACTTGCTCCCATTGCGATGATAACTGCCCAGGGGGATGCTCTGCGACCATTATACTTATTGTGATCAAATGGCACTGTACCAGCGCATATGTTGTGCGATCGTAACCTATAGAATTGTTTGATGAGCAATTTTGATACTTTCACACAGAATATTTTAAATAACGTTCTTTTTCAGAACAGATATATGTTTACCTGTAAAAAATTGTATGAAGAGGACTCCCTGAATTTTCAGGTTTATATTGTATCTCAATACAATAAGTCTAGGCGATGTATATTTTTAAATATTTTTAACTTACTCTGACCCACTATTGAGCAAAAGTTTTCCAAGTAAACTTCCACTCTTTCCTTGTTTGCAGTTTTCTTCGGCCATTCTCGGATAATCGCGGACGCAGTCGGCATGTCAGCGTTTTCTAGGGCTTCCTCGGCAACAACGCCCATCATATGGCACATTTCTATAGAATGCCGGAATAAACACTGTAGTACAAAACTTTAGTACAAAACTCTCCAAGCATCAAAACCATTCGCCTTCTACGTCACTGCTTCACTATTGTCAGGGCATACAATATGCATTATTGCGGCACATTGTCCAAACTGTTGTTTATTTGCGCAGACGCACCGTCCCGTTGCTACTTGACAAGTGGGTATATTATCATACATGTTAGTTTGTATAATTAATCGATTTCTTGCGCTGATAAATGGATAGACTAATTTAGGTATATAATTATTGATCTTCTTCTTTACCGAATGTCTTCTTCAATGAGAACGAATGGTTTAGCCATTAGTCGTTGTTGGCGTTTTTGTTTTTCTTTGACTTTAAAATGATGTTCATAGTCTATACATTTTAAATAAAAATTGGACTGTCGACTTTCATGAAATCACAAGCTTTTTCTTTCTTAAAAAAACACCTTTACACCAGTTTACCAAAGAACCGACGAAAAACATGAACTTTTTGCTACACACTACTTTTCAATTTTATCTAGTGCCATAGTAAATTCACACATTCAAAGTGTGAATGAAGCAAACTAAATGCCAGTATTTTGTACAAACTTCTCCAGCCATCCATCATACACCCATATATTTTATCGATCGCCCAGATTCTAAGGTCGACGCAATACGAAACTCTTGAAATACGTATTTAACGTGTCCCATATGGTAATGGGGTACCACCATGGGGGCGTATTGTCCAAGTCGGCTTTTACACCATATGGACCAAAAATTCATAAACAAGTGCTCGCAAAATCCCACTTTAATTCTCTGCCATCACTCATACGTTTGGTATCAAATACCATAAAGTGCAAGTTTCAACTTTGTTTGTAGGTGATAAAGTTGAGAATAGTTTTGAAACTAATGGTGATTTGATTAAGAAAACACGTTCTTCTAATATCAACCCTAAATCTGAAACAGTTAGACTCAAAGTAACAGAAGCATATCCGAACACAAAAATACAAAAGTATTGAGCGCTAGTTTTAAACGCGACAAAACTACTATAAACGAGCTTGTCAATGAACACACTTTACACAAATTTAATGCTAGCAACGATAAGAATAAAGTTGAAATTGCACTGATTTTAACAATAAAAGAATTTTCACAATTAATAGGGTGAATGATCCAGAGACCATTGAGAGTACAAAGGGAATGATTACGAAGCAGGGTTATATTGTTGGTGATCAGGACACCATATGGTAGTTTGGTATTAGAAGCGTTCGGTATTATGGGGATTAAACTGAGCATATTTTAATATGCGTACAGGGTACAGGTGTTGTTTTGATTCGTAAGGTTATTGTTTGCTTTGTGGACTGCAATGTATTGCTGTGGCGTGGCACAAAAATATTATGCAAGGAGTTGCATTGTCATTTAGGTTTTTTGTTATTTTATTGACTCATCAGCTTCTTTGCGTCGAAATTCAATGTATTTCACTGCAATGTTTTAGAATTAAGCAATTTCTTAGTGAATTATTTCCAAATATGTACATGTAGAAATTCATAGGTAGATTTGGGAGAAATCAAAATCAAGAATTAGAAGGGACAGACGCTGCTGACTGACGAAAAACATCAAACTTGTAAACAAATTCTTGTCTTTGTTGATAAAAAGAAACCAGTTAGTTATCTGTTTCTTCACATTGTTTTCCCCAAAACAAACCAAACGCAATCCAACAAAAACAATCCCATCCTCAACCAATACTTCCACATTCACACCCACTTCATCATTGTCTTGTACACAATCGACTTCGCTCCTAAGGGACGCGTCACAGACCGATCGTCCAATCGGAACAACATTAGCAGTAGCAGCTAATCTGTCGGGACTTGTCTCAGGACCGATCGTAATCAAACTTGCACATGTGAACTCTGCTCCGGCATCATCCGTCACGACGTGGAATTCATTTTGTGTAGATTTTTCCTAAACGGGTTAGACAGAACATTATTGAGTTAGTTCTGATTTGCTTCTCAAAATAAATAGTAATAGCATAATGATCGTTCTCCCGCTATTATCTCAAATAATTTGAAATCGTCGCCTATTTTTTTATTCCTTATTCCTGTATTATTCACCATTTCAGTAGTAGCTCCTTTCTAGCCATTGATTCTTCATACGAAAGGGACTCTTTTTCGTGATTTAAAGCACATTTTGAGTTTAGTGCACCCAATGATTTTACTAGCTTGTTATTAAGTTATTTCAAAGACCTTCTACTTTCAGCGTTGTAATTCTGTCTGCGGAGTCAAGATTAGAAACAAAAATCGTAAATCCGAACGTACTGTGACAGTCATAACTAAAATTCGTATCACCCTTTCGACCCTACCACCCATTCATTCAATATTCCAAATAAATAATCTTCTAATCTGTTATTTATCATAAAATAGGATTACGTTGGTGCAAAAACGATACATCCACAAATCCGGGGCCACTACTTACCCTCATATGACACGTGCGAGTATATCCGTGGCGTGTGCCAACAATTACTTATCACTGAATTTGAAGGTACTTCTATTGATAAACGATTTAATCTCAATTTATTGATATTTGACGTCTTGTTGATTTACAACATCGTTTACTCTTCAACTTGTAGGGGTAAAGACTGGATGATCGTGATGTTTATGAGTAAAACCTTTTTTCTCTGGCGTAATTTAGACTAAAACTTGTCAGTAAAAACCGATAGGCTCTTAAAGGTGTTATTGTCACAATTGTGATTGCACACCAGCATTGCAATTGCAAGAGCAAGACAAGATGTGAGCCTGAACTATTGCTTGCGAAGAGGATTCACAGTGACATTTTGTTTCATAGAAGTATCCTCATCGAACTAAATTGTATCCGCAAAACAAGAAATCATTTCTCTCGTTTCAGTAATAAGATATTTATCTCCATTTAATTTTAACGTCACTTTTTTAAGGGACGCCATCACTATCCTAAACTTGACCACGATAAAATTTTAAACATCTTTGTCTCCAGACACAATAGAATACCCCTTCTTACCCGAGTTCAACATGGAACCTTGTGAGTCGTACATCTTTTCACAAGCAGACAAGTCGTTCTCCCAGGAGCTAGTGTTCCATCAATCTATGTAACAGGCTGACTCGTTATTGACATCTTATTAGGAGTAAACACCGACAAATGTCCTCCAGAAGATTGGTTGAGTACGTCCGTTGGTCGAGGTCTTGTACAAATCGTTATTTCTAGGAACGAAGAGGACTGATGTTGTGATGTGGATTTAAAAATGGTTATAGTTGAGCGAAAAGGATTCGTTATAACCATAGATTTTAGTACATTATTGCATGCTTCAATTAGGAATCTAACTCAAGAAGACTATTATTTCTTACATCGTTAGGTCAAAATACTGTCGATGAAAACGAATGTCTTAAGTGTTGTGTATTCTTGCAAAACTGGTAGTGTGTCTCCATAATCTGCTAACACGAATAAATTGAGTCATTAAGGCGCGGTCTTATCTCAATATTCCCAAAAATTGGTTTCTTAGAACGTCGAGTATGACGTAATGTAATAAAAATAAGTAACGCGAAAAATACAGTGAACAGAGAAGGGTATAAAGAAGAATTTAAACCGAACAGAATAATAAATAATAGTTTGATATTCCCAATAAAAAATTGGAAGTTGTAGCACAAAAATAAACTTTGACGTCGAAGATCTCTGTATTTCCAGCGATAACAACAGTTTTTTTTTAAGAATTTAGTAGGTTTTCCATTTTTTTTAAACTTTAACCAAACCATTATTTAATTTTATGTCTATATTTTAAATAATCTAAAGAAAAGCAGTAAAATAAATGCCCATTCGCAGCTTACGTCACATTTCAACACAAATATCATTTTTTCAATTTTCAATCTTATTGACGCTCCATAGTGGTGACAATAGTTTACGCGGTCATAAGCGATTAAAATCGTAGTCAGTCCGCGTCTTAAGCTATATTTTGAGCTAAATTTGGATAAACCGGACAATAATAATGAGCATTCTGAGACCTCAACTTTAAGTATCTTAAAAACTTTGTATCTACAACTTTCGAGACCTCATATTCCATAAAACTCCGAATAAATTTTACAGTTGTATGAACCTCTGTAGCATCAAAAGTATATTAAGGAAAAAACATATTATTTTCCAAAAAAAAGATACTCGTTTTTAGCTTACGAATCACTTTTATTGTGGCGGCGAAGACAAATGACTTGCAAGCCTGGCTGATTCTCTCTCCGTCCATCGCAAACACATTTTTTACTTGTATCTTATCATTTTTATACAATCTGTGTACAATGGATGAATATAAAAGCTTTATTGTGTAGACTTTTGTGATGAAGTGCGGTAATTAATCGTAAAATTGATGATGTCTGCAAACATAATGAGATTTAACAATGTTTAATCTTAGTTCTTCCAGTCACATGCTTGATCAGGTAGAAGATATTTTTATGAGAGGTTATTTGTCCTACAACTAGGAAAATGAGAAAATTCTATTGAAATGACAGTTTGGACAAAATACTGAACTAACTTTTATGACATCAACTGCAATACAAAAGACAAGTTCAAAAGTGTGTTAACCAATATCAAACGCGATATCTGAACTAATCCTTACAATATTTCTTTAAATTTTCTCATTAACGCGCCGAGCAAAATAAATGGAACAGATTTTCATTGAGAGCCAACGAATGGCCAAAAAAATGGCTAAAATCTGACAAATGGTTATCCTTTAACGTCTGCGCCCATCTTATTATCGTTACCCACTACCGAACAGAACTCATTTGGGTCTTCTTTTAACTTTCCTATATATTCCCCATCATTCGATTTTATGCCCTGTATTCTTATTTTTATGACCGCTTTTACGTTGGCATTTTTTTCAGTATTAGCTCCGATCACAGTCATGGGATTTAGGATTTTATGACTTCTAGTTTGAGCTCAATTTCGTCTGTAGCATCTTCGAGTATGATATCAATTTGAGGAGAAGCGTCTGTGTTAATAGCATTATTCGCAATCTCATCTATACAGTCGGGGGTTAGGCCGACTATATGAAGTATCATTTTTTATGCGACATATAAAACATATTTATTGCAATCATAATCGTTTCAGTTTCTCCAGTGCCATGTTTGGGTGAGATAAATAGAAGATAATGGTTGGGAAAACTTTTTTATTGATGAACTTAGTTTACCTATTTTTATTTGTTAGTGGTATTATTATGAGAACTCGTTCTATAGATGTTAAAAAAATAAGCTATTAGCATATTTTTTATTTCTCATGATTTATGCATTTGCATGATATATCAATAAAGACTTTTTTAATTTAAAAAAGTCGACCATTTGTTACGATCCACAAAACAAAAATAAAAGTTTTCAAAACCGATCGTAAGATGATAAAGGCAATAATTTTGCTGACCGTACACAGTGAATAGCGAAATAAACCACAGTTTTCAATATCGCGGTGCTATTGTCAAGCTGACCCTACCGCAACTCAATGCGCTCTCAATTCACAGCAGTTATTATTATCTTGACCTGGTGATTGAGCTCTCCTGCTCTCTATCGTCGCGAAGCTCTCTCATTGGTCGACCGATTCCTTTCACGCCTCCCGGTCGGCGCTTATTGGTCCGTCTCGCCACGCCTTCACAACTTCAAACGCTCTGTTAAGGGTAGTTCAAAACCCCACTTATATATTTTCCACCCTTATGTTACTCGCATTCGTATTGTGGCCGTCGGGTAGTACGCACGCGTCTTCTCTGTATCGCCGCGATATAAGTGCGAAAAGTTTTGAGTTTGTGTGCGGTTAATTAAATGATTAAACAATGACAATGGACGTTCAAAATAGCTATCAAAATTATAAAGACACGTCTCCTGATTCAAAAGAAACTAATTTAAATATTGAGAGTGCTAGAACTTCACAAATTAAACCTGAGATGCAGTCAACTGTTTTAAACACCGGTAAAGCTTCGAAGAGATCGTTCGATGTGGCTTTTCTGATGATGCCGGATGAAAAAGTACGACCAAAACCACCAGAAAGGCAATTAAGGGTCTCCAAGCAGCTTTTTCACAACGAAGAGTGGGAGCATGTGCCTAAGAGGATGCCCGAAATTTACAAGCACAGTGATTACTCCAGTGATAACACGATTGATTTGAAGGACCACGATGACGACCGAATCGGCGCGAACAACAACATTTCGCCGAGCTTCGGGTCTGATATCAACATTGACGTCGGAACAGATGAGTACCCTAGCAAGTCTATGTATTGTAGTGACTCGGATAATTCAGAGCGATCAAGGAGTCGACCGAATTCCAATGAAAGTGCAGCGCGTCAACCAAAGTTTTTGCCGGAATATAAGAATAAAATATTCGATGATCCAACTTTGATCAGCATGCAGTCAAGGGCGAGGTACGAGAGATATTCGGAAAAAACAGATATGTCACCGAAAAGTGCGTTTACAAAAGTTTCAAACTATTCAATGAGATCACCTAATCCTTCCGTGAGCCCCGATAACCTACTGTACCAGAACTCCGTAAGTCCTCCACTATCAGCTGCCAGTCCACCGTCCAGTTCTTTCAATAAAGCACCAGGCTTTAACAATCTTCTAACACCAGCTCATCTGATAAATGGTAGCCATTTCTTCAAAGGCCAGAATCCGCCGTCGTCGTCACCAAACTATCCTGACTCAGCAATGAACCAACGTTCTGCAGGATTCAACAAAAATAATATGGAGTACCAAGAAAAACACGATGCAAAAACACCGCAAATGTCACCAAATAAATTAAACTTTCTGCCATTTAGGCCAGAGATACCGTATCTTCAAGCAGGGTCGTCATACCCCTTCGGAGTTCAGAACTTCCAGTCCCCAAATCCGGATTTTATGAAGTTTCCTGTGCCACCGAGGGAAAATCCTTTGATAGCTAACCCGGCTGCGGCCATCCTCAGCACATTATTGCCTCCAACCTTGGCCGCATTTTCTTTGCCGTCGCAAAATGTTTGTGCGAAGTGCAGTATCAGCTTTCGGATGACTTCAGATCTGGTGTATCATATGCGTACTCATCACAAGAGTGAATCTGCGATTGATCCGCATAGAAGAAAAAGGGAAGAGAAATTGAAATGTCCCGTTTGCAATGAAAGTTTCCGTGAAAGGCACCATCTGACTAGACACATGACAGCACATCAGGATAAAGAAGGTGACTTAGACGAGGTGCCAGCTGGTCACAAGAAAAGCAAACAATTTTATCCACATAACGGTGGTTCTCTCCTACATAAATAAATAGTCTTTATGAACTAAGTGCCGAAACACATTACTTGAAAACTGTTAAATGTAAATGAATGTATTTGAAAGCTGAGCAACGAGAAATGAGTCTAATAAAATTGAATGTATTATAAAGTTAGTGTTCAATTTTGGGATGAAATTCCTTCTTCTGCCGAAGGCTTAGCATAAATTGTTTTTTGTGTTTCGGCGGACATAATGTATTTAAATTAGTATGACTAAAATAGGGGAATGAGTCAAGTTCGAGTCTGTTCCATTGTTTCGATAATGTTAATTGTTGTTATCACTTAATATATTGTGCAATATTAGTTGTTAAGTATTTATTTTGTAAATATTAGTTATAGTAGCGGATCATTAATTACAGAGTTTTAAAAGTCTACATTGATTCTTATTTTGTTATCCTCATTTGAAACACTGTTAAACTCATAATCAATCGCACAGAGTACTTCAAATTCAGAATGATTTACCTGCATTGTGATTAAAATAAGAAAATAACACACAAAGGCTCAAGTCATTTCAAATGTAATTTTGAAGTGACTTGAGCCTTTGTGTGTTATTGAAATGATTTCCAGAGTGTCATCCACCGCACATAAAAAAATATTTCCCATTTACTTAGCTAATTCATAAACAGACTCATGGGAATAATCAAAGCCACAAGCTAATACAGAATCCAATTTTCTTTATAGCTTCCACAATTATAACAATTACTCTCCTCCATACTCCCTTCGATATGAGACATATCTGATGCACAGCTTCCCTGGCAGCATTAGACTCGCTAACAGGGTGAAGCGTGGCGAATTTATGCGTGGGGCGACAGATATAGACGTCATTGTACCCCTGTTTTGGCTGATTTGATTTAAAATAATGTTCCATTTGGTTATCTTGATGATTTTATTTCTATTTTGGGGTGAGTGGAATTGAAGTTTTGAATGATATATCATTAATCACAGGAGTAGGTAATATATAAACAGACAATGTCCTTTTCTAAGTGACTGCTAATGTTTTATTTTGAAATCAAGTTTTGAGGCTCAGAGCTGTTTAATATTAATACATAATTTATTTACATAATACTGTTTATATATGTATGTATGTATTATATGTATATATGTATTGTATGTATATATGTATGTATGTATTGTATATATGTAGTAATTTATATTCATTTTCTTATTGAGTACTTTTATAGTATGTTGCACCTACTTGTCTTTGTCTCTGCATCACCCTAGATAGACTGGAAGATAATGCCCAAGGCATTAAGTCCGCCGCTGTACATGTTTTTTTTGTGCAGAAAGCTTAAATAAATAAATAAATAAATAAAATAATTTGCTTAATTATCACGAAACGCTTTCACGGCTACCGTGGTAACTTTTCATAGATGGTTGCAGCTATCTTCCTTTTGTTTTCTGCTGCTGTTGTTAAATATCTGCAGTCTTTTTCTTCTAATAAATAACTCTCTTTTTTGAAATTAAACAAATCCAAATATTTCTGTCCAACTAAAATTGGAAAAATAGACCTTAAAGAGACCACCTTTAAGTCACGCTTCGTTTTAATTTAATACGCATTACTGAACTTATTACTATCTAGTACCTACTTATTTAGGCAAATGAACCTACATCCAAAAATGTATTTACTTTAATGGAAACTCTGCAACCGAATCGAAAAAACAGTTCCAAAATTACAACTCTGGAAAGTCAAGAAAATATTCAAGTCTCCAACATCAGATGACATACAAATAACACCCCATCACCCATTCCCATATCCACCCGATTAAAAACATCACACACGAAAATCATAATCAATAATCAAATTCATCATCGCATCAGTCCACCCGATGACTCCATAGAAATCTTACATCCCTTCTACAATATTGTGGCGGAACTAAGGACCCATGACGAATTCCTTGCGAACAGTGCTGTTCCCATGTGTTGGACGATGTCGGCACCGATGTAGGTTAGTCCGGTTCATTGGCGGGACGGCCGTGGCGAATGGCTATGGGAAATTAGGACCAGATTTCGGTGATTGTAAGGCATGGAGAAATTAATTATGGGATATTTAGTGATGTGTGGTGATAATTTTTGTAGATCCCATTTTGGGATAATGGAGATTTAGATATTCTGAAAAAATATGGCACTGTTTTGTGGAGGCTTTCCCAAATTCCTTTAATGAGGTCAAAGTGTTTCTATATCTCCAATTAAATACATTAGAAAGCCGCTGACACAAAAAGGAAGATGAGGTCTGTTAGAGGTTTCTCTTAGAATAACCAGTGCCTTCTCTTCATTCATATATGTATTTTATTCGTTTTGTTTCTTACATTTTTGTGTTTACCTTTTTATGTTGCAATAAATAACTAAACGGAAGAGCCTGCATTATTCAAATTCGAAGCAAGCACACCTTTTCCCAACTATTTTGAGGTCGGCGTTCAGCCTAACCGGAAAAAACTGAAATCTAGCAACTTCTATAAAGATTCTCAAGCATTTACCAAGTATTTTCACCTCAGAACTTCACCGTGTCACAAAAACAGAAGCCCTAACTCAACTTTTATTTCGACCAACGCCCGCATAATAGGAAATTCAAAACTTGAAACAAACATGCAGTAGCAAGTACATCTGTGTGTCGTAATGTGGAAACTTCCCGTTGTCCGTGTAAGTGCGAACAGGACAATATTTTTGGTGGTCTGCCGAAGCGTGAGTAATTCAATAGAAAATATTCATACTAGGGACTGAGACCGGCGCCCCTTTACAGGACTGTATAGTGTATAGTGTGTTGTTTTTTTTTAGATACAAAAATGTGTGTTATATATGAACTTATGGAGGTTATTGCTAGAAGGGAGCTAACTGCTAAAATGACGAGTAATAGAGAAGTATGAAAGAAGAACAAGACATGCTGTACAACACCTAATATATTTCTTGAGCTCGAGGACGAAGATGAAAATGATATATATCTATAGATCATCATCATCATCATCAGCCGGAAAACGTCCACTGCTGAACATAGGCCTCCCCCTTAGACCGCCACGCCGAACGACAATTCGCCACTTGCATCCATCGGTTGCCCGCGACCCTCACGATGTCGTCGGTCCACCTAGTGGGAGGCCTACCTACGCTGCGTCTTCCGGTCCGTGGTCGCCACTCGAGAACTTTTCTTCCCCATCGGTTGTCAGTTCTACGAGCGATGTGGCCTGCCCATTGCCACTTCAACTTGCAAACTTTATGAGCTATGTCGGTGACTTTGGTTCTTCGCCGGATATCCATGTTCCGGATTTTATCCCGCAAAGAAACTCCGAGCATAGCTCTTTCCATCGCTCGTTGAGTGACTCTTAGTCTCTCTAAAAGGCCAGCAGTTAGAGACCACGTTTCAGAGCCATATGTCATCACTGGCAACACACACTGGTTAAACACCCTTGTCTTGAGACACTGTGGGATTTTCGATGAGAAGATATCACGTAGCTTCCCAAACGCTGCCCATCCGAGTTGGATTCTTCGGGCGACCTCTTTCTCGAAGTTGGACCTACCTAACTGAACAATCTGTCCAAGGTAAGTGTAATGGTCTACAACTTCGAGAGTATCATTCCCAACAACAACCGGTACCGGTGCCACATGGACATTCAACATGACTTTCGTCTTGTCCATGTTCATTTTAAGGCCGACCCGTTGGGATACGATACTGAGGTCGCTGAGCATAGCATTGAGGTGCTCCAACGATTCTGCCATGATGACTATATCATCGGCAAAACGAAGGTGAGTGATGTATTCGCCATTGATGTTGATGCCGAATCCGTTCCATTCCAAGAGCTTGAAAACGTCCTCCAAAGCGTTCGTGAACAGTTTCGGAGAAATAACGTCTCCCTGTCTCACGCCTTTCTGCAATTGGATTGGTTTCGTGCTCTCTTCCTGAAGTCGGATGGACATGGTGGCGTTTCTATACAAACACTTCAACACTTCGATATACCTATAGTCGATATGACATCGTTGGAGGGACTGCAATACTGCCCAGGTTTCGATTGAATCGAAGGCCTTTTCATAGTCCACAAACGCCAAACATAATGGCCGATTATACTCCTCTGTCTTCTGTATAATCTGGCGGAGCGTGTGTATGTGGTCTACAGCACTAAAACCTTTTCGGAAACCGGCTTGTTCGGGAGGCTGGAAGTCATCAAACCTGCGTTCGAGACGGTTCGTAATGACTCTTGAGAACAGCTTGTATACATGGCTCAGAAGTGAGATTGGCCTGTAGTTCTTCAACAAGGTGTTGTCACCCTTTTTGAAGAAAAGAACAACCACACTCCTGTGCCATGCTTCTGGCGTAGTACCTTCGAGTATGACGGAATTAAATAACTTCTGGAGGACCAGAAGTACCGGTTTTCCACCCGCTCTCAGAAGTTCTGTTGTGATTCCGTCTTTACCCGGCGCCTTGTTATTCTTTAGCTGTTTAAGAGCCATTCTAATCTCGTACAGACTGATGTCCGGGATATCCTCAGTGTAGTGTCGAGTCAGTTTAGCTCTTGCGTCTCGAACTGTACTGACACTGGGTTGTCGTGTTGATGTGTATAACTGTCCGTAAAACCTCTCAAGCTCTCTCAGGATCTCCGGCTTCGTCGAAATAATGCTGCCGTCGTTAATCTTCAGCTTTGTCATTTGGCTTTGCCCAATAGACGAATTCTTTGCGAAGACTTTTGAGCCCTGGTTCCGCTCGATTGCCTCTTTGATCCGTGCCGCACTATAGTCACGCAGGTCACGTCGCATTGATTTAGAGATTCGTCTATTGAGTTTGCCATATTCCGACATGTCAGCTGAAGATTGCAGCCTCATCTCGGCCCGGTCTTGCATCAACTTGATGGTTCCGTTCGAGAGCTTTTGAGGCTTATTGCGGCGCGGGGTCTTAAAGAACTTGGACCCCACAGCTTGGACAGTTTCCACCAACCCATTGTTAATCTTGTCCACAGTTTCGCATTCGGTTAGGCACTGGAAGCGATTGTGCAGTTCGAGTTGAAAGTCTTCGGGGTTCTGGATGTGGGCAGGACCAGGTCGGAGCGTGGACTTCACCAGACGAGACCTTTCAAGCTTCACATTGATATTCAATGTGCCTCTGACGATTCGGTGATCGCTACCGGTTTTCACCTTGGCGATCACAGAGACATCACTGAATATTCGCTTTTTGGTCGTCATGATGAAGTCGATCTCATTTCTGGTAGTACCATCGGGGCTCATCCACGTCCACCTCCTGGATGGCCGCTTCTGGAAGTAGGAGTTCATTAAATGAAGTTCTTCCTTTTCCATGAAGTCGACCAGTCGCTGGCCCCTATGGTTTCGCTGCCCGTACCCAAATGGCCCCACTCTCAACTCATCGCCATTCCGTGCGCCCACCTTCGCGTTGAAGTCCCCCATAACAACAGTGAAGTATGTTTCGGAGGTATGTATGGCCTCGGATATCTCCTCATACAATGCCTCTACTTCATCATCAGAATGTGTCGAGGTCGGCGCATATACCTGTATGACCTTCAACGAATACCGGTTGGTTATTCTGAGTATAAGGTATGCTACCCTACTCGACACACTGTCGACTTTCACAACGTTGTTGATGAGGGACCTGCGGACGAGAAATCCAACACCACCCTGGGATTTATGGTCTCCTTCCCGGTAGAAAAGCATGTTGCCGGAATCTAGAACTATCGTATCCTGACCCTCTCTTCGGACTTCAGATAATCCCAAGATATCCCAACGCATTTTGCTCAATTCTTCCTCCAGCTCGATAATCTTCTCATCGGTCCTCAGTGTGCGGATGTTGTGTGTTGCCAGGGCCAAAGTCCGTTGGGGGTGGTAGCGGGGCATCTGCCGGGGATTCTTAGCACCCCCTGCTCCGCCGTTACCCGATCCGCTACCCAGACCAGGAATAGCGGAGCTGCCGGGGACTGGGGGCCGTGTGCTATTGTTGTCAATCATAATGGGGGGGGGGGGGGTTGCCATAATCCCCACGCTTGGCAGGCGGCTTGGGGATCGCAGTAAGGTCACCGAAAGTTTACAAAGGACGCTGCTGCCCGTCCTTCGGTGGCTGGACGTAGTTTAAGGACGTACCCGGGTTTCATCTATTTATCTATAGATAAATAGATGAAACGGCAAAGATTTTAATCGTCTAAAATAGACAACAACATACAATACTATAATTTGCCTATCTTGTCACAACTAACTGTGGTGAGTTGAGTCTACTTTATGAGGCTCAATACCAGGATTGACATGGAGCGACTGCCATGCGCCTAACTAAACTATATTGCTTAGTTACTGTATTATACCTAAATACATAATGTAATTTTATTATACATCAGCTCCTTGGGTTATTTATTTAACATTTTTGGCCTAGATATCATTTCATTTTTTTTTAATTTAGAAAATACTGTTCTCCATAGAGACTAAGAATAGTCATAGCTTATTTTTTTTCTTACTCCTAAAATTAGCATCACCACTTCAGCAACCACCCTGTATACGCGGTGTTAGCAGACGCCAGTAGAAAGACGGATGGGTCGCGTAACACACAGCTACATTTGAATACGCGATGCCCTCGCTCTAAGATATGCAGCTTAGATCTGACGCCGTCCTTATGACCCGAGCAGTTCACAAGAATATTGAACAAACCATCAGTTATTATTGAATTGTTTTGTTAGTGTAGAAGATAGGTTTTTATGTTCTTTAGTGGTAAGTTAGAATAGAATCCGGCTCGAAGGACCTTTAATTTGAGACAGTGTTTCTTCATTGATGCTATGAATGTCTGTTTTCTTTGCATAATATGATAATACATAATCTTTTTTATATGTTATTGAGATGCAGCTAAATTTTTAGGAGTTCGATATTTTGCAACACACTTAAACAGGTATGTAAGTGGTTTGTTTGTTTCGTGAACTGGTTCAGAGCAATATTTCAACGTGTTTGAACTTTCGACCTTTTCATCGTCGTTCAAACTCATCATATACGACCAAAAACTACCAACAGATGGATATAAATGACTAGACAGCTCCAAGAATCGTTCAAAACATTAGACCGTCATGCATAATCAATGCAAAAGCAATATTTTCCACTCAAATAGCTACACAGAATACGAAAAATAATAAATATGTATTTTGCTGAACGCATTTACAAGATTACAATATTAGCGAGCACGTCCTCACGCTACGAACGCGTCATTACAAATGATAAATAGTCGGCACACTTCGATAATCAAATTCTAATTTCGAATCTGTTCTACCCTCGCGAATATTTTTTTCGAGGCAAGGGAAAGGCAGCAGGCAGCCTGTTTTGTATTGTGAGAAGATTGTGACTTTATTAACCGTGAACGAATGGTCTCTTTAACCGATTCACCACGGAGGCCACGTGACCCGGAACCGATTATGGTTCCGTACCCGATTTGTATGTATTTGTATGTAAATTGGTGCGTGGGGTGAAAAGATAACCGGGCGTGCTTGATAGGGATCTCTGTTATTGAATTAAGTGTTGGCGTTTAGTGATTGTTTAGATAAATGTGTCTCTTCATTGGTGATTTTGTTGTGATGATGTAAGAGGAAAGCAAGAAAATTTCATTTTTTTTTCTCTTTTCATAAGAAGAGAGACACTCGAATAAATCTCTCTCTTTCACAAAACTTTCTCAAAGGTCCTCCACGAAGGAAATAAGCTTGATGTAAATACCGTCCTTTTAGGACGAAATTAATTAGTAGTTTATTAAAGCGAGCCTAATACTAAATTAAAAAAAAACTTCGTTCTACAGGCTTTGTTTACCGTATAGCATATAAAAAAGACGATTCTACCGTTAAAAGAAAGATATATGCTATCAGTTACACAACAAAATCTTTAAAACCAGTCGCAATACAAAATTTCTTATAAAGATTTTCGATTTCCATATTCTCCAGAACATTTACAATTTAAAATATCCTCTAATTATTCAACGGGATAGTACCAAGCTACCAGGCGATCATAACTAAGAGGAACAATGGCAATGAATACTTCCTACGCAGACATAGGGTGGGCAACAACGCAAGAACAGACGGAAAACATTGGACACGCTCGCCGGACCCAAGATACTGGTCGCATGGAATTGTTTGGGGTATGTTGTTATGTATGGGCAGCTTGGGATGCTGAGAAGATGTTTACATTGTAAATAGACTAATAAAAAAATATGTTGTATTAACTATGATTCCTTTATCTTAGCATGACAGTCACAAAGTCACTAGTCGCATACCTCAATAATATTACCGTGCCTCAATCTAATCAATCCATTGTGCTTCGTTTAGCCGATTCTTCACCCTTTAATCGACTTTTTACGTGCGTGTGAACGGTCAATAATGGGTGACTCGGGTTCGATCATGGGCCATACCTGGGTGACAGCGCGTCGTGTTTCATGCGCGCCTCAAAGAGCTGTCAGCAATCTGACGGGGCAAAGAGGGCCAAACGTCTGCCGGGGTCGCGGGACTGTCTTATCAGGTAACTGTGACCCTGAAATGTTATAAGGAACACCGTGGGTTTTTAGTCAATACACGTCTAAGATCAGCAAAATAAAACAAATATTCTCTGATTAGGGCTTTTTATAGAAAAAGGGTGTTTATTTGTGTTGGGAAATTATTCATAATATTCCAAGCCGGAACTATAACTACTTCACCCCATGGCAATAACAATTTTTTCACCCAAATCCCATACCCAAGGTTGTACACCTTAACTATCCCGGTACCTCTCCCATAACCCACAAGACAAAGGCGTATCGTAAATAAGAGGAACTAACGCACTTCCCTATCCGTCGTGACGTGGAACTAACAATGGAACTAAATATTTGGGACCTTCCGTTGTACTTCATTGTACACGGCCCTTTATTCAGGCTTTTTGTTTTCGAAACTATTTATTTACAGTGTGTGCTGGGTTTATATGTGTTTTTGGGGAACTGTAACTAGCATCATGATCAAGGCTGCGTTCTTCTTTCAAGGAACCCCCGACCAAGCAATTCCCCATCCTAGTTTTTAAGCTTTTATTAGTACTTAGATCTGAGAACAAAAGAAACTACAAGAAAAAAATAAGGCAATATTTGCTTTCAACGGAACTATTTAAAAGGTCGATCGTAAGTTTATGTAGTAAAAATTACCTTTATCAATTAATAGTAAACAAAAAAGGATTGTGTTTGTTCGTGTATTTTTTGCAGACTACTGCAAAAAACAAAAGCAACTCTATAAGCTGAAAAATAACCCTGAATATAGTATTTTGGAAGTTATTTAATAGAATATAATACTAATAAATTAGAATATAAAGCAGCGACTGTTTTCACTGAATTAGCAGATGGTTGGCTCGGAACGGATACGGTTCAAAATAAACCTGATTTATAACGCCTTATTTACATTTTGTACGGGCTACATCTTGGAATATGGAGCCCAGAATATCTTAAAATAATAGTTCTGGAGTGAAAATTATACTGTTGGAATAAAACAATTACACACAAACAACAATGAAATTACCAGGAAATGCAAAATATGTGTGATAATAATTAAATCATTAAATGGATTGCGTGAGGAATTAAAGGAAGAAAAAGGATTTGATGATACTGTGACAGACGAGAAGAGAAGAAGAAAACGTGTTGCGTTGACATCAACTATAATGAAATAAGGGCAAGAAAGTTGTGTGACTGGTGTACTTATAATTAAACCACCATATTAGGACGTGCGGTTTAGCAAGAAGTTTTAGGAACAGGCTTTAATTTTTTTAAATAACAAAGAAATTACCAGGAAATGCAAAATATGTGTGATAATAATTAAATTATTAAATGGATTGCGTGAGGAATTAAAGGAAGAAAAAGGAGTAGATGATACCGTGACAGACGAGAAGAGAAGAAGAAAACGTGTTGCGTTGACATCAACTATAATGAGATAAGGGCAAGAAAGTTGTGTAGCTTATGAATAGTTAAACACCACATTAGGATGTGCTGTTTAGCCAGAAGTGTTAGGAATATAAGGCTTTAGCCCAGGAGTGAAAAGCAGATAGGAAAATCAAAAATGAAACCACACAAATACAACTTTAAAGGCATTTTGTTCCTTCGAAGAAAATTGACTGGGAAAGATATTGAAATTGTTTTGTGGATTTATAAATTAGCGGAAAGAGAAATTAAGCTCCTTTTAAACAGAATAAAGTAATCTTTAAACTCATAAGCATCTTCTTATCATTATAATTTAAGATATAAAGAACAAAATAAAATAAAGGGGAATGCCTACCACTGTGCACATAATAGCATACATGGAAATGTTGTTGGGCGTTTCATGGGCAAAATTGGGCATTTCTCTTTCTAAGTGCTGTAAATATTATGTAGTTAATGTAATAATTATGTGTAATATAATTATATATAATACCCAGATTCAACACAAACATACAAAATGCATGTTTATTCATACATCACGCATGAAATTAACCTGCATCAATACATAATTAGCGCACAATAACCGTACATTTACTGGCAATTTATAAATAATGGCTCCCAAACATGAAAACAATAAAGTTTGTAGCGAAATAGCGAACGGTTGACAAAACACCGCATCTATTTAGCATATGAATTAAATACGGTGAAATATGGTTTAAATTAATATGGATATATGCCGCCGCGTGGAGCTGATGTTGGTGGGTTTCGTTTGGTACTCTGGTTCATGGAGAATCTAAAAATGGTATACGTATTTTTGAAGTGAAAACTTCTTTAGCGGCGTTATACACTTGTTTTGTAATTGGTAAAAAATGTTAAACTCGCGTCAGGACACGTGAACCTGATCGAAAATCCGTAGGACGAACACGTGACCGGATAGCGAAACAAACGATAGCTTGCATTTTAATCAACGCCATCTATCGAGCATATATGAATACATTTGTGATTCACAACGTTAATATTCAATTTTTCACTTCTACCGGCACTCCCGGAGTGCAACCCGACGTTTTTTTTTCTATATTTAATTGGCTTACTTTGCCCAGAATGTCTAGGTAAGGTAACATCACAGATTGCAAAATGAAAGAAATTCCTTGTGAGCAAAAAAAATCATAATTCCTTGAATTGATTGAGGTATGTTAAGATAACGATGTTATAAGGGACAAGAGAAGCAAGCAATGACGAAACAAACTCACTCTCACTCTCTCTTGGCTATTCTGAAAAATTCATTATTAGAGTTACGATTATTTTCTTAACGTCTTAAATCTTATTTGAGCGATGCGATGTGAACAGCTCAGTAGTATTTACTCCAGCCTGTACTTTTTTGCGGAATGCCACATTGGGCACCCGCTGAAATGGCACCTAAGAATGGCACCTTAACTATTCCACATACGACTCCTCTCAATTTTTTTCTCAGGTGCCAGGGGCCGAATGTGGAATACCTCCTTTTTTAATTTTGATGGTGTGAAGCAAAACCTTCGCAGTACCTACGAAAGACACTAGGTTTAACTGCCTGTACAGGTAGATACGAATAAAGAAAGGCCATAAGTGGAACCCATCAGAAAGTAAGTCGAAAGTAATAAGCGGGCTCCAGCGACAATATTCACTGAATACATTATATTTTGTCTTGCTGTACCGTCGCTACTTAGGTAACTATAACTCTTATGGGGTGGTATGGTAAATACGTATGAATATGTGCCGGTCGCAGTTATTTACTTTCATTTGGAATGAAAACTTGGATAGAATGACAGAGAAAGAAAAAAATAATAGTTATATCTGAAAATGCAACAATGCTTTTTTTATATAATTAATTAATTAAATTTACTTTGTTGGTAATAATAAGCCAGGTGATCGAAATATTCTTGAATTTTAAGGATTAAATAGGTTCCCTAGGTTTAAGTTGTGAGTGATTGATAATTATGGTAAGGCAAGAAGTTCCGAAAAAGTTCCCTAAATCTACTTAAAGGTAGGGAGTAAAGTAGTAAGGGAGATTTTTTGAAAATCAAGCTCTCTAAGAATTAAAAAGGGTATAAAATACTGAACGGAAAGGACGGCAACGGTACCAATGTGTAAAATCGTGTCTTTTTCCAATGTTAGTTTGTAGCTGAAATTATAGAAAAAAGTCTAAGATCAATAAATGTACCTAAACAATCAGCGTCTCTTCTCGCATAACTGAAAGAAAACTTAATTCACGAAAACAAAGTGCCATTTTAAATGGAACAATCTTCTAAAAAGTCCCCGGTATGAATGAGCTACAAATTCGCCGCTCCTATAAAATTGAATCAAGTGTGATCCATTAAGGTTCGATTTGGGATCGTAAATCGGGTATCACATTAGCTTGATGTATGGAGTGACGTGGTGTGCTTATTCGTTGGGTTAAGGCGAAATGTGATTTCTTAAGATTTTTTACAGTTGTGAAAAAATTGACCTTCTTCCGAGTTTTTTTTTTTGAATTATTTTACCATTAGGTAAATAAAAACATGTTTGTTGCCATACCTATTTAACATATTTTCAATTTATTGTGTTTCACATATTTTTCAAACATTAAAATTTTTAAATGAACATCAAACATACTTATATTTTTTTTAAATCCCTATGGGTGAAGTTAAACAACCAATTAAGTATTATCTAACACCTACTTCTAATCTCAAATTAAAAACGAATTAAGAAAGAAACCCTTAAAATTTCTACGGCTACTAAACAAGACTGTATTTTCTAACACTTACGGTTTAAATCGTAGAAATATTATTCCCAAAAGGCTGAGCCTTAAATAAAAATATGATTACTAGTTGTCAAACGTTCGCGATGTCGTCTGATCCATGATTTATAGATTAGAAAGAATGTGCTCAAGTTGATTGTGTGTTTGATAGAAGACCCAAGATCGCTAATATATCGCCTAAGGAAAATAATTGGCGAGTTTTTTACACATTACTCTTAGTAAGAAAGAAAACTTTCGTAGAGACAGAGTGTTTTGTGCAATTATGTTATCTCTGACAGTTAAGGCACTTTTGTATATCCATTAGGTATCAAAAGCTTTTAGCTATTTAGAGAAAAGTTCTTGTACCGACGGCAATTTTTTAAACGTCTCATTATTATGAAAGATTCTGAAAAGTTTTCATAAACACCAGATTACAGGTTTTGCCTGTAGAGACTGGATAATGAACCTTAGAAATTAGTGCTAAACTATTAGTTTGTTTAAAAAAATAAAGCAACTACATAATTTGCCTGTTAGAAGCATATTGGACGTGACTCAGGAGGCTTATTTTATTTTTAAGTTTCTAAATTAAAAAAAAAAAAAATATTCTTAGCATTTCATCAGTATATATAACAGAGTAGCTTTGTTTACACACAGGTAACATAACATTCCATATACCACCATCGTATGTAAAAGCTAGAGTAAAAACAAATACATTCAAGTATTGTGTGGCCATAAAACCAGCGGGCCGTCACGATAGCAACGTAAAACATTGACAGCCGCCATGCAAATATTGCTGCTATGAAATAAAATGCCGATATGCTGGTGGGAGCCTTTGTTCGACTTGATTTTATTATATGTGTTTTGTTTAAGAACGGAAAGGTACTTTTTTAGTATTGGAGATAAGTCTGGAGTTTCTATTACTGGCGAAGAATACAACTGAAAGAAAGAAACTTACTTTCGCATTGATAATTTGTGAAATTAAGAAGTAAATATGAAACCCAATCAAGAGTAGTAACTATCCAACAGTATACAAAATTAAATTGTCATTTAAATTCATCAACTCCAGTCGCCATTTTGTGCTACATGTTACAACTGCCATTTTGACATATTATAACGTAATTCACTTGTCACTCCGTAACTAAATACCAAAGTACGGAAAACCAATAAACCCTGTAAAATAAACAAAACCCCATCATGTAGGTACCTTATACAAAAAGGTGTAATACATTACTGAAAGCTTTTTTCAGTTGTCACCGGACAGGCGAACCGGCCGGCGGAAACGGCCGAATCGCTACGGTGACGGGTCACCAATTGACGAGTCCTGTCTCTTTCTGGTATAGGAGAAAGAAAGGGATGGAATCAGTTTTAAAGCACAAATTGAGAGAGGCATCGTTGACGATGGCCCCGCAGGAAACAATACTCGATTCAGGGAATTAATGACGAGCAGGGGTGCGAAATATGTGGCTGTGTAAAATTGGTTGGTTGTTTTCAATTTGTTTATGGTGAAAAATTAGCAAATAAATGAGGATGTACTTTTTTTTACATCAAAATTTACGAAGCAAAGTAATAATAATAATCTTAAAAAAAATAACCATGGAGTTTCATGCCGGTTCTTCTCCATGGAAACGGTCAACCCGAACCGAGCCACTTTTTTTTTTCTCGACGTTTTATAAGTGCCCATCGTTGATTTGGATTGATTGATTGATTTATAAGTAATATCTCTGTCAATAGAAATCTTTTATTACAATCGTAATAGAAACAATTGTGTATGACCTTTTTCTGGATTTTTAATGACGTTGATCCACAGTAGACGTTTCTCCTGTGGCGTTTGCGACTTGCAGAACATAAAAACATTTGTTTCTAGCTAGGAAATGATCCAAGAACGCGCAGCGCAGCCGTCGAACGCTCGGTCACTTTGACAACCGTGCCTTCAATTAAAATACACTGCTAAAATCATAGCCTTTCATTTAAGCATAGCTGTATTAAAGTCGGATAAAAAACAGCAGTGTTAAAATCCTTGGCTTGAAAAGATTAGAAGCTATCTAGCTCCAACTTTATACCAAACATCTGCTGTTAGCGGAAAAGCGTTTTTATCTGGAATATGTATTCAGTGAACATTTAAATCTGTTAAAATCACCTACCACGAAAAAACGCTACAATGCAATGTTACTAAGTTTTTCACCCAGGAACTTTATTCAGATTTTTATTATTTCTGGAATATTTTTAGATTTTTCGATAACTTACTATTAATTCTATATCGGTTTCTTTTTACGAACAGTAGATAAATGCAGAGTTTTTAGTTGCGAAATAGCCTAACCAAACAAAGGCCGTAACCAGCACGAGTATAGCATGACCAATTTCCCCGTTTTTACATAATTGATTCTACCTCTAATTTACCAAGAAAAGACAGTTATTTCAATACAATTTGACATTATTTTTAAATCGAGTATGACATACGACCCGTACAGTAGGCGAGAGAAACAAAAAATTTATGCTTGAGCCGATGAAGATCTTTTTTAAATCCTGCCGTTTTGTCATCGACAAACCAGTTTCTACCGCGGTCTACGGCGTCATGCTACTCGTATTGCAAGGTGTGGGTTACCTCCTGTCCGCGGGGCTAAATAGCTACCGTGACCTATAACGTAAAGGGCTATTGAAAGACACCGTGGATTTTAGTCAGTACAAGTCTGACAGTCCCGCTCTGCCCTGGGTGGGAGGACTCATTTGATGATTTTACCACGCTAATAAAAAAAGGTGTGGGTTACCTCCTATATACAAAAATTTCATGCATCACGTTGTAATTTTATTGTAACTTGTAAGTTGCCATGCAGGTTACGTACCCCTGTCTGTAGCAATATTTCAGTAAAACAATGGTTGTGGTACAAAGCGAACGATGCGTCGGTCGTTCGAATCAACCTGCGGATATTACCTCTGTACGATACGACCTGTAATTACCATCGGTAGGATGCTGGTTCGATTTCTAGGTCCACCAATTGTTTTACTATATTTTATTGTACGTGGATTTTTTTAAGCTTTGGCCCTCTAGAGGGGGGCCCCGTCATCATGCTGACACTCTTTGAGGCGCGCGTGGAACACAACGCGCCGTCGACCCGGGTATGGTCCATGGTAGCTGGTGAAATTATCAAATGAGTCCTCTCGCCCTGGCTGAAGCGATAGGGACTGTCAGAATCGTACTGACTAACATCCAAGGTGTTCTTTCAATTGCCTTTTCCGTTCCATCGTCACGTTAACCTGCTCAAACAGTCCTATACATCACGTTTTCCTTTTGCTAAAGTCACGATGTTCTAAAACATACTTGTAATTTAAGGGCATTCCTACATTTCCTTGGCTTTTTTTTTTTAAGTGGTAAAATCATCAAATAAGTCCAGACTTGTACTGACTAAACTCGACGGTGTCCTTCAACAGCCCTTTAGGTTCCGGGGCCACGGTAGCTCGTTAGTCCCGTGACCCCGGCAGGACATTTCCTTGGTTAGAGTTTGTGCCGCCGCTGTCGTTTTGGTAGAAATAGACAAGTGTAGTACACGTGAATTGTCTTTTTGCAACAACATTTTTTCTTCCCAATCATCAATCACTCACAATCGACAACAACTGTTATTCAACCACAAAAAATCGTCCATTCCTAGATAGAGGTGTCCGGAAAGCATCGATCCATCGTATCGCCCTGGTATGACATGTGCATCTCGGATTCAGCTGCAAGCTTCACCAGATCACCGGTCCACCTCCTAGTTCATGGTCATCACTCCAGAAATTGCCAATTGCACTACTTTATAAAGACTCATACATTTGTGATTTAAAGCCTCTTTTTCAAAAACACAATCCAAAGTGAAGCTACCTAATCCCCGGTGGTGATTAGCGCGACCCGTTCCGGCTCGCGTCCGATGATCGGAATTAGAATGGCGCTCCGAACCGTTCCGATCATTACGCGTTCCGGACCGGCGGCCGATGTAACGGATAATTGTTGATACGGCAGCGCCTTTTGTTTGCTTCGCCATTATGAAGGATATTAGATTAGAATTATGTTCTGATATCAATTTTGTGAGTACCTATTGTTTTGTGGTTTTAATTGTTTTGGTGTGACGTCATTGACAAAGGGTTATATGTAGGTACCTATCTGTGAAGAATGTAGGCACTTACCTAAATACGACAGATCTCTTGAATTAAAAGTAAATAACTAATGTCAGACGGTGAAAATTTTGGTAACAGTAATAATATAATGTTAACTTACAGGTAAAATAGTCATCACAATGGAAGACTTTAGACAAACGATTTAAATCACTACCGATTTTTTTTATTATTTTGCTAAGCATATTTTAAACAATAAGATCACTAGAGTCAACAACGCTTTTACTTTCTAAATCTTCTTTTTAACTTGCCGCACCAAATATTGTTCGAAAAGAACTAAAGTTTTTGACCATAAAAAAAATATCTAACATATTAAACAAAACCTGTCTCAAACACTAACAATAACAAACATCTTTCCCTCTTCCAACACCCGAAATTAACCGCCCAATAATAATTAAAAATCGTACTAAATCGTCCGAAAGTTAATCAACACCGAACTGAAACTTTCCGAACAGAGTCTCAGTCCCCACAAATTACGAACAAAATTGTAACTAGATAAAAACATCATTGGTGTACGGAACCCGGAACTTTTGCACTCTAATAACTGCTGAGAGAGTTAATGACTTATGCCGGTGGAGTGTGAACGCACTTTAAATGTTTTTGGGTGCGCATCCCCTTAAATTTTCGGTTACGTTCGTAGTTTTGAATTGGGATTGTGTTTTTTCGGCGGATGAGGTAAAGAAGTAGTGTTTGAAATGCGTGATGAAATAAAATATGTTGCTTAGTCTTACGGACTATAACTTTAGGTAGTTTTTGTATGAGTTATGAGCTTGTTGATTCCTCCTGTTCAGTCTCAAATGGATACAAAACAATTCACATAAAGTATGCCTTGTAATCTGCGCACTTAATAATTTCATAACTGCATCAGTAAGTAAAGTTATGTCTAGCAAAATTTTGGACTGAACATAATTTTAGCACATTATGCTACCAACATACACCTTCTTAAAGAATACTTCTAATTCTAAAACGATATCACACTACTCACAAATTACTACGAACAACGAAGTTTCTCATTACATTTATTTCTTCTTTTTATTGCCTGTACTAATAACTAATTAACTAAACCTTTAATTTATCTTGGAAATGATAACAGACCAGTTTTCTTTTTGTTTTCCGGAAAAATATTCAAGCGAAAAACAGCATCAACTTCCTTAACCATCGAAATAAGAATAAACAAATCCACAAAGGAAAGCGGCGAAACATTATGTACTTAAATCCGAGTCCAAACGAACTATCGCGGTAGGCGGCACTTCGGCCATTATCTTATCGAACGCGCAACGAATCAGTGGGCACGCGAGTTACGACCGTCGCCGAATGCCGCCGAACTTTGGCGAGGGAAACGTTTCAAAATTCGAATTCTAAAAACTGTTGTTAAGGGGTTGGTCGGGTTTTGTTTTTGGAAAGGGTTATTAAAATGATAGAATTCTAAAGAGAAGATTTTCTACCGGTTTTTCTTGGGCACATAAAAATCTGTGATCGTTGGACACAATTTTGTCATTCATGTAGGAATCATTTTAGCTGATGCTAACTTTTTTCATAACAATTGTAACTACTTATTGCCTTTTATTCAACATTCAAAATCGTAACTTTCCGTCATGTGAAGCCAATGTGACAACATAAGCAGAATCTATCAATCAACAAACCCGGGCTTCAATATTGAACATAAAGCCTTCATTCATAGTACGCCACAAAACCCTGCCGACTACCATTTACATTCAGTCTGTCCTAGCCATAGGAGGTATAAGCCTATAGATTCTAGATTTTAGGTAGAAATTAATACAAATGCCGCTTCGAATGTTGCCTTGGTCTGGAATATGTGATCGACAGTGACGCACGCTTGGCTAGAAGTTTCCTAACATCCCCTTAATAAGTTCACCTGCTAATCGTCACACAACAGTCCTACCTACCACTGGCGCGAGTGTGTCGACGTGTTAAACCAGATATCGTAATGTTGCCGGAACAAATGGCACGGAACGATACCAGTTCTTTTATTCTAATGTGCGTGTGATTAGGACTCTCGTGCGATTGTTTATGGGAAGGAAGAGTCAAGAGTATGAGCAGGTGATGGAAGTGGTTAGTAATAAAAATCACTTGATGCTAAAGGTTGTAAGAAACAGGATAGCCAAGCCAAAAAACCGACAAAAGCCGAAATATTTGGAAGGAGCTTACCCTCAGTACCTAATGAGAGGCTAAAACTTCAGTGAGAAGAAGAGAAAAAGCTCAAAGGATAAAGCTAGAGACCAATGTAATTTAAGCATCACTTCGGTAATGAATAATTATAATGATATAGGTACATCCTCTCTTTTTGATGATTCTCAAACTTGCCACAACAGCATCGTTGGTCAAACACCTCACTGAAAATGCAGTTGGAGTTGTACAAAGAATACGACGCACGGGGGCCAAGCCATTATTCGTAATAAGGTTATCCAGTGTCAAATTTAATTACTTGTTGCTTTGTCAAGTTCTAGCCAGATCTAAGCTAAATCAGAAAACAAATCAGTTCGTACAGCTTGATGACTTTATCAGCGCCTAAAACAATACCACGCAGATTACCAGAGGAAGGCGTAAAATGTGTAAACTTTGTCGACTTTGTAACGCCAAATATGAACAAATATACAACAAACAAAAACTGATATACTTTGTGGAACATTGAAGCTAAAATACTGAAATAAATGATACGTAACGATTTATGGTTTATGGATCAGTCATGTCAGGCATGTGGTGTTAACAGATAATTATCTGTTTGTTCTTGTGTTTATAATCATTTAAGGACAATAACGAAACCCACAAATGAAACAACAGGTCTAAACTGCGTTCAAGTGATATCAGTGTCATCATGTTTGCGGAATATTCACTCTGGTTCTGTTTTGAATGCAATTGACATATTTGGCTATTATATTGATGTCAGAGTTGGCTTTCATTGGTGAAAATTGCCCTTAGTATCGAAGTTCACTTATGTAGGCCTTCATTCTTCACCAAAAAAAATGTTTTAACTGAAACAAGTACCAGAGCACCATCAACACTGTAGGACGTTGTTTAATATTTATGAGTTTCGCAAAACGCATCAGCGTGCGGTTTGTTTAATAGCGTTGTTTTTAAACGACTATTTGACGGGGAGAGAAACCCTTTAGGCTATAACTGGGGAGCGGTAGGGTTGCCGCTTATAAGAACGATGTTTTTTTTTGGAATGGCAGAACGCTTTACAATATACAGTGAACGGAATCTTTCATTATATTCTAAAGATATTTTTTATACACCTTCTTCTGTTTTATATTTCTCCGATCACAGAAATTATAAACTGCAGTACAGCCTAATCGGAATGGTTGCCGAGAGTCAGTAAGAGCGCTATTTATCTTTTTTGGCTAGTAAAATCATCAAATCAGTATTCCGGCCTACATGGAGCGGAGGGGACTGACAGACTCTTACAGACAAATATTCCAGGGTGACGTTTACTTTTACAGACGGTCCCGCGGCCCCGGTTGGCGTTTGGCCCTATGAGGGGCCCGTAAGTTTGCCGACGATTCCTTAACTTGCGTGTGAAACACTACACGCCATAGTATTATTTATTAGATTCTTTAAAGATATATCATCAGCAATTTTTAAGTCTTTAGATCCATATAAAGTGATCATTTTAAAATGCTGAATTTTCTCGTGGCAGCCCTACAGGTAGCGTTTGCGGGTGCTAAACGGTAGCGTACCCGCTCAAACCGCGTTACACCGTCATCTTCCAACACAATCTTCTTTAACTGATTTATACTCCAATTGATATCGACACTTTTTTTACAATAACCCATTACTAAACATATAGTAAGTTAGTCTAGTAAGTTAACTTTATTACTGAATATTTTTTCAGGGTTAAAAAAAGCCTGAATATCAAAATTTTAAGTTAACCCTTTGATGACTGTGCAATGTGCCACGGGTTCAATTTCTGCGTGGTACAAGATATTTGTATGTGTCCTTCAAGTATTTGTTTCGGGTGTGGCAGTTCAAATATGTGAGTTTAAATGTTTGTAAACGCACCCACGATACACGAGAAATAAATTTTCAAAGTGGGTCAAAGTTTAAAAAAACATTGAATAGTTATTTATGGCAATCGTTTTAGACACTGAAATGTATACTAAAGCCAATATTTATATTATCATCCGTAAAAAAAAATACAGAATAAACTGTCTACCCGTACATTACACCACTTCCATTACACTGCATAACAGGTTAAATAACATCACAACAGTTGTCTAAGTTAAAACGGATCTGGTATTTGCATATTCCAATCTCGTAGAGCCTCGGGCTACGCGCTACGGTGCGGCGTAGCACCGGCTACGCTTACGTAGGCGGCCCGAAAAATGTGTAGCCAGAAGTTTGATATCACTTTGTTACTGGTTTTACTATGTTATTTTGTTTTTTAGACATGGATTAGTATTTATCTAATATATAAAATTCTCGTGTCACAGTTTTCGTTGCCATACCGATTTTGATGAAATTTTTTGTGCTTATCCGGTATCTATGAGAATCGGCCAACATCTATTTTTCATCCCCCTAAATGTTAGGGGTAGTCCACACAAAATTTTTAATTTCTATTTTTTATGGCAAAACAACGTTTGCCGGGTCAGCTAGTTTATTATAAATTTTCGCTAATACTATCTGAAATTGTGTACATAAAGACTAATTTGATCCGCAAACAAGGAAAGTATTAGTATGCCTTGTCTGCGCAAGCGCTCAGTGTACAGTTAGCCAGAAATAATCAAATTTTAATAAATTCATTTCAAAATGCGTAACCTGATAATTTTAAAAACAACCGTCTCACTACAAAAAAGTTAAACATCGCATCGGTTGAACACTTGTCTAAAATAATTATCAACTGTAAAACGACATTCGATGTTGATATGTCGTTTTGCAGTTACACTTTTTTTAGACAAGTGTTCAAAAGATGTTTAACTTTTTTAGTAAGACGGATTAAACTAGTATGGATGGTGTATTTGAAGCATTGGTAGCTTAAAAATAATTTGATTAATTATCTTGTCACAGTTTGTGTTGATAGAATCTATTTCGTTGCTGAACTTATTTCTTTATTCTAAGATCAACGGGCCGTGACCGTGAGAGAGAGAGGACAGCGTCCTCCCTCCGCCCCAGCCGCAGTGGTAGACGCCCACGGCGTCGGACGTCGCAAGACGATCTCCGGCCACCGTAAGCGCGGGCATGCGGGCGGCGAGTAATGGGCAACTCGCCGCCCGACCATGGACCATGCTCGGGTCAACGGCGCGTTGTGTTCCACGCGCGCCTCAAAGAGCGTCAGCAAGATGACGGGGCCCCCCTCTAGAGGGCCAAAGCCTGCCGGGGTCGCGGGACTAATCTCATTACCGTGACCCCGGAACATAAAGGGCTATCGAAGGACACCGTGGATTTTAGTCAGTACAAGTCTGACAGTCCCTCCCGCCCTGCCCTGGGTGAGAGGATTCATTTGATCATTTTACCACGCTAAAAAAAAAAGATCAACTTCAACGAATACCGTTTTGCTCTCTTTATTTTTCCGAAGAATTTTAAACCAAACATATCAACTCAAAAGCCTATCACGTCCCACATAGCCTGCATACAATAAAACGCCTATAACCGTCATGTCATCCCGCCCGCCGGTTGGGCGCCGCCCTAACTTTCCGTTTCAGACCATTAACGGAAGGGTTTGCCAATTAAACAGTTTTACATGGCTTTAGCTCGATTTTATTGTGGTAAAATTTGCATGAAAATAAGCTGGAATGGAAACGAGGCATTGGTTTTGTTTTCGCACGATTAGTAGAATAAGTGGGGTGGGATTTATGGTTTTGGGATTTTTTTTGGTGGTGACATCTTCAAATGAGTCCTCCCATTCTGGGTGGAGCGGAAGAGACTGTCAAATCGTACTGACAAAAAATACGTGCTGTAACATCGGCTGCCCTTTACGTCCCAGGATCTTGGTGCCCTTTTACGACAGTTCCGTGTCCCCGGCAGGATTTTTTTGCATCCTGCTGCATCCAAAATTAAATGGATTCTTATAAATTGATTCTTCTATACTTTATATGCATGTTTACACATAGAAAGAAAAAAGCTACGGTAATTGGCACATAGGTACAATCGACAAAGTTGAATCATGACCCACCAAAAGCTTATTTTCTTATTACAGACATTCTTGAAATACAATTAGGTCCTCATTCCCGTAAACGTACATAACCATGGCAACGACTTTGATCTTTGTCATTTTGAAGCATTCAAACGATTTATTGTCAAAATGGGTCATGATTCAACTTTGTCGATTGCACTATAAGTGCACGTAGTATTAAAAATACTTTAAATGAAATATTATTAATTGATTGTTTATTTTTCAATACTACATTTTACTATTTCTTTTTTCTTATCCGAATAGGTGGTCATAAATATCAAAGAGACTTGAGTAAATGATTCCTACTATCAGGATAGTACCCAGGGGTAGAGCAAGCTTTATTAAATCGACCTAACCTTGCAATATCATTCATGATTGAACATTTCACCTTTAGCCCACAACTCTAACGAAGTCATCAATCACACGCAATCAAAATATGAAACGTAGTGTCTCTGGCTAAACGTCTTCTCCAAATCAGGGGGCAACACTGAATCATATTTTGTTGTGTAATGAAATGCGGAGAACACCCCACATAATTTACTCACTCGGAGGAATTAACGCTGCGGTTAAGATTTAAACTATGGATAGGCCATCAAAATAATAAACGGTTTAATATTCACGTTTAAACGTGTTCTATTTGAAATGATAATCCAATCCAAGTCAATCTTTTTACATCTTTTAAGAATGACAATTTACCACTCCTCAAAATAATCATTTATTTATTTTATTCAACACACACTTTTGTTTTAACAGGAAGGTTAAGAATACCCAAACTCAATTCGTTCCATCCATATTTTACTCATTCGCATCACATAGACTCTTTTGAAAAATCGACAGGCCTGTTGGTCTAGTGGTTAGTGACCCTGACTGCCTAATGCCGGAGGTCGTGGGTTCGATTCCCACCCAGGACAAATGTTTGTGTGATGAACACGATCATTTGTTCTGTGTCTGGTTGTAATTTATCTATATTATTTATGTATTTAGAAATATATAAGTATGTTTATCAGTTGTCTAGTACCCATAACACAAGCTCTGCTTAGCTTGGGACTAGATGGCGTTGTGTGATATTTGTGGAATATTATTATTAAAAAAAACTTAGAACGCGTTTTTTATTATTTTCGCTGACCTACTTCAAATCCCGAATTTAAAACATATCACTAGTTCCATCATTTATTTTTGACATTCTACCGAAGTGACAACTGCGACGTTTCCCGCACCCAGTGCGTCCACCCATTAGCGAATGACGATAGTAGCGCATCAATCATAGCGCAGCCAATTCATTACCACCACTCGGCGCAGATTGCCCGTAAGCATTACCATTATATACCACTGTCCACTGCCCACTCATTCATTCATGGTCACCGTTTAATGTTTAGGAGATACTCTCTACAACGTTATTTATCACCGAAAATAACGGTTACCTTTTCCACAATAATTTTAAAGGCTAGTCAACAAGAAATTGAGGAATGTGATGTGATGCTCTAAAATTAATTACTACGGTAGTAAATAGTCGAGATTCTACAACACATTTTTAATTTGCAAGTTATAATAAAAGCCTTATTTATCAATTGTAGGAACGAGTATTTGTCAATCTTAACGGTTATTCAGAAGCCTGATGGACCGGTAGCCCCTCGTATTATGAGCACTAAGTTGCGACTACCAGATCCGTAGTCGTTCCATTTGTAAAATATTGGTAGCATAATCATCAATCAACTTATAATGATGAGTCAGTGGGAGCACTGCTGGATTAGCTGCTGGCCTTCTCACTGTGCAGGCCAGTACCGGATCTTGACTTCGAAGTAATAAACAGATCCTCTAAGAAAATAGTGCTAGAGAATAACCGAATTATCTGGATATTCAAGAAATATTCAAAAAGCCAAGTGACATTTCCAATATTTTCTTGTAAAATATTGTAATATCACAGCATGATCGATGATGTAGGTCCCGACACTCCTGACGTATCGCCCTGTTCATGTTGTGACGACAACTTTGTCGGCCGCATATGTGATGGTTCTGACGTCATACTGCAATCTAGTAAATGGTTACCAGGAGTTAAGAATGAAAGCAGAGATTTGGTTCCTGTAAAGATACAAAATGAAATATGGTGTGTCCATAAGACCAGCAGTTTTAAACGACTGCTGAACTTTTTTAACTCAAATATCAAGATCAATTAGCAAGATCAAAATCAAATATTTTTATTCCACGTAGGCCCATGAGCGCATTTATCAAACGTCGACTTCAGTACTCGGTTCGAGTTGATCGTTTCCATGGTTTAAAGCAGTAGCAAGGTCAACATAATAATTCAAAAGCTTTCAACTTCTCCAGAAAATCTATAATACAATGTTAGTAAAAAGAAAGTTGTTATTTTCTTGACATACCACATCCACACCACCTCCTTCCAAGCTCATCAAACGTTCTGACAGGTCCACTGCGTTCCGTTGTCCAATTTAATTATATTTGTCGGGTCGCCAGCCATTTTTAATATTTCCTCACTTGTCCTAACGCATACGTACTGTGGAACGGTTGCCAAAAGTTATATCTGTTTTGAAGACAGCCTTTTCAGGCTGGACCATTTTTAGGATTGTATTTCTTGTGCCATATTGAATTGGGTGGAAAATCTGGGTTTTGAATTGCTGATGCTTTTATACGAAGTGGACGCTTGCGAGAGAACAGCTGACAACATAATATATTTGAAGGAAAAATATTACCTATAATCCACTCATAGGTACTGACCATTGCTAACAGATACACAAATTATTTATTCATTGTCTGCTATTGAAAAGACAGTCAAATCTAGCCGAAAGTGCGCCGTGAATAAAATACTTCCTTCAAATTATGTGACAACACTCACACACCATATATAAATAGTATTATATAAACACACATACATAAACTCACATTTTTCTCAAAACATGACGCCTGTTATCCCCGAAGGTTTAAGCAGAGGTGTACGTAAAATAGCCACAATTTGACTGTTATAATAATTGTAAATTCCACGACAAAGGTGTCGAGTCTATTGCCATCAATATAAATAGGGCACACATCCAGACTCCGCGGCTGCTACTAAAAAAATCTTAACGGAAAACTCAATAACACTTTTCACTTCACTACTTGGTGTTCGACCTCATGCTAAGCAGTCCCTCATGCAACCATCACTGCTATTCTCTTCCTTCCATGCCTTAGACTCCTGTCTTCAATGGAGGTAAATAGAATCTAAACGACACACTACTTCATCAGCTTTAAAAAGATTAAAGCTGATGAAGTAGTGTCATCTCAGGATCCTAAATTCCCCACATCCTCTCGACACTAGCTCCTTATTCATGTCAGCCGAGGTTCTACGTACCTTTTCTTCTCGGAGAAGTAAATCACAGTGTACACTAAACAATACGTTGACTACAATAGCTCCATTTAATCACGAAGTAGCTTATTGCAGTAACGTTATTACGACGCCCTCTGCCCCACTGCGATGCAGTAAATTTCAATCAAAATGATGGTAACTACCGGACGGACGGGGGTATTCTGGTGTTAGCTGGAGATTTCAAAACGATATAGCTAAACTATAGAATAGAATATACTTTATTGTACAACAAAATTAACAAATAGCTTATCACATTATCGTCAATTCAAAAGATACAACGGTGGTCTTTTCGCTGATCGCAATAAATTTTCTCTATTGGTCTACCTTTGTTATTATGATCAAGTATATCATCCATTTAGAGTGAATAATTTATAATAAACGCATAATATTTATATTGTGTTAATTAATTGGAAACTATCCGGAAACAAACATTTACAATATTTTTTTTCGGATAAAATAGGTGTTGTGACTTCGGTTTGCTAATTTTAAGACCGTCACTTATAACCAAATGTATTTTTTTTACTACGGAACTGTTAATGTGCACAATATGATAACAAAATCCAATTTATGAGACGTATAGAAAGTAATAATTCCATCATTAGGGGAACAGTGTATAAGACGGGGACACGAGGTATGATGGGAAATCACACACCTAAGGCAAACTTAACACAAAACTAACGTAGCACAAGCGCCAACAGGACGCCATTTGCGTCTGGCCGCTTGCAAATGACGTCCTGATGGCGCTTGCTCTACGTTAGTGTTGTCTTAAGTATGCCTAAAGAGTGTATGTCCCCATTATACCTCGCGATTATTAACGTCCCCGTCTTGTACACTGTTCCCCTACTTCTATTTTTTGCACGATCAGTAGATCAAATCCTTTTTGTTTCATCCGTACCACGAAAAAATTGTTCTCAATAATTCTCCACAAAGAATTCTGAACAAAACAATATTATTCAGTAGCAGAATCTGCCGTCCGGCAGGCGGCGACGGGTAGATGAAATATGCGGCCCGTGTCGAGCAGAGTCTACACGACACGACACTTTAAAATATTAACACCCTATATAATATACGAATAAACGGATTATCTGTTTAGTTCGGATTGTATGAAAAATTGTTGCGAATAAAGCAGATTTTTCTGAGAAACCAGTAGCGTTTTTTGCCGATAAAAATATTTTGTTTTGCAGTTTAGAATATACGTAATATAACCGACACTCAGAACTAGGATTTTTATTCCGTACCAGGCGTGAATAGGTTGGTAAGTCGACTTACAATTTGCGTGCATTAGGATTGCTTTTTTTACAGGTTGAATTAATGAATAAGTCGATCTTATAGGTCTATTTTACCGCACATATCAAACATGTGAATTTTTGTTTATCTCCCTTACTTCTACTACTATCAATAAAAATAATTATGTAATAATAATATTTATGTAAGTCAACTTATCAACCTATTCACGCCTGTTCATCATCATCATCATCAGCCTATAAATGTTCCCACTGCTGGGACACAGACCTCCTCTCTGTGAGAGGGAGTGGGCAGTAATCTACCACGCGGGCCCAGTGCGGATTGGTAGATGTCACATGTGTTCGAATTTTTGGTTCTAGGACATGCCGGTTTCCTCATGATGTTTTCCTTCACCGTTTTGAAAGCAGTGGTGATGAAATAAATTACACAAAGTAATGCGCCTGACGGGGTTCGAACCCACGACCTACTACTCGTAAGTCGAGGCCGATACCACTGGGCCACCACTGCTATCAACCTATTCACGCCTGTTACGGAATTATAATTTATGATATTCCAGACTGTTTGTTTAGTTTTGGGTAACATCGAAAAATGTTGCGAATTTTATCGCAGTTGTGTTTGTGCACTTAATTTTTTCATTTTTTACGCAGTTTTGAAATTAAGCGTGGCTCAACTAATAATACCCCGTCGTTAACACTTTTAATAGAATTGCAGAACTGGTAATGTATCATGTTGTCTGTTAGGCACTGGATTATTATTTACGTGATTTAAACATCCCGTAATGTAGCAACTACACTCGCGAGCATAAGAATGGAATCACTTACTTGGAATAGATCCGGGATAACTCCTTAAATAATGGCGTGATTTTAATGAATTTGTTTTCAATTTAAAATTAACAGTTAAACCTTTAAAATGGTACCTATTCTTAATCAGTTATTAAGTACTCCAAGCTCGCGCGGAATTGGAGTGAATGATTCCATACAAACTACATAGTCATATCGGTGCCTAATTTGTTTAGTTTTTGCAACAGCATTATCGCTGAATACTGCCGAAAGAAACCCTTTACAAAAAACAAACTGATGTAAGTATCCACCAACTCAACAATCTTGCCGAACTCACAGCTCCTAAATCAGAAATAAACAAAATAACACAATGATACAGCAGTTTTGTCGCCCAACTGTAATGGCGAACAGTTTGACGGTAGCGCCACTGAAACATGGGCAATAACTTTAAGAGTTTTCGCTATAAAGTAGGTAAGGCAGGCGACAATACGCCGAAACTACGATGTAAGCATAAGTAGAGGTGCTACATTTGCCAAATGGGAAAGAATTGCCTGTTCGCAGATCAAAGTATTTGAAATTAAAAAAAAAACTTTTTAGCTACCTATTCATTAGATATGCCAGAGAGAAACGAGAAAACGTGTTGCAGAATTAAATAGGTTTTAATTCTGTAATAATGATTTTGCTGTTAGTCTCCCAGGCCAGACGGCCCAGGTACGGCCTACCACCGCAGGTTACAAGAAGCTTGTGGTAACGTTGGTTTTCCTTAAAGTATTGGGTTCTGGCATGGTAGGTAAAAAAAAGTGTTTATCTGTGTTAATAAGCAGCTTTTAAAAAAACTTTTTGATAAAACCGGCCAAGTGCGAGTTGGACTCGCCCATGAAGGGTTCCGTAGTAGCAAGCATAGACTAGGGATATAATTATATTGAGATTAGTAAGTAATATATACAAACAATAAAATTAACTTTGTTTTTCATAGTGTTTGTATGAATGGCAAAGTTATATTTGCGGTTTTTGAAAATGTACTATATCTCGAAAACTGCTATCTGTAGATACAGATAGCAGTTTTCGAGATATGAGGATGAGATCATCCAAACCAATTTTCGTTGGAAGTTTTTGTTGAGGTCTACAATATACATTTTTTTTAGTTTTATCATTCTCTTATTTTAGAAGTTACAGGGGGGGACACACGTTTTACCACTTTGGAAGTGTCTCTCGTGCAAACTGTTCAGTTTAAAAAAATAATGTTAGTAACCTCAATATCATTTTTAAAGACCTGTCCATAGAGACCCCACACGTATGGGATAGGTGAAAAAAAAAATTTTGAGTTTCACTTCTAAGTATGGGGGGCACCCCCAAAATTTGTTTTGTTTTTATTTTTGTGTGAAAATCCTAATGCGGTTCACATAATACATCTACCTACCAAGTTTTAACAGGATAGCTCTTATACTTGCGACAAAAAGTGGCTATGACATACGGACGGACAGACAGACAGACAGACAGACATGACGAATCTATAAGGGTTCCGTTTTTGCCATTTGGCTACGGAACCCTAAAAAGGGAACCGACTTCAAAACCAAACACAAAAAAAGTGTAAAATAACTTTTCTTTCGGAAGTCGGTGGCTTTGTTTTTTATTTCATTGACTATGGCCACCGACTTCCGAAAGAAAAGTTATTTTACACTTTTTTTGTATTTGGTTTTGAAGTCGGTTCCCTTTTTTTCAAAAAGTTTTTTATTTTACCCTTTTTAGTTTAGATATTCAACAAAAATCTTCATAATAATCGGCGTCTTTAAAAATGTACAATCCAAGTAAGCAAAAAAAACGGATCCACGCGGCAACGTCACGGGATATCCATTAGTGTTATATACTAAAACCTTCTCCAGAACGTAATGAACACTTTCCTGAAAACTGCATCAAAATCGGTTCAGCCAAACGCGAGATAATCGCGGACAAACATACATACATACATAAGTCGGTTAAAAAAAGTTGTGTATTCTTCATGTAGCCTTAAGTTAGTTTACTAAGACAGTGATTGCCAATTTTCACATACATATATTATTTTATGATGACCACCCACAAGAGAACTGTAATGTTCAAACTTAAGGTTTTTCGTGAAGCTATGAATATGAAATACGCAGAAATAATCTTTGTTTTGTTACCGAGTCTACGAGAGTAAACATCAATATTTTGGCTACCTAGAATTTTCTTTTTCGATTCGTACATCATTGTATACTTTGGCAACAATATGCGAGAACAATCCTACGTAAAAGCCTCTCCGTATGCTCGCATATGTACATAATATACATAAATATGGCCGTGTCCGAGACATAACGCATTCCTTATAGCTAAGTAATTGAATCGAGAGATAGAAATAAAGAGACGCTGACGCTCCGAGAAAACTGGCAATAAAAAAAAACTTGGAAGCTTTTGAATGAGGTGTGGTTGAACAGATCAGGATTTAAAAAAAATGCTAAATAATGCTAATGTTTTTCAATAACTGGCAATTGAATTTATAGGTAAGTTTATCTTTAGATTTTTTCATAATGTCTTAGAGAAACTGATATCTGATATACAAATCCGTGATTAGACCTGTCGTATTGTATGGATCGGAATGCTGGGCTGTGAAAAATATGGATGAGAAACGATTGCATGTAACGGAGATGAGGATGTTGAGATGGATGTGTGGAGTGACAAGAATGGATAAAGTAAGGAATGAGTTTATAAGGGGAAGTTTGAAAGTGGCGCCTGTTACAGAAAAAATGAAAGGGAATCGTCTATCTTGGTATGGACATGTGATGAGGAGGGATGACACCCATGTGACTAAGAAAGTGATGAGTATGAATGTTGATGGATGGAGAGGACGAGGAAGGCCAAAGAAAAGATGGATGGATTGTCTAAGGAATGATATGAAAGAAAAAGGAGTAAATGATACTGTGACGTCTGATAGGGTAGAATGGAAGAAGAAAACGTGTTGCGCCGACCCCAAATAGAATGGGATAAGGGCAGGAAGAAGAAGAAGAGTCTTAGAGAAACTGATGAAGTATAATGCTTAACAGAGGAAGTAAGCTGCATTCATTTGAAAAAATAAGTTCATAAAAGAAGTGCCAAACGTAGTAGATATTCCCTTTCTTTCCTCTGAAAACTAAGCTCCCCATGATACTTAAATTCTCAAACTGTTACTAAGTGAAACAGCTCATCTATGTGTGTCAGTAGATATAATGAGTTTAATACACTTGAATTCTTCGTTTCTCTAAGGCTGTCTACACACGAAAGCCGCCGGGGCTTTGGTGTGTAGACACCTTAAAAATACGTACCTATCAGCCATATTACCTTCCTTCTCTAAAAATAGCAGGAGAGCTACGTGCCTTCTTTTTAAAGCATTTCAAAGATTTTTTTAGCGTGGTAACATCATCAAATGAGTCCTCTCAACCAGGGCAGGGCAGGAGAAACTGTCAGACTTGTACTGACGAAAATCCACGGTGTCCTTCGGTAGCCCTATACGTTCCGGGGTCACAGCAATTCAGGCATTTGAGGTATACTGAAAACTTGTCTAATACTTCTTCAATTATTCCTAAATACAGATTAGGTATTCGACAAGTTTTCATTGTGCCTGAAAACCATTTCCAAAAATTGCACGTACGAGTAGCTCCTTGGGCCAAGAGTAAACAATATAGCTAAGTAAATACTCCCCCTACATAAAAGTATGTACTTGCTTATTTACCTATCAACTACATAACCCTCAAAATTCGCATCGAATAAACAAGTGGTACCTGTGCCATCCATAAAGCACGTGCCGATTCGAGTTCCGAGCCGCCCCGGCTTCCGGGCCGGGCGCGCTCTCGCCCCGTATGTAAATGTAACGACTCGTAGATACCCACTTGTTTGTGTGATTTAATACCGACTTCGTTTCAACGGCCACGACATGTTTATTGCCTTATAATAACTGTCGGTTTTAATTTTTATGTGGAAAGTTTTTTGGTAAGATGTGAAAATTCTTTTTTTTTGTTTTTGAATGTTTTCTAGGGTTTTCTGGTAGCTAAAACATTGACAAACGATTCAATCTGAATCTCTTAAAAGTGACAGCTCCTCTAGGTAAGCTCACTCCATCGTAGAATTTAGACTAGAGTCAAAATTAAACCAAACTCACATTAAAATGAAATGTAAAAACGGACAAATTCAACATCTGAAATATTTTAATCTTCACAAGCCGGGAGATTCAATAGAAAAAATAAGAATCAGAAAATCCTAATAGACCACAATTTTTAAAATTGACTTAATGGGCGACTCGCTGCCCGACCATGGACCATGCCCGGGTCGACGGCGCGTTGTGTTCCACGCGCGCCTTAAGGAGTGTCAGCATGATGACGGGGCCCTCCTCTAGAGGGCCAAAGCCTGCCGGGGTCGCGGGATTTATCTCATTACCGTGACCCCGGAACATAAAGGGCTATTGAAGGACACCGTGGATTTAAGTCAGTACGAGTCTGACCGTCCCATCCCGCCCTGCCCTGGGTGGGAGGACTCATTTGATGATTTTACCTCGCTAAACAAAAAAAAAGTGCTCTGCTCTGATATATTAAGTGGTCAGGATTAACAAGGAACAGGAGTTTAACATTGTGTGTCGAAGGTGAATTTGACGCTTTTCTTACGTGGATTGATTTCCTAAACCGAAACCAAACACTTACTTCTACAATGTTTAAAATCAAAAAGAAAAACATAGCAACAACAGCCCCACAGCAGATTACCTCTAGTTTTATGAAGGGAGGAGAAAATGGTATACCTAGATTTTTCCTGTTTTTTCCCGACACAGGTTGTTTTACCAGAACAGGGCTCTGAAATATGTTATTATCATATTCAAGTCGCAAGGAATGAGATGTCCGTAGTATAGTTTTACGCCCCGACTCCGCCTTCCCATTACCTCGCCGCCCGCGGCTGTGTGGTAACTAGGAAACGTCACACAGATGTAGGAAGAAAGGAATCGCTAACAAAGTAGATAGCTTATAAAATACCTAAAAATAAGTATGGCATGAAAATAATTGAACAGTTTGGACTCTCAAAATAAAATTACTTCAGGGCGAACAGAAGAAAGAGATTTAAAAAAAAATGGTGAATAATAATGTCAAAAAGGGCTGTCATGGAAAAAAGTGCCGCATAGGATCAGCAGATCTGCTGTTAACACGGTTATACTCACCGCCAAATAAGTCTGGAATAAAGGTTATTGATCCTAATAATGCATCGTTTGAATTTCATAACACCATCGTTCGAATTTCAAAATAAAATATTAGGTCAAGGTCGCCTCTTACCACGATACGTTTGTTTTGTTCGTGTTACGACCCTTTCTTTACACTTTTTCGAATGGTTTTGAAATATTGGAATACATTGGTACACGGGGTCAACGAATTTTATTCTACACTTAACTGGCGGAAACTATAGCCAAGTGGCTGAGCAATCAACTGCTGCGCTGCGTTTTGCGGGTTCGATTTCCGCCCGGGACAATTACTTGTTACTGGTCTAACAGTGTGTATGTGAAATTAAATCTTTTTAATGGACCTACGATACAAGAGATATGCCTAAAGAGGGACAAAGCTTTAAAAAAAAAAAAACAAGGCATACTGTAAAAACAATATATTTTCAAGTCGTATCCAGACCACACCTATCCTTGTAAAACCGGTGTGCAAGATAAAAAATAGGAAGAGGTCTGGCGTAAAATATGTAACTTACATATTGGCAGCGGCGAGGCGGCCATATTGAGTGAGCAGCCCACTGATGGCCCTGCTACTGTATAACTTGATATACTTTAGAACTTCTGTGTCGATTGGAAAGAGAAAATGAGAAAATGGATATGTTGGAAAATAGTGTAGTTTTTACTTAAAGTCACACAAAGGGAAGAGTGAAAGGTTATGGGAGAGATCTTTCCCCAACACTGGGAAAATGTAGGTTATATAATGAATGATCGATCAATGTCTAATTTCACTGCCTTTATTTTATTTTAATTTTCACGTCATTTTTTCAGAGTTAAGATGAAACAAATATTATTATGGAATGATCAAGAGGTAGCACTGTTCTTCTTGTAGAAACTTCCTCAAACTGTTTTACTGACTCACCAATGCCTTTTTCATTTACTCCTAAAATCCATACTGAAATAAAAACCAAAACAATATGAAAATGAGCCAATACAATATACCATAGCTAAAGTGTTTCCCCAAAGGAATAGGGCAATCCGGACAGGGGTCACTCCGGATCCAATTTATGCACAATCTTACCTTCCTTATGATATTGAATCTATTTTTTAAGACAAATAGGATGTTTGAGAGTTTGAGGATTAAGATTTTGAAGATGTTTTTGTTGTATAAACCTACGGAGGAGTATAAAATTATTACACGCAGAGAAATGTCTGGCTACCTGTACGAGAACTTCTGTATAAAATCTATTTATATTGTCTTGTAAAATAAAACTGTTACAGATCTTAGTATTTATTACCAGAAATGTTGTAAAGTCAACTAGTGAGTCTTGCTGTCACGGTTGCAACCAGAAGTACTCGTATACATTTCTCTGCGTGTATACAGGTGCGATTTCTCTTTGTCTTTCTATCATTTTTAAGACGGATTAAATGATAATTACCACACAGCATTACAATTACAGCGTCTGCCTATCTGACTTCCACTACCCTATAACTGGGTAATTACGATACCCCTTGGTAAGACAGGTTATCAGACTATCGAGCTTCTGACCAGTAACTTTCAAAGATCTACAAAAATTACAGCCGGGATCAAAGGCTTTATGTAGGTACTTTAACCTGAGATTCGGAGGAAACTTACTTTATAAGTAGAATGATGGTCACCCATCACAGGCCTGTTGGTCTAGTGGTTAGTGACCCTGACTGCTATGCCGGAAGTCGTGGGTTCGATTCCCACCCAGGACAAATGTTTGTGTGATGAGCACGATCATTTGTTCTGTGTCTGGGTGTAATTTATCTATAATATTTATGTATTTTGAAATATATAAGTATGTTTATCAGTTGTCTAGTACCCATAACACAAGCCCTGCTTAGCTTGGGACTAGATGGCGTTGTGTGATAGTTGTGGAATATTATTATTATCCAATACCACCTTCCACAAGCGCGGCTTAACCTGGAAGATCGGCATGTGCAGCTGTAATTACGTAGACCCTTTTAGTAGTTACTTTTTTTTTTTAACTTGATAAAATCATCAAATGGGATTGGTGGGAGGGACTGTCAGACTTGTACTGACTAAAATCCACGGTGTCCAGAGGCGTCTCTAGCCCTTGTGGCGCCCGTGTGCAACCAGTACCCTGGCGCCCTGTAGTCTAGTAGGAGCGGGGTCAAAATGGAAAACTAACATTTATATTTTCAAACGGAAATTCGGATGCAAATGTTGCAATTTTAAATGACTCAGGCGCAAAATGTCACTTTAGCAAAATGTCTCCTGGTAGTAAAATGTCTCTTTCTCATATTGTCGCTTTCACAGAATGACTCCTTCTTAAAAGGTCGCTTTCTCACAATGCCTCTTTCGTAGAATATCTCTTTCGCAAAATGTGTGTGAAAGTGAAATAAATAAAAAAATAAACAAAAAAATGAAATAAAAAAAGTCCTTTACAAGATCTGCTAGAGCGAGTGGTATTTTTTTTTTTATATATTCAATGTACCGACACAGTTTTTTTACTGTTTTATTATAATGTATAGATGTTTCAAATACAATACCACTTTATCAGATCTTGTAAAGGACTCATAATAAAAGTTTTTTTTTATTATTAATTTCACTCGAAAAATCGAATTTACAACGTTGCCATACAATATTATCAAGAACCAGAACAGAATCAACCAACAAGACTAAGAAATTGAAAAAAACCCTGAAAATTTCTTTTAAACCTGGCTAACTTTTTAGGGTTCCGTAGTCAACAAGGAACCCTTATAGTTTCGCCATGTCCGTCCGTCCGTCTGTCCGCAGCTTAGCTCAGAGACGACCAGTACTAGAAAGCTGTAATTTGGTGTAAATATACGGATTTGTTGCGCCGAAAAAGTGGTAAAATAAAATCTACCTATCCTGTACACGTAAAGTGGGGATGTTTTTTTTTTTCACGCGTACCTCTTAGAGTGGGGTATCATTAAAAAGGCCTTTAAAAAATATTGATAGTTTCCATTAACAATTTTTAGGGTTCCGTACGTCCGAATACAAAAACGGAACCCTTATAGGATCACTCGTGTGTCCGTCTGTCTGTCGCTTACAGTCAATTATCTCCGAATCTACTAGACCGATTGGGTTGATATTTGGTACACATATCAATTCCTGTGACCCAAGCACAGAGGTGTGACGTGAATAGATGAAATCTGTATGTGGGAGGTAATTTTCGGGGGGGAAGGGGAAAATGAAAAAAAAGTTTTGAAAACTGCATCGTGTGACATATCAAATGAAAGGACTTGTTGAGACAATCTTAAATAAATTTTTTTTATAATTTTAAAATAAATAGTTTCCAAGTTATTCAAGAAAATAGACGAAATTTGACCATTCCCCCCCCCTTATCTCCGAAACTACTGAACCTAAAATTTTGAAAAAAATACAGGAATTAGTTGTCTACTTATAGATTATAGGATAACCTATAAGAAGTCCATATCTGTATGTGGGAGGTAATTTTTGGGGGGGGGGGGAAGGGGAAAACTAAAAAAATATATTTGAAAACTGCATCGTGTGACATATCAAATGAAAGGTATTGTTGAGACAAACTTAAAATTATTTTTTTTGCAATTTTAAAATGAATGGTTTCCAAGTTATTCAAAAAAAATAGACGAAGTTTGACCATTCCCCCCCCTTATCTCCGAAACTACTGAACCTAAAATTTTGAAAAAAATGCAGATATTAGTTTTCTACTTATAGATTATAGGATAACCTATAAGAAGTCCATATCTGTATATGGGAGGTAATTTTAAGGGGGGGAAAGGGAAAATTAAAAAAAAATATTTGAAAACTGCATTGTGTGACATATCAAATGAAAGGTATTGTTGAGACAAACTTAGTAGTATTTTTTTTGTAATTTTAAAATAAATGGTTTCCAAGTTATTCAAAAAAAAATAGACGAAGTTTGACCATTCCCCCCCCCCCCTTATCTCCGAAAGTACTGAACCTAAAATTTTGAAAAAAATACAGGAATTAGTTGTCTACTTATAGATTATAGGATAACCTATAAGAAGTCCATATCTGTATATGGGAGGTAATTATTGGGGGGGAAGGGGAAAATAAAAAAAAAAATTGAAAACTGCATCGTGTTACATATCAAATGAAAGGTCTTGTTGAGACAATCTTAAACGACGAAATTTGACCATTCCCCCCCCCCCCCCTTATCTCCGAAACTACTGAACCTATTTTTTTTTTAAAAATACAGAAATTAATTTTCTACTTATAGATTATAGGAAAACCTATAAGAAGTCCATGATATTAAAATAACATGGTGAATCACTCAATATTGTGCGTACCAATTTGGGTCAGATTTAAAAAAGAACGTGATAGGTAACATCGTACGGAACCCTCTTCACGCGAGTACAACTCGCACTTGGCCGGTTTTTTGATAGAAAGATTCGTTTGTGAAATATTAAGCTTTAAAGTGCTAATTTTTGCACGACTCGAGTGTCCCTCCCCCTCAACCAAACGGTTATGTTTGGGGGTGTGAAAAAATTCACAATAGTAGTATATACAGGGTGTCCAGTAATGAATGGATAACCTTGGAATGGGTCATAGTAGAATGAAAGGCGATTCAGAAAAAAATACAAAAAAAAAAATCAATACCGAGCATTTCCTAAGATATGTCACTTTTAAGAATATTGATAATTTTTGGTACCCTACTTTACATTCTTGCACACCACGACCACAAATTGATGAATTCCATCATTTTTTTATTGATAAGATAATCTACATTAACTGAGCTAATAGATGAGCAGTAAATAGTAACACTGCTACTAAACAGCTTTTTAAAAAATGAACTCGAATTAGTTCTTTAGTGAAAAAATTGAGAAAAATTTTCATTGAGACAAAGTTTAAGGAACCATAGCATGAAAAAAACGTATGGCATACACTTAATATATACAATATGATAAACACTTAATGCAGATTTCAAAATGGTATTATTCATCATTGTACCTATTGAAAAACTTACCAAACCTAACCTGGGTGAAGGTGGGTGAAGGTATCCAACAGATTTGAAATAGGTGTCATTCGAAGCGTCTAGAAGATAAGACTTTTTTTTACTTCGGTGAAATTCTTAAAATGTGTGGGGTTTACCTGGACTACCTGAATATTTCAAACTTTTCTCAGCAGCAATTTTCTCTCCTTTCAAACACAATTAGCAATAATTCATTATTTACATTATGTACAATGATAAGTCATACTATTAGGTTGGGGAAAAAGTCTTTTCGCATTATAGTATGTATGAACTTGTAATAAAATCTCTTTGGCTATACTATTTGTATCTGGCTGGTTTTGGTATCATTGAAAGTTTAAATTTTAAAGAACATAATTCCAAATTCAAATTAGGAAAATGTGTGATTTTCATTTGTTTTTCGTACCATCAAGATGAGTGAATCTAATGAAGAAATTCGATACATTTTAAAATTTTACTACAAAAAAGGTAAAAATGCAACGCAAGCTGCGAAAAAAATTTGCGATGTTTATGGACCTAGTGTAGTGTCTGTGAGAGTAGCACAAATTTGGTTTAAGCGTTTTCAATCCGGAAATTTTGATGTCAAAGATGCACGTCGCTCTGGTCGCCCTATTATGGATAAAATGGATGCCATTTTTCTAAAAGTGGAGCAAGATCGGCATACCAGTAGTTACGACGTAGCTGAAGAACTGGAAATTGACCACAAAACAGTTCTGGCGCATTTGAAAAAAACTGGGTACACAAAAAAGCTCGACATTTGGGTACCTCACGAGCTCACTGAAAGAAACCTAATGAACCGTGTACTCATTTGTGATTCTTTATTACGACGTAATGAAACCGAACCATTTTTGAAGAAGCTGATAACTGGTGATGAACGTGCGAAAAAGGTCGTGGTCAAAGGCCGGTCAGGCTTCACAGACTGTGGCGAAACCCGGGTTAACTCGCAACAAGGCGATGCTGTGTGTGTGGTGGGATTGGAAGGGCATTATTCATTATGAGCTGTTACCACCAGGCAGGACCATCGACTCTGAACTCTACTGCGAACAACTGATGAGATTAAAGCAAGAAGTTGAAAGAAAGCGGCCGGAATTAATCAACAGAAGGGGTGTGGTTTTTCATCATGATAACGCTAGACCTCACACATCTTTAGCCACCCAACAAAAATTAAGAGAGTTTGGCTGGGAGGTGTTAATGCATCCGCCGTATAGTCCTGACCTTGCACCTTCAGATGTCCACCTGTTTCGGTCTCTTCAGAATTCTTTAGGCAGTGTCAGGTTAACATCACGAGAGGACTGCCAAAACCACTTGTCGCGGTATTTTGACCAGAAGTCCCAAAATTTCTATAGCAATGGGATCATGTCCCTACCTACAAGATGGCAAAAAGTTATCGAACAAAATGGTACCTACATACTTTAGTTAAATGTAAATAAACTTTATTAAAAATGTTTTGAATTTTCTTAAAAAAATGCGAAGAAACTTTTTCCCCAACCTATTATTTCAAAATCTGCATTAAGTGCTCATTATTTTGAAATTATTGGTCACGTGTGTTGGTTTACGTTTTTTTCATGCTATGGTTGCTTAAACTTTGTCATAACGAAATTTTTTCTCATTTTTTTCACTAAAGCACCAATTCGAGTTAATTTTTTGAAAAGCCGTGTGTTAACAGTGTTACTATTTATTGCTCATCTATCAGCTCAGTTTATGTAGATTATTTTCACAGTAAAAAAATGATGGAATTCATCAATTTGTGGTCGTGGTGTGCAAGAATGTAAAGTAGGGTACCAAAAATTATAAATATTTTTAAAAGTGACATATCTTAGGAAATACTCGGTATTGATTTTTTTGTATTTTTTTCTGAATCGCCTTTAGTTCTACTATGACCCATTCCAAGGTTATCCATTCATTACTGGACACCCTGTATAACGAAGTTTAAAAGAAAATGATCACTACTAAGTAGGCTTTACAAGTTTACGATTAATAGTCGACCAACTTATAAAACGTACTTGGATAACATATTTTCCTAAACAAAATGTATCGGAGAACATGTTCTTCAACTGCAAATGTAAGTTTGTCAACTTTATTTTTACAGCTATAATAGGTGGGTATGTTTTGGGGATAGGTAGGTTTTTATTGTCTACTATTTTTAAAAAACTTCAAAAAAAGGAGGATGTTCTCAATTCGTCGTAATCTTTTTATGTATTTTCCCCGATTTCTCAAATACGCCTGGACCGATTTTGTAAATTCTTCTTTTTATTGAAAGAGTACACCTTCCAATTGGTCCCATGATCATCAAGTCAGGATCTGATGATGGAATTCTGGAGAAATCGTGGGAACTCTTTAAATTTTAAATCATTCTTGAAGCGATTTAATAACAACTCAATCCCGTCGAGTTTCGGCTCGTTAGAGTCGTCTTTATTACATAGACATTGATGCTGGATGATGTCCATGGTCTGACGATAGAGCTGGAAGGTAACCATGAGTTTTTTCTTATACAACAACTCAATCCTATTGAGCTTAGGGTCATTTGATTCGTCTTTACATGGGCTTTTGTACTGGATGTTTTCCAGGCTCTTATGATGGAGTTGGAAGGTAGCCATGAGATCTTTGTAATACGATAACGCAATCCCATCGAGTTTGGGCTCATTTGATTCGTCTTTACATAGACTTTGGTGCTGGATATTATTGTACCTAATAAATGTTAATGTACGTAAATTAAAATTAAATTCAGCGAATTAGTTTAGTTAGTTCGCATAAGTATTTTGATGGGCAACTACGGAACCCTACACTGTGCGTGGCCCGACACGCACTTGGCCGGTTTTTCTAAGTTACTAACGCGACATTTTGCGAATGAGATATTCTGCAAAAGAGGCTTTGTGAGAAAGCGAACTTTTAAGAAGGAGTCATTCTGGGAAAGCGACATTATGAGAAAGAGACATTTTAATACCAGGAGACATTTTGCGACATTTAACGTCTGAGCCCTTTTAAGAAGGAGTCATTCTAGGAAAGCGACATTATGAGAAAGCGATATTTTGTGAAAGAGACATTGCGAAAGCAACATTTTGCGCCTGAGCCATCGATCGACGCATCTTTGGAGGTGTCGCATTAGAGGGCGCTCGGCGCCCCCTTAAACCCGGCGCCCGTGTGCGCCGCACACCCTGCACTATAGGTAAAGACGCCTCTGACGGTGTCCTTCAGTAGCCCTTTATGTTCCGGGGTCACGGTAATGAGATAAGTCCCGCGACCTTTTTGTAGTTACTTAGAATAACTAAGAGCAAAGCAGAGCAAACTGGGTTGGAGAAAACAGTGTACCTACCTCCCACCTACACAATTCCTCGTTCACCCCCAGATACCTATAAATTAAGGCAGCTCGGAATATGCATAATAATATAATTATGTTATATGAGCTCCGTACAAACAAACAGTTGTTCTAGCGAGTATAACGCAGGAAGTGTGGTAGCGCACACAATGTCTTATGTTCACCCGACTGGATGTGCCTGGAATTGCGAATGTCGCTTTGGTGGAGGAGGTATATTGTCACTTTACTTGTCTATTCCAAGTGTTGTAAACTTTATAATAAACGCACATAGAGAACTTACTGCAGCATCTCGCAACAACGGATAAAATGCGAGACATCATGCAAAAACTTTGACCGTGACTTGTTATAAAATATTATCCCTCACCCTTTTCCTTTTATTTTGTACTATTAAAAGATAAAGTAATTTTTGAGCCCAACGTATCGCTTTTTCTTTCGAAAATGTTCAACGTAAGATTTCACAAACCTCACCGCTACTGCAACACCAGGACTAAAATATAAACCCAATAAAAATCATAGTCAACGCCCTGATACGACAGGACTTGCCTAAAAAAGATCAAAGAGGGCCACAAAAACAAAAAAAAACTAATAAACAAACTTTTAAAAACACTCAACACATCGACATGACATGACGAGTTAAGCTGAACAGAAACTACATAGGTGTACCAAAACAGTCTGATCATACTTTAGTATCTCAGAAGAAGGACTAGATAAAGCTGTTCTTAGATCACCATTCCAAGGAACGATCAGGTCAAAAAATGAAAGTGAGAGTGGAACTCACTACCAAGCTTCTGTGTTCCCGAATGCATAAACCCGAATCTCTTCAAAATGAGAGTGAATAGACTTCTTATGCGTAAGCTCACTTCATTGCAGACTTTATCTCTGCCACCTTGAACTAAACTAGAGCAAAGAACAAACCCATCTAAAAATATGCAAATAAATTCTAGTTTATGAAGATACCGCATCAATTCTCCACTTTTTCCTACATCTAGGGCCGCGCCCCACCGCCGCCACTCACATGGGAGTTATGCAGATTCGCTCGGTATTTATCGTGAAACTTCAACAGATACGGGCCGACACCGCGAATCTGATTCCGTTTCTACTATCAACCAGATTTATTGACTGTAATAACGTTATTGGACGTTTGTTTTCTGCCGTACTTTTGTGATAAACAATAGGTATGTTTGGCGTGTATCAGATTTTGTCGAGTTTAGATGTTACGTATGTAGATTTGACAGATATCTGCGTAATGTGGGATTTTGTTTATTTCATGCGAGGTTGGTAAAATATTTTTGGAGGGAGCAAAGACGTTTCGAATCTTTCTGGTACTTATAATTGATTTATGTTTTGTAGTTTCTCGGAAAAACGTCGAAGGGTGACGGTTTCTAGAAAAGGCGATCGAGCAAACAATATTTCCTAATAATTCGGGACCAGAAACGCCAAAATTCGTCGCTGAGAAAACTTACAGAGTTATTGTCTATTCTCTCTGTATCTTCATTAAATCAATAATAATAAACGTTGCTAAAAAACTACCACAATTAGTTCTTTATATCCTTTTCTTCCTTAAAATTCTTTCTCTGTTATCAGTTAGCGTGATAATTTACATCGCGGCGTGGGTAGCTCAATCCGCTCTCGTATTCAGAAGGTGTTGCCAGTCATTACTCGCGGCAATATAGATGTTTAAGTGAGCATTTAATATTTTATTAGCAAGATTCGCGGAGAACGCGCTGTTCTCTAGGGTTGCCTGGCGTGAAAATGAGTATTTTTGATCTTGAACTTATGAAACTGTTGGAATCTCTGTGATCAGTTACTGGAAATATGTACATGTCAAAATATACAGGCGCTTGGAGAGTGAACGACCAACAGAATCTGTGAGAATCAAGCTCACCGTACATTCAAAACCTTAAATCCAAAAGGATCTAAGACAAACTATACTTTATTGATCGAACAACATGGCTTTTATTCAAAAGATCACGGGTAAATTCTGGTTGAGACTCCCAGAGGCCTGGAAATTCTGGCACAAAAGGTACGAGGATTCTACTCAGCAGAGAGTGGAACAGGGCTGCCAATGATGAGGATGATGATGAAAGGATCACCAACTATTACTTTGTACACAACATTTATACCTGTTTTATCAAGAGCACAAAATTGATATTTTCTTCCCGATGTTTCAATCTCTGTTATTTTTGCTTAAACATCCAATATTCACCAATAAATTCTAGTTTCTAAGCAAAAGTTAGCACCACCACCCCTAGAACACAAGAAGCGTCCTCCAGTGTTATCTAGATCACGTAACGCGGATCGCGCTCGCGCCTTGCATATTCCTCGCCTTTAAACCTTATCGTTTTATATAAATTAATTGCGCGGAACAGAGATTTTGGTGGTTACAGCGCTCTGTGTATTTACTGAAGAGGCTTTGAAAACAGCGGGTTTCAAAAACGACGCTAGTTGTGATTAAAACTTCCTCATCATTTGCTTAGCCTTTTCCCAACTACGTTGGGGTTGTCTTCCAATCGAACCGGATGCAGCTAAATATCAGTATTTTAAATGAAGCTACTTTCTATCTAACCTCCATAACCCAGTAACTGGGTAATACGATACTTCTTGGTAAAACTGGTTGTCAGCAGACAGCAATGACTTTCAAAGATCTACAGATGACAGCCGAGATTAAAGGCTTAAAATGCTTTTTAGACACGCACGGAGGAAACTCGCAATGATAGGGGGTCACCCATCTACAGAACAACTTCAGAAAGTGCGGCTTAACCTTGAAAACCGACGTGTACACACGGCTACACATCAAGCTATACAAAACCAGTATAAGCTGAACGTTCATTGTGCGAAAATATCCAGTAAAGTAAGACCAAGATTAACTGGTTTTGCATAGCTTGATGTGTAGCCGTGTGTACCAGTGGCGTAGGGTAAATATTCTTGAAAGTGAAGCCGGAACAAAACGTGAATTCCAGTAACTACAGCTTTGGCCTAATATTAGCTTTTTTAGTTTAAATATTCAACCCAAATTCTTGTCAAATACATATCTTTCTTACATATGCACTAGAATTTTATTATTCGTAGCACCGATAATAACATCGCCCATGTACACAATAAGCAAGAACACCAAAATAAATGATTTTTTTATGGGACCAAATGGCAGGTACACTGCATCGAACAATAACCCATATGGGTCATTAGTATAAATGAATCAAGTCCAAATACAAGATAGCTGAATAAGCTAAAATGCTCATAAAATAAAAACTACTGAACCAAACTAAATGATTTTTATGGGACCAAATGGCAGACGTCTTCGCCATCAGACCCATAATGACAGTTGCAACCCGTCTAGGTGAAAAGTTCTTATCAATACAAATTAATCAAGCTCAAACACAAGGTAGCTGCTGTGAATCGTTGAGGAGTTCCATCAGCTGTCTCTCGGCTCCATCATCAGATATTATACTCCAGACCTTTATTAAATTGTAGTGCTTTGAAATACTTAATGAAAAAACTTACAAACACACTAGTCGCCCCTACGATTTTTGAAAAATCCACTCCATTTCTCTGGTCTTCCATCATCAAACTATGATTTTCTTATCATGGGACCACCACCACATTTGGAATATCTTCTTTCCAACAAAAAAAAGATCATCAAAATCGGTTCATTACCGACGAAGTTATACCGCGAACAACAAGCAAGGAACATACAAAAAAAAACAACATTACGCCGGACGAGGCGGACGAAATGTGTCACCTCTTCTGTTGTAGTCGGCCAACAATTTGAACACTAGTTTAAAATTTCATATTCACAAAACCTTATACTAATCGCCTACAGATCTTAACACCGCGATTCAGGATCGTGACGTAATTGCACAACGCCATCTAGTTTAAACTTCGAAACTAACACAAGCATAACACTGTTTTACGGTGAACATTTATCAATGAATACAATTAAACTGAACTAACCTACTGCACTCACTACGCAAAACTTATCAATTTCAACAATAATACCAAATCAAATGCAAATGTACAGGTGAAAACAATAACATACAAAATTATAAATAAGCGCGAAAAAAACTATTGTCATCCAAATAATACTATCTAAACGAATTACGAAGTCCAGTATCATTCCATCTCATTCTGGCGTACGCATTACATATCTCTGTCCTTATCGTAAGCCGTAAAATCGCGGGTTATAACTTACATAAACTAGCCGAGTTATGAGCTCACGGTCGCTAAAAGAGAAATGCAATGAATTAAATGGACTGAATTCCTGGTTCGCGTTGCGGCTTCCTTGCTGTTTTGCGCGAGTTGAAATTGCTCGGATAAAAATGGTAGGCGTTTATTTATATCTTTGTTATTTTCATAAGCAATAATGTTATACCTGCAAAGTAACTTGAATAGGTAATTAATTTGTTTTAATGATAATTGAAAAGATTAGTATTTGCCAAATTGCCATAATATTTCGGAAGGGAACTCGATAGGAATCGTTTTGTATTAGATATCCGCCTCTGGTGTGTACGACTGTCATTATTTGGCTAAAACTTGCTATGTACCAGCTATTGCTCAAGATAGTAACAGAGATGATGATTACACGCTTGTTTCAAAGCCACACAAAATTTCTTAGTTATCTAGCTTGTTGGTTAATTGAAACAATTTTGAGTTGATTTGGAGGAACCATAAAATTTTGTATCTACTCTTTCGAATTTAAATAATATCGCGGTTTGATGATAAAAGTTATTAAATGATGTTGAATCAATTAAATCATTAATTTCTCTACTCAACGTCTAGTTATACCTCTTTTTTGTGGTAGAAAATAATTAAACAATTCCTCCTGCTCTAGGTGGAGCAAAAGGGAGTAGGGACTATCAGACTTGACTGACTTAAAGTCACCGTGTTCTTTCAGTTGCCCTTTGCCTCTTGCAGGAATATCTAAGAAAGAGGTTATTGAGGTTGAAGCCCTAGCTTCAACAGTGAAGCCGTTTCTTGTCTTAAGATATTCCTGCAACCCAGGTTTACCCCTAAAATGTATTTCATTTGTTTTTTGGTCTTTTCTCGGCTTTCCTTGACGATTTGTTTCTTGGATCGAATGATTCATTGTTTCCACGTTTATACCAACTTAACGCCTTAGACTTACAGTTGTGGTGGTATTCAATACTAAGCAGATATTAAATACACATGATGAGAATCAAAATTCAGGCTGAAAATCAACACTTTTTGAAAGTCAATTGAAAAAATATATTTTTTCCCTAGCACCCACCTTTCATAGTACCTACTAAGCACACAAACGTTTTCTAGGTTTTGGAATACAATAATAACAGAAAAAGGTCTGTTAAGCTTGCCTACAAAATCAATCCCAAACTCATAAGTAACAAAGAACAAAAACATAAATAGTAACGAAAAAATAATAAGCAAAAAGCGATCTAAGTTTGTCACCCCATCCGAGGAGAGGCAATATCGCGTTTATAGTTAGAGAACAGTCCCGCGGGGACATTATAACTAGCCAATGATTATTTTGTTTCGCTAGGTGGGGGCCGATTCTGGTAGCGGCAGCAAAAATGTTTTTTTTTTTCTATGGCAGCGTCTTTACTCATTATAAAAGTCTCGTATGTATAGGTGTGTCTGTACGTGCATAACTTATTTTATTGTGTTCGTCACTGTCAAGACAGGATTTTGTGAAAGAAAGTTTTCGGAAAATCCACCGGGTAGGTCATACATTTGAACCCTTGCAAAGCTGGGACGAGCCGCAAGTTTGCACGGCAAATTTAAGGAAATAGCAGATTTTTATGAAATTGCTATTTTTTATGTTATTTTACTCCTATTGAGCCATAATCTATTCGAAATTATAAAATTTCATTGTTTTCAATGTTTCACCGGATTTGACGTCTTAACAATCGTACCGTATTCAGCAAAAGGAAATTATTGAATTGAACAAAAAATAGCAATATTTCAAAGAAAAAACGGTTAACTTATGTTTCAAATAGGTACCTACAGTCATTGCATTGAAGACTGTACAGTTTTTTCTTAATAAGACGTTTTCCTTAAGTTTGCCGTATATGATTACTTCCCAGAATTTGATCCTTATTATCAACACCATCGATTGGTTATAATACAGGGTGTGATTTTTTTCCAAAAATCAGCAGGTTCGATTCCTGGCCAGAATTATTGATTTTTCTAAAATTCAATGATGCTCTTTTAGTTTTCGTCAAAATCGGCCTCGAGACTGCTTTTAGCGTTTTTCGATTTTCCTCATAGTTTCGGATATAGCCATCCACGCCCAGTTGAAAAAATCATCCTGTGAAGAAGAAACATAACAGCATCAACATTTTGTTGTGCAAAAAATTAATTCAAATAATGTGATCAACACGCACACGGTTGTTTGATGGTATTTTAAATGTTTTAATCACAAAAGTTTAATATCAAAACAAAACAAAACAACACACAGCTGAAGACAAAAAAATCCGCACCAAATTCAATCCACCACACAGAATAGGCGCCCTCTCGCCCTCTACCCCTCTTAAGATGCTCATAAACATGTTTTTGTCGCAATCAAAATGATAAATCATCCGATTTTTTATATGGTCAATCAGTAGATACAGTGTTTTCGCCATTGACAGATAAAATCTATGGAGTCACAGTTTTTCTTTAATGGAGGAAAAACTCGACGGAGTAATAAGAAAAGTCCGGTTATGATTGATGGTGTTATGATATGATAGGGTAGGATTTTTTTATTGGTAAACAGCTTTTGGTACTATCTTATTTTCTGAATGAGAAATTCTGAGATTGCAATGATAAAGTAATTAAGAAAGTTAAGTTTGGTGGTGAAATCACTATGGCATCATTAGTTAGAGTATAATAAAAAAGGCTTCGAAGGACCAAAATGCGTTAACTTGAAAAGACTAAGTTCAAGATAAATAGATTAGCTACAGAAATAACAAAACAGGTTTTTTTTAACGAAAAAACTTAGAAAAAATAACGAGACTTTTTGTACTTTCAATAAGCTCATGAAAAAACCTTATTCTTTATACCAAGGCTACAAACTCGTGTTTTTTATTGCCTAACCTATCTCATTTCCAGTAGGCAGAGGCAATAATGTATTACTTATGACGATTATAAATTATTCCGAAGCTATTCTGCAAGCAAAGCTTACGTTATGCCTTATTGAGTATGCGACGAAAACAATCAATGAATTATTGCAGAATACGACCGCAAATAAGCCTTATATCATATTTTCTTTATTAATATTACCTACTCGTAGATAATGTTTCCAACTTTGTTTTTAGTAAGTCTTTGGAAAATAATAATAGTGAGAATAGAAATGTTTTTTCATGTTCTATATACTTAACGATTGAAATGTGATTGCACAGTCTGTAGGTACTTAATATCTACCTACTTAAGTACTTAATTACTTAACATACTCTTTATACATAATTAGTGGACAAGTAGTCTATTTACTTTTGATATGAAGGTATTAATTGGGTACTTAAAAAGTCTAGGTACCTACAGAAGTATATAACTTAGGAAAATCAGTATTTTAATCATCTAGGTATCTGTCCGTCGGTAGGCATAAACGGTAGTGCTTATCATAAAATAACACATTAAGTAAATACCTAGGCGTTTTATTACTTAAACCTATTTCCATGAACAGACAAAGATAAATTGCCAGAAATAGCTTCTACCAAATCAAGATAAAATGTTTACAGCCCGTATAACAAGAGACGGTCTACGTTTCTTCGGCACCAAATACTGAAATATTATGTTTTCGTCCCCCAACAAAAACTAGTTAAACAAAACGATACAATAAGTCTCAACAATAAACAGATAACAAAAATTAACTTTACAACTAGTGTACAGACATTCCGTTCCTTATTATTTATCCCCCACAATGTTTTCCAAAACTCTACACTGTGTAATATTCTTAGTACAGATTTTATAGCAAAGAGGAACACTGTGTTCGAAAATTATTAGTGTGTCTCTGTAGGAAAAGTTTACATTATGGTGTTGGAATCGGCGCCAAGTTTTGATGATCATGGTTTTATTAACCAATATTGGTTGACGGAATTTCGACAGGGATTTTTACCACGAGGCGTTTGTTAATCAGAGATTTAGTTATGTACGCTGTATTTTTAAAGGTTAAGTACCTACATTTTTTCTTTAGGTATTACCATGCTAATACCTAAAGGAAAAATACCATATATATAGTATGACCAACTCTCTTGTGAAACAAATGTTTCGGTAGGTACTTAGAACCTGAACAAATAATTATTTCTTTTATGGTGTGATGGGGATGAATAAAAGAATACTGTTAAATGGAATACCTACAAGAGTGAACTTACTTCATATTCCGTTGTTCAATGGCCCAGTTAATATGGCAGGCAGATTGCTAAAACAAACATCTGCCCAGATAATGGATGCATCATTATCTGGGCAGATCATTGAAATCCATTTGTTTAATAAATGCTTGTCAAGCAATGCGGAACAATTACTCTGACGAATTTACATATGAATTTTATGCATGTGGCGAATTTACTTTCAATGTATGGTCTTTACAAAACTGTGGCGAATTAACTTTGTGGCCAACTTACAACAACCCGCAACAAGCTAGGGTCCACATAAAAACGATGGATCTTTTAACTATGATTCAAATCAGACGATACTTGGTGAAATCGGGCGTCACAAGGTTCCCCAGAGACCGGCAGTTAGTCGCGGCGTCGCCTCTTGATTGGGACTGTCGTAAACCGATCCTCGCCAACTACAGAGCTAGGGAGATTATTAAAACTTGTCTATGGAACCACATTTTTAATTCTAGAACGAATCTGGACGTTTGATAAAGGCTGTATTTGAAAGAAACAGAATAGAAAAAAAAAGAAACATCTACAAACTAACAATTTGTTGGAGAAGGATTGCGTGAGACAAAAGGTTCACAATTAAAAAAGTGGGCTTCTACTGGCACAAAATGTGGTCTTGTAGTGGTTCTGAAGCCAATTCTATATCAGGCTAGTAAGAGTATAACCAAGGAAAAGGGCCCATTTTATACGCGTACTTTTTCTAATAAAAAACTCACAGTAGACTTGACGAGCACCACTTAGACCAATAATACACCTTAAGTTGGACTATGCAGAACTATCTTCTCCCGCGAAGCCAACTATGAGCATCTAATAAAACCAGTCAAGCCTATAACTTACTCCGCGCTTCTATTACTAGCTACTTCAAACATTCGTGAATTTTTGTTGTTTTGTGCGTTTTTTTTTTATTCTCTTTTTAGTAAGGGGTTTTTATCTAAGACATGACAACCCCATCATACCCTTTTACAAAATATCTTCGTCTTATAAACTAACTTACAACAAGGAAAGTGAATTACTCAGGAGGTGCTTGTCATCGCTTCACAATTTTTTTTTGTAATATTGGAACACGGTAAAGATAAAATTGACTGTTTAGCTTTAGCTCGATCATGAGTAATGCACGTTCATTTTCTCTTCGGACAAAATCCAACAGCAAATGTTGTACATCCTCGACTTTATCGCACACTCTCATTCTTCATAAGGAATGCAAACTTTGCCGATGGGTGTCCAGAGCGAAGTCTTAAAATCAATGTAACATAGGTATTTCCTACTATAGTTAATATTATCAAACCACGACACTGGAGATGGGTGTTGTGCGATTGTGTAGAAAAAATAACTGGTATTTCGCACGTAATATTAGTATTTTCAGTGAAGTACATTGTGTGTTACATCTCAATTTTTTTTACCCTTTTGAACATGGCGTATTTACTAAGTTGTGTTTAAAATTATATTAGTCATATATTGTAACATGGCATTGTCGCTCCATATTGTGATGAATTAAGGTTTGGACATTAATAGTTTTACAAGAAACCTTTATAAGAAATGAATACTATGACAGCATTCGAGACTCCATAATAATACCAAGTACACTTACTCTTAGAAGAAACCACTGTAGAACTAATTCACTTAAAATTGGCAAATGAAGTTGACTTATACACCCCTATAAGGTCAAGTAACAAATGCATATGGTTCTAAGTGCATTTAGTTTTATAAATTACTATTACTGGCTTATGACACTTATAGCGGATTTATAATTACTTCTTGTAGGCGATTATAAGTGTAACTTACTGGATCAAGTTTTCTCAAGTGTATTTACACTTATGCAACACTTTTATAGACCATCTTAGCCTTTACTGCGCCTATAACTTCGTGCTATACACGACTATAAGTCAACTTATAAGAACATGTGTACTATAAATCTAAACGAACTCCGTGTAACATGTTATAAGCTTAGTGGTAAAACCTGGAACCACTAAGAGAGAGGTACTGAGAGACAGTACAGAGTGCTGTGAGCCTATAAGGTGGAGAACTTTGTTACTTGGGAAAAAATCAAAAAAGATTAGATGGTGGGTAGGTACTGAATTAAGTAGGTACATACCCTACTTATTATTAATTTTCAGTTCGATCGCGATCGTGAGAATGATACTACTTAAGTAGGTAAGTAGTTTTGCGTTGCATCAGCGGTCTATGACCGAATATGGCTATAATTTATGATAATGTTATTATTTTTTAAGAATTTTCTCTTAAGGAATTACAATGTTTTTTCTTGTAAAGAAAACCCTGTTTTAAAGTTGCAAATAAACAAGTCTGCAGTAAGTTCAGGGAGCGTTTGCATAGAAACTAAACTTAAAATCTATTAAAACTTAGCCAGCGGTTTCAAAACTAAAATAATGAAACCATCGAAGCGATTCGCAACACTATTCACAGCTTTGAACTCAAACGAGAGTCTAAAATGTTCAGCGCTTTATACCCTACGACTCTCTCTACTTATTTAGGTACCTATTTTTTGCCTACTCCAACAACAGGGCAACAAGACGTATACCCAATGAATAGACGCTGTTATATCATCTACTGTGGACGTCCATTTTGTAATTGTTCTTTAATTGTTATGCGGATGCGGACCAATTGGTCCGTTCAACATTTCAGTTATACGTTGTGTGTGCCCGACGACAGAGGTTCGTAGTGGCCACATTATTTCGGGACATAAAATTCTTGTCAAGACATTTTGAAAAACATTGTCGGCTTATTTTTCAGCAAAAATTAAAGAAAACAAAAACTACTTGAAAGGTTATTAAATTAGATACGCTGCACACAGAGCGAGCAGCCTCGCGAGGCATTTTCCGCGCGAAGCAGCTCGGTCAAGCTATTTAAACAGACAGGCGAAGCGAATGCGATTCGAATCCTGTCATATAAAAAAGCAAAAGCGGTCCGACAGTCTTAGTTCAGTCGTTTTAGATTTATCTGCGGAATAATTCCTAAAGAGCTGATTTACTGAGTAAAGTTAACGCTTTGGTGTACGATAAACAACACCATAATGTGAGTGCATTCTAAGCGCTTTCTCAGCGCTCTACTCCAAAAAGGGCTTTGTTTTTTTATTTCATTAAATTTTTTGCCACCGACTTCCGAAAGGAAAGTTATTTGGTAGGTCATTTTACCCTTTTTCGTGGTCGTTTTTGAAGTCGCTTACATTTTTTTTTGAAAACGTTTTTTATTTTACCCTTTTTAGTTTAAATATTCAACCCAAGTTCTTGTCAAATACTTACATAATTTTTTTACATATGCACTAGAATTTTATTATCCGTAGCACCCGTTATAACATCGCCCGTGCACACAATAAGATAAAAATGCTCAAAAAATAAAAACTACTGATCGAAACTAAATGATTTTTATGGCAGGTAGAAATGTATATGCATCAAACAATAACCCATATGGGTGCAAAGTTCTCATCAATTTAAATAAATTAAGTCGAAATATAAGGTAGCTGCTGTAAACCGTTGAGGAGTTCCCTGAACAGTTCTTTGTCTTCATCATCAGACCCCTAATGACGGTTACAACCCATCTTGGTGTAAAGTTCTCATCAATATAAATGAATTAAGTCCAAACACAAGGTAGTTACTGTAAACCGTTGAGAAGTTCCCTGAACTGTCCTTCGTCTTCACCATCAGACCCATAATGACAGTTACAACCCATCTAGGTGTAAAGTTCTTATCAATACAAATTAATCAAGCACAAACACAAGATAGGTGCTGTGAATAGTTGAGGAGTTCCCTCGACTGGCTCTCGGCTCCATCATCAGATCAACTCCAGACCTTTATTAAACTGTAGTGCTTTAAAATTTTTCATGAAAAAACTTAAAAACACACTAGTCGCCCCTACGATTTTTTAAAGGACATTGCCCATTTTTGTATGGAAGTTGGTCCAAATGCTGCCCAGGAAGACGGTACGTACGCTGGGTTCCTGGCACTTATGTATATCTATATATGAAATATTTTAAGAATCTATCCCGGGGTTCCTGATTTATTTACATTTTTATGTTGATGACTTTATGTTTGGCTCCATTTTTTTAAATCATACTTTACAGCTGCCCAAATGCTGCCCAGGAATGGGGGTACGGGCGCTGGGTTCCTGGCACTCATGTATTTCTATATACGAAATATTTTAACAATCTATCCAGAGGTTCCTGATTTATTTACTTTTTTATGTTGATGACTTTGTTTGTCTCCGTGTTTTCTTTTTATCATACTTTACACCTGTCCAATTGCTGCCCAGGAATGGGAGTACGTGTGCTACGTTCCTGATACTTATGTATGTCTTTATACGAAATATTTTAAGATTGTCAAGGGGTTTCTGATTTATTTACATTTTTATGTTGATGACTTTATGTTTGTCTCCATGTTTTATTTTTATCATACTTTACACCAGTCCAAATGCTGCCCAGGAGTGGGAGTGCGGGCGCTGGGTTCCTGTCACTTATGTATGTCTATATACGAAATATTTTAACTACCTAACCAGGGTTTCCTGATTTATTTACAGTTTTATGTTGATGACTTTGTCTGTCTAAATGTTTTTTTTTTAACATACTTTACACCTGTCCAAATACTGCCCATGAATGGAGGTACGTGCGCTGGGTTCCTGGCACGTATGTACATCTTTATAAGAAATATTTTAAGAATCTATCTAGGGATTCCTGATTTATTTACATTTTTTTGTTGATGTCTTTATTTTTGTCTCCGTATTTTTTATCACACTTTTCACCTGTTTTGTTTTAGTGTTTGATTTTTGTAATAGTTTTCTTAGTAAAGGCTTGAATGTCTTAATATCGTTTCGGTAATGTCGATCGCGTTCGTCAGTCGTGTGTAACAATTTACATTGTCCTATATAGCACCATAATGCGACGCTGACATCAGCGATGCAACTGACCGACATCAATGCTACAGAAATTCTACGCTTCACATTTAGAACTAAACTAGTCGAACGAAGCCGTAAAATATCATTCAAGCTATATCATGGGGATAGTTCTTCGGTCATTAAAAACCTGGATGGAAAAATGTTTTACGTTTTGTTTAACCGTACTTGTTTACCTAAGAAAATAATAGATTATCTAACTACCCGTGCTGTGATAAAATATCTTAATTAATCGATACGTATTTTCTATGCCATCCTCACAGTCCCTTACCCCCATTCCTGGGCACCATCTGGGCAGCTGTAAAGTATGATTAAAAAAAAAAACATGGAGACAAACATAAAGTCACCAACATAAAAATGTAAATAAATCAGGAACCCTGAGATAGATACATAAAATATTTCGTATATAGACATAAATAAGTACCAAGAACCCAGCGCCCGTACTCACATTTCTGGGCAGCATTTGGACAGCTGTAAAGTATGATTTAAAAAAAAACATGGAGACAAACATAAAGTCACCAACATAAAAATGTAAATAAATCAGAAACCCCTTGACAATCTTAAAATATTTCGTATAAAGACATACATAAGTATCAGGAACGTAGCACACGTACTCCCATTCCTGGGCAGCAATTGGACAGGTGTAAAGTATGATAAAAAGAAAACACGGAGACAAACAAAGTCATCAACATAGCGCTCTACTCCAAAAAGGGCTTTGTTTTTTTATTTCATTAAATTTTTTGCCACCGACTTCCGAAAGGAAAGTTATTTGGTAGGTCATTTTACCCTTTTTCGTGGTCGTTTTTGAAGTCGCTTACATTTTTTTTTGAAAACGTTTTTTATTTTACCCTTTTTAGTTTAAATATTCAACCCAAGTTCTTGTCAAATACTTACATAATTTTTTTACATATGCACTAGAATTTTATTATCCGTAGCACCCGTTATAACATCGCCCGTGCACACAATAAGATAAAAATGCTCAAAAAATAAAAACTACTGATCGAAACTAAATGATTTTTATGGCAGGTAGAAATGTATATGCATCAAACAATAACCCATATGGGTGCAAAGTTCTCATCAATTTAAATAAATTAAGTCGAAATATAAGGTAGCTGCTGTAAACCGTTGAGGAGTTCCCTGAACAGTTCTTTGTCTTCATCATCAGACCCCTAATGACGGTTACAACCCATCTTGGTGTAAAGTTCTCATCAATATAAATGAATTAAGTCCAAACACAAGGTAGTTACTGTAAACCGTTGAGAAGTTCCCTGAACTGTCCTTCGTCTTCACCATCAGACCCATAATGACAGTTACAACCCATCTAGGTGTAAAGTTCTTATCAATACAAATTAATCAAGCACAAACACAAGATAGGTGCTGTGAATAGTTGAGGAGTTCCCTCGACTGGCTCTCGGCTCCATCATCAGATCAACTCCAGACCTTTATTAAACTGTAGTGCTTTAAAATTTTTCATGAAAAAACTTAAAAACACACTAGTCGCCCCTACGATTTTTTAAATCCCTCGATTCTCTGGTCTTCCATAATCAAATTTTGATTTCCTTATAATGGGACCACTTATGAAATATCTTCTTTCCAACAAAAAAAGAATCATCAAAATTGGTCACGAAGATCTGCGCGAACAAACATAAAAAAACATAATTACTCGTATAGGTCGAATTGAGTAACCTCCTTTTTTAGAAGTCGTTTAAAAAAACGCTTCGGCACGCATTCGTTTCGGCTGTCAGTTTGACAAAGGCTTTAAGCCATTCGCTTCGCCTTCGCCACACTGTATGACCGAGGCAAGCGAGCGCACTGCCGCGGCCGAGTGACCGAGCGCCCGAGACATCCAGTGTCGGCTTTTGTTTTGCTAGCGTAGGTATATTGTTTAGTGCCTCGGTCGAGAAACAAAAGACGCGTCCACAGGGCGTACAGCCTCGCGCGGCAAATACCTTGCGAGGCTGTTCGTTCTGTGTGGACGCACCTAATGAATAAAAAGCAAACGCTTTCTTAACTATTGACGTGTTCATATAAAACGGTAGGTAATATTCAGCCTGATAAAGCTAGCATAAATGACAAGCGTTCAGGAACATGTCTCCTATTCGGCGATAGATTTTTATATCGTCCCGTACCCGCATCGTCACCCTATAGTCTAAAAAACCCCGAATCAAATTCTCAAAGCGTGAATATTCGGAACAAACCTATGTGTTTTGTTTGACAACTTATTGGCGCAGAAACTGTTGTTATTCACATTATTTGTGGCGCTTGTTTTTGTTTGCCAGTAAACGATTATGATCTCTTGTGTTGTTCTGTGGGGTAGGTAAACAAGTTTGGTTTAATTTGAAATATGAGGGTAGGTAAAATACATATTTTCTTATTAACAAATTCAGTGAGAAGAGGCGGTTGATTGTTTTAATAAACTGTCTGATACATTAGAACTGTTTTCGGTTGGTTAGCTCCCTTCTATACGCTCAATTGCCCTGAAAATATTTCTGTCGTCTCCATACAATGTATCTCCTGCAGGCGTAGCATGGCGCCTAAAGGGGTTTTGTCGACGGAAAATGACAGAACGTAGAAATATTTTTAGCGTTATAAGCATGGTAATGTAAAAATATAGAAAATAAACGTTGCATTCTTCAATAGTGTACGAATGGTGTCATATTTATGCAAAAAACAGTCGATTTGAATACAAATAACGATGAAATAACTTTGTCTATTCTTGGTAGAATAGAGATAGAATCGCCATGCTCACAGACCAAGTAGAGGCTGCCATGCTACGGGTGCAGCTCCTCTTGGAGTTTCTATGATTCTATCATGCAGTTTTAAACCCTTAGGAAAATGGGAAAAAAGCAAAAAGATTTTTAAACTATATAAAACAATGTTATGGACAGTTCTCTGAAAACTCAATTTATATCCGCTATCAAAGATCAAAATAATAGACTATTACAGCTCCATCTGTAGATCATTACTAAAAAGTAAAACAGCTGCCATCTATTTACAACTGCGGATCGTACGAGGCGGGTCCATGTAGAACTACTTCCAATATTACGCATTAGATGGCGCTGGTATGACATCGAGGATTATTGCGACCTCGGTTTTACTTGTTTTCCTCAAAGATGATGAATTAATTATTGTATGCAAAATCAATAGATGGAATAAATTAAAACCAGTTACAATACATCTAACATTTAATAAACTTCTCCAATATTCTAACATATTGACACATTAGTTCTACACAGTTATTTAAAATAACACATTTATTGACATTGCTCAGTTTATTTAAAGACTCTTTTACACTCTCTAATTTAGCTCTAACCATTGGCTCAACAATAATATTCAGATTATTATCATTGGAACAGATGGCAGCCGAGTATATCAATCTACTCACATCCGTACTTTGATCATAGTAGTACTTTACGACTAATAACAAACCATAGAAATTATAACTAAGACCCTTACAATCAATATACAGCTCTTTACATAATCCATGATTATTGATAAAGGAAATCTGATCTTGGGATAGTCTGATAGATTTTGTTTTTAAAAACAAAGTCACTTCTTCAAAAGTAAATGACACAAAATCTAAGTCATTATCGGGCAAGAAAAATCCATATTCTGTGATCAGTTTCAAATTATGACTGTCTCCATAACATATGAAAACTTGTGTATAAGGATCAAAATCATTTTTGGTGTATATTGAAAATTGTACATCTGAAAATAAGTCTTCACTTAAACTATTAATATGAACATTTTCCGTATTCTTGCTGACCAATAATTTGGTCTCGTTTCTTGCATTTGGACTGTGGTTAATCATATCTAGGTAGGGACATAATGATATTTTTGTATTATCACATATAAGGGCAATTAGAGAGTTTTCTATATTCTTCAAATCAATCACTTTAGTCAGATCCATAAACACACACCTTGTGTTCACTGTGAAGTATGCCCATTCATACCCAGCCAACGAAAATGATTTCTTGAAATCTTGGATTGTATTATCACTACTAACATTATTCAATAAAATAGTTTCAAAAATACTATAGGAGGAATCAATGATATCTTTTTGTTTAAGGATCACAGACAGAATGTCACTATCAATATTTTGTTTCACATCATTTGGCAGAAAGTAAGGAACGGAGTACTCTTTTGGCAAACTTTCTAAGTAAATATGCCACTTTGTTTTGCCACTTTGGAATTTTAAAAATGAGAGATAAAATGCCATCAAAGACTGAAATGAAACAGATTGCTTATAGTCTACTAAACAACGTTTGGAATTCTCTAAAAATATTTTATAAAATAACTTGTCCATTAAAATTGTTGTGACATTGATAGTTAAGTTTAGGGGTAAATTCATAAGTTCATCTCCGCTTCGTATCTTCTTCTTCGTCAAGACGCCTCGGCCAGTGTCGTTAAAGATGGCCAGGAACAGCTTATCGTTACGACCCATTCCATTTTCAGACAGCCAAGAGTTCAATTGAATTATTTCATCTTTATCATCACATGCGCAAAAGTCGCGCTCTTTTCTTATGTTTCGTTTACGCCGAGTTCGGCCCATAGCTGGCTTTAACGTAGAGAACACATTTTAATTCAATATCAATTAAACACCTATACCCAACTAATCAATTACTTCAATAAATTATTTATTTATGGCTTCGGACAGTACAGTAATAAATCGAATTTGTTTGTTGTTATGCTATTCGCGCATAGACGCGCTGTTCACATCGTCGTGATTGGCGCCGCGCAGTGTTGCCAGGTTTGAAATCTAGCGGATGGTAGAATTCTTCTAAAAATACGGTAGATTTTCCGAAAATACGTTGTAACATATTATTTGAAATACGGTAGAATTACCTTGTTTATTTAGTAGCATCTTAGGGTGATTGCGTAGTAGTAGCCAGCGAAATTCAAAATTTCTTGTGTTTTTTGCAATTTTCATATCAGTGACAAGTTTTACCTTGATCAAAATATGATTCGCGACATTAGCAAATATAATTTTAAATATGAGAATGATCAAAACATTCGCTCCCACAAGAAAATTTGAATTTCGCGAGCTACTATTACGCAATCACCTGGGTCAGAGTTAAAAAAAATCAGACAAAAGTATAATTGTTTCATTGTTTTTATAAATATCGACATTGTTTATGGATCAAATCGTGAGTGGGATTAAGATTCATACAGGTTTTTTCCTGACGCTGTATGGTCTGCTGCGTTATGAGATTTCCCTTGATGGATTTCGTAAGAAGTTTATTCTGTTTTTTCGTTCTAATGTCGTTAACTCTGATGAAGACTCTTTCGCACTCAGCATTCAAGTGTGGTAGAGACAAAATGGCCAACATAAATTTTGGCAAGTGTTTGAAATAGGTACTTAAAACTAAATACGCTCTTCATTGGGAATTACGGTGTATTTTGCTACCGTAATTATAATCCTACGGTAGGTGGTAAATCTTCCCTGGTTACGGTGTTTTTACCGTAATTACGGTGTAGTTGGCAACACTGGCGCCGCGTGACATGACGTAACACGTTTTGTTGCTTAAGCTTTGATACCATATTTTTTAATAAATGACGGTAAATAACAATATTTAATTCAAGTTTCTTTCAAAAATTAATGATAATCGAATGCACCTTTAATAACATATTAGTTATTGACGATGCTTCCGTTTACCGCAATCAATCATAGTTGTTTTTCATCTTTTAATCGTTGAAATAACGAAACGCAGAATCAATAACCAAAGACGTAATAATAATAATCTAGACCGCGGACTTCAAGTTTTTTGCCACACATAAATGAATCTTATTTCTCAGTTGCTAGATTTCCTTTTTTATCTGGCAATAATAGCGAGGGAAATAAGAGGTTAACTTCGGAGGGTGCTATCTCTTTTTCACAATTGCCAGGAGATAAGCATTGGTAGAAATGGTAGAAAATTTTATAGTTTGGGGATTATTTAATTTATTTGTAGTTTATGTTATTTGTAAGCTACAAGTAAAATAACTTTGTAAGATTGCTTAAAAGTGTATTTTACTATATTTTTATGATACATAGAAAATAGGAGGTAATCATAATTTTCAATAGTTTTATTCATTGTATAATCATTCTGACAAATTACATGCTCTGCGGTTTGAATTATAAATGGTGCCTTTTTCTTGTTGTTTTTAAAAACCATAAACAAAAATACGTTCTAACTACGGGTCTCTTTTATTTTTATTGTGAAAATAGTAAAATGTGATGGTAATAAGACATATAGAAGTGATTCAAAATATTGGTTGTGGCATATCATTTCACAAGTAAGGAATATTTATGTTAACTAACGTTGATTAGTGTGACAATACTTAGGAAGTTTCGAAGACAAATCTAACTTATTCTTTCATGTCTGCGATGAAAACTAAGGAAAATATAATTTGAACCTACGAGTGATTATCACATGATTGCAATACCTATTTTTAATATTAGTTTAATTTTTTAGTTGGACGTGACAAAAAATGTGTGGAATCTCCATTTCAAGCCAGGTGTTTTTTAGAGTTCCGTAACCAAAGGGTGAATGAAACTCTATTACTTAGACTTCGCTGTCCGTTTGTCTGTCTGATGCTAAGCTGTATTTATGAACTGTGATAGTTAGACAGTTAGATAGTAACTGTCACAGATGATGTATTTCTGTTGCCGCTATAACAAACTAAAACAATAGAAAAAAAAAAATATTTAAGGGGGCTCTGATACCCGCGCCCGTCCGCATGGATCATGCCTGGGTCGACAGCGCAGCGTGTTCCATACGCGCCGCAAACAGCTGTCAGCAATCTGACTGGGCCCCTTTTACAGGATCAATGCCTGCCGGGGTTGCGGGACTGTCTTATCAGGTGACCCTGAACGTAAAGGACTATAGAAGGAACACCGTGGATTTTAGTCAGTACAAGTCTGAGAGCCCCTTCACGGCCCGCTCGATGGGGGGACCTATTTGATGATTTTACCACAATAAAGAAGAGGGCCCAGTGTTTTTTGCTCTTGTTTACTCGATAACGGCAACAAGTAGACGCTTCAAATACTTATTCACAGAATATTGAGTTATTTATTCTCTGTAAAAATAAATAATTAAATTAAAGTAAAGCAACTATTTAAGGGAGGCTCAAATTCGACAAAAAAACGTGTTTTTGCGGTCTGTGGTGTAAAGGTGTGAAAAAAAATAGATTTTGTTTCACGCGAACGAATGAGCCTTCACGTGAAATCAAAAAGAAAAGATTATTAAATGCAAATGCTTGAAAATGGATGAACGTCTTCAAGCTCTCGGCGTTCAGCATCGAACTATTGGTTCAAGGACCTCTTGCTTTGGAAATCTATGGGAGATTTACTTGAAATAAGACCAAGAAATTTAACTTGCAAATACAAACATTATATTGTTACTGTAATAATAAGAATATAACAAGGATCGGACGGAATTCAGCATCTTAAAACTAGACTGTCCAAGTAGGAACTAGGCAACGGTGCCTGTGGTATACGTCGCGCACTGACTCTAACTTCTGGCCAGATAACATACGAAAAAATTGACTTACTCACGGTACCGTGGTCACACACACTCCCCTTTACATATCACTACCGAAGCAATAGCTGGTTCCCAACGCAGATGGTAGACCAAGCGTTAGCCTGGGCACTGCTTGACAGTGTCCGTCGAGGCCTGGGCACGCTGAGGATACTGGAAGACCCCTCCAACACACCTAGCGCAGGTATGCGGAGATAGGCTGGCCGCTGGGTCAGGTTACTTAATGCCTAAATATCATATACACAATGAAGGTTATTCATTTCCAGTGGTAATTTATGTTCCTGGTTTTTCATTGTAAAATGACCCCAAATTGTTACAGCCTTACTACGAAAACTTAAACATCTGTTGAACACTTGTCTAAAAGAAGTGTGACTGCAAAACGGACCTTATTTCAACGACATAATATGACATTTTTTTAGACAAGTGTTCAACAGACGTTTAAAAGTTTTTGTGGTACGACGGTTATTGTTTAATGCTAATTAGGTTGTTGTGAGATAAGTAGCAGGTTATACACCGTGACTTTTTAGTCGTCTTACAAAAGCAGCCCAGTTCATGTATCCAATGACTAGTTAACGTTCATGATAAAAAAATAGGTATTTATGAGATTTGAATAAATAAAAATTAAAAATATTATTCATTATTATGACGCAAGGCGCAGTTTTAGAAACATCCTATAGCGAGCGTGGTCCGAGCCTTGTCTCACTGGAGCGGCAGCGGCGCGGCGCGGGGCGGCGCGGCGTATTATCACAGTTCATTCACCCTAGCCATGTGCCCTAGCGCAAAATAGGTTTCTTACTATTGCCTATTGCAGTCTTAATATTCTCAGTAAGTATGTAGCAGTTTGTTCATTAAAAGCCACTAAATTCCAATTTCTTCCTTCATTATTTTACGGGCTTAGGACCGTCAAACACATTTTTCATAATACTCGTAAAACTGAAACAAAGTGATGTAAGTACGGTACGTAAGTACCTAATAAGTGGAGATTAGGTCAGTGGGTCGTCTTAGCGTTAACAAAAAATGTTCGATATCAGTAACAAACAACAACTGATCAAAATTTGATAAAAAGAAGAAAAGATAAAATTCGACTATGTTTCTACACATCCTACTTACGAGTACATTTAAAATAAATCCAGAATTACCTACTATTAATAACGTGATAAATACCTAGCTAGCAATCAAAAAGATAGTTATTGAAATAAGTAGTAGGTCTGTAAATTGTTTTCGGTGTATTGAGAGAATGGGAAATCAACTGATATTAACACTAATTACTAATTTCGTATTTACAATTAATGATCACTTTTTATTTGTCATATCATAAGTAGACCTTAGCGGCTTTACCTGTATTGTAGCAACAGCTGTTCAAATAGGGTATTACACCCTTTTTCAAAAAGTGTCTCAATCGAATCTTTAGGTGATAAAAAAGTACCAAAAAAATTACAAAATTTTTCTTTAATCCGTTAGTGCCATAAAAATACATTTAAAATTAAGATTTTCAAATTTCGCGCGTAAGTTGAGGCAAACGCTTTACGCCATTTTGATGACGTCAGTTTGCTGGTAAACTTAACAGCTGTGTGTGTGTATAAAGTACTTGGTACTTTGTGACAGCTGTTCAGCTGTCAATAGTGTCAATTACAATGTCAATGTATGTAGTGTCACAGAGTACTACAGAGGGGTCTCTATGCGGTGTAGGTATGAAACGGCACGCACACACGCGCACACCGTTCACGGTGCCGTATGCCGGGCCGCCCGTCTCGCACGCGTTCCGTATCTTAATATTTTTGTTACGTTTACGTATGTGAAAGAGAAAATAACCAAAATAAAAAGTAGTATTATTAATTAGGTACTCTGTGAAATAACTTTATATATATTTTAGTTATAAAATATAAGGAAAAGCAAATACTGCTTTTGGTTGCTTAAACGACAATAGTGATAAGAGCCTCACGTTTCATAAACTACCGCGTCACGTCGAAAGGTGAAAATATCGACCACGTTCAAACTCAGAAAATAGCAGCTACGCATTCAAGGTCAGCAATCGTAACTGGTTGCGCGACTTTTTTACCATTTACAAAGACTCGAAACGCAGAACCTGTGACGTAGGAATGGAGATCTGAGATCGATTAATCGAAGAATGGATTGTTGGAGCCAAAATATCGATTTTTTTTTAAATCTATACATAGTACTGAATGGATTCAGTGAATCAATACTTCACCCTTGAAACGCGACATTCGATTTTAGTTTTTGCTATAAACCATAAAAGTATTTACAATTAACTGAATGTACCCATATTATAAGAGTGCTGCCGTGCTGGTTAAAGGGTTAATTATTCAAAAACTCGCGAGATGGCTGTATGTTTGGATTCCTTCGCCTCTCTTTAATAAAAAAAAGTAACGTTTGTTTGTAATCTTTGACTTTCTTTTTGTATTCTGTGACTGACATTCACATCTTCAGTCAGTCATTCTTGTTGCGTCATCATCATCAATTAAAATTCATTTGTTTGTTGTTTTAGAATCTGTGTGTCGTAAAGCAAAATAAATACTGATTTTTATGTAGTGTTTTTTGCAGAATAATGACTAAGTAATTGTAAACCAATACATTTAATAAAGCCTATAAACAACAAAGCCTAACATTTCAAATATTTTTAAATAATATTCTTTTTTGTTTTTGTAAGATGAAATGTTTAATAATATTACAATAATAGGTTCTAATGTAAGGTGCCGTTGGTACTATGTATTAACATTCTGTGCTACCAATCGATAATGTATGTAGAATGTAGTAACGAAACCAAAAAGATATAGGCTGATGATAAAAAAAATCCCTGAAGAACATTTATGTTAATAGTGTAATTTAACAAATGCATAAAATACACCTACCTACCTTATTGTGCCTCCTAAACTCGTAAGTCGCAACCCTATTGAGATTCACGGACAGCAACAATGTAATCACATTGTAATGTCGTTAGCGTCAGATAAACAAAAATAAACTCTCGCGCGTAACCATTCAGTACATTTTTGCTTGCGCATGGGAAGTTTAGGCTATTATAAAAGTACATGGGCGATGCCGATGCTAGTAAAAATGTACTTTATTCTCTCGAGCATAGATTTTACATTTGTTTGATTGTTTTTGGGAAGTGACCCAACTGTTCTAAACTGTGGTAGTGTCTTGTCTTGCTAATATTAGTTTAATTTCGATTTTAAAATGAGTTATTATCCTTATCATTGGTGTGCTGTTCCTGAATGCAAGAATACTAGCGTAAAAACACCGGGCAAGTTGTGGATTCAACTACGAACTGATAAATATGAGAGAAACTTGCGAGAAGGGATCCAAAGTTAGTGGCTCATAAAACTCGTTTGCATTTTTGTGAAGATCACTTGTCTTCGACGTAAGTAGTAACTTACCTATATCTTACCTATTACTTATCTATAATAACGTGTTACGGTAATAGTTAAAGTTAATAATTAAGACTGGTTAAACAGAAGAGTATTCTTATTTTTGAAATATTTAGGTTATTCAGTTGTTTATATGTATTTATACTTTTCAGTTGGAAAATTATATGGATAACTGTGCAGTTTATGATAATGGGATCAGTTAAAAGAATCCGATTGAAACCGTATTGTGTACCGTCTAGATTCTATTGCCAGGAATCAACTTCTGATGAATCTCGTTTTATTGCAAATAAAGAGCGAAAAATGACAAAATCAGAAGAGAAAGAAGATCTTACAGATAATTCCGAAGGTATCATCGTCTTGCATCTAAGGTAATCTTACATTAATTATATCATGTAAACAAATCAGCCAATCACCGAGGCTGTCTCTTTTTGCTAAACTTCATAACATTAAGCTTTCTTTTTTGTTTATCACTATTTTGTTATTACAGATTCAACAATAGCAGTGGATGTATTGTATTGTATTGTATTGTTAAGGGCTCCCTTTTCCGCATTTGGACTCATAGGTGGTCCGTTATGCGTGAGGTGGGACGATTGGCTATATGAGCCAACCCAGCTCCTTCCAGAAGCTCAGAAGTCTCCTGGGACGTTCACAGGCTTCTTGGAGCGACCTTGGAGTGCCAAGGTTTTGTGCCCGTTGGTTAGCAACGCCCTCGCATTCCAGGATTACGTGGGTTGCCGTTTCATCTGCGTTCAGGCAGCCCCTGCACAACGGGCTGTCTGTCGCGTTGATGGTAAACAGATGTTTGTTGAGTGGGCAGTGACCGGTGAGCATACCCACCACAACTCGTAAGTCCGTTCGTTGGAGTCTGAGAAGTCTGCTGGTCAGTCGCGGTGTTAGTGCAGGTACCGCCTCTCTAGACTGTCTGCAGTCGGTTGTAGATGCCCATCTGGCATTGTGTTTTGTTTGGGTTTGCAGGCGTATCCAGGTCCTGAGTTGACCGGATGGGATTGGCAAAAAGGGTGTGGGTCCGGCCACATCCACACCCGAGCCTCTCCTTGCAAGTTCGTCTGCTGCATCATTACCCAATGATCCACTATGTCCTTTTATCCATTGCAAGGTGACCCTATTGCGGTTCGAAATTTTTTGCAATGCTAAGTGACATTCATAGATTAGGCTGGACGACACAATATTGCCGTTCAGCGCCGTTAGTACAGCCATACTATCGGATAGGATTCTAATCCCGTAGTTAGAGATGTTCCTTTCCATGACTGCGATGGCAGCTTGGGTGATTGCTACACATTCACATTGGAATATGGAGCTATGTTCCCCTAGCGGTAGAGATATTTTGATGTTGAGATCCATGGAGAATACACCAGCACCTGTACCGGTATTGGTTTTAGAGCCGTCCGTGTAAATACGGACTTCGTTAGCTCCTGATTGATCTCGCTCGGTCTCTGTTAGTTGAATTCGATAGAGCTTATCGAACACGTGAGTTTTGGGGATTCTATCACAGGGCGCTTCAATGTATGGTACATCGTTTAGCGCCCTTTCCCATATTATGGTGTGATTGCCCCTTTGGTTTTTCCACATGCCGGAGTGTCTCAGCCTGATTGCCGCCATACTAGCCTCCTGTTGAATGAAGAGATCCAGTGGCAGCAGACCAAGCATTATCTCCAGGGCATTAGTTGGTGTTGTTCCCATGCATCCTGTGGTGGCTGAGCAAGCCAACCTCTGGAATGACTGCAGTTTTTTACGGGTGGTTATGAGTTCAGTTCTGGGCCACCAAACTACCGCTCCGTAGGTGATTATTGGTCTGATTACGGTCTTATAGAGCCATAGTGTTATTTTCGGCGAAAGGCCCCAGGATTGCCCCAGAAGTCTTCTGCATTGCCAAAATGTTATGCTAGCCTTGTCAATCTTGTGGTCCAAGTGTTTGTTCCATAACAGTTTGCTGTCAATTATGATACCCAGATATTTGACCTCATTTGTTAGGGACAGCTCGGTGCCAAACAGTTTAGGTAGTTGTAAACTGCCAAGATTGCGTTTGTGAGTGAACATGATAAGTTCCGTTTTTGACGGGTTCACTGATAGTTCGTGCTCCAAGCACCATTGTTCGACGATCTTCAGAGCCTGTTTTGCCAGGTTGCACAGTACATTCTCAAAAGGTCCCGATAAGAGAATGGCTAGATCGTCCGCATAGCCTACCGTGTAATACCCATGGTCGGTGAGTCTGCTGATCAGCTCATCGACCACGACATTCCATAGGAGGGGGGAGAGAACTCCTCCCTGTGGACAGCCTTTTGCTACCACACCTCTGGTCGTGGTATTTACGGTAAATTGAATAGCCCTTTGTCTTAGCATATTGTCTATCCACCCGGCAGTCGTGGGTTCGACGCCATGCCTGGATAGGGCTCGGCTAATGCTGTTAAAGGTGGTTTTGTCAAAGGCGCCTTCAACGTCTATAAAGACGCCTAAGGTTGATTGTTTAGATGATAGTCCGTTCTCAATTCGTGATACGACGCTATGTAAGGCGGACTCTGTTGATTTGCCCATACTGTAGGCATGTTGGTTAGCGTTGAGTGGCTTACACGACAGAGCATGCGTTCGAATATCCCTTTCACAGAGCCTTTCAAGGGTTTTAAGTAGGAAGGATGTGAGGCTGATTGGCCTGAAGGACTTCGGCTGCGTGTAGTCACTTTTGCCGGGCTTGGGAATAAATATGATTTTTACTTCCCTCCATTTGAGAGGAGTGTGACCATAAGCAATGCATGCTCTGAACAGGTTCACGAGATGCACTACCAGACTGTCATCGCTCCATTTCAGTAGTCCTGGAAAAAGACCGTCCAGGCCAGCTGATTTGTATGGGAGGAAGCTGTTGATAGCCCATTTCACCTTATCGTGTGTGACAATTCTCTGGGCTTGGTTCCAGTCGGTATTGGATGCTGAATTGCTGGTTTCAGCTTCCCAGCTTCCTGAGGAGTTAATAACACAACCCGGGAAGTGAGTCTGGAGCAGCAGTTCGCATGTCTCCGCATCCGACTTGGTGTACGTGCCATCCGGTTTTTTTAAAGAACCGATGCTGCGCTCAGGTTCGCTGATCAGAATGTTTTTTATTCTGGTGGCATGGCTGTTGGATTCTATGTTTGAACAGAAGCGTTTCCAGCATTCGCTTTTCCTGAGACGGATACGCTTCTTGTATTGATGTTGGGCTTCTTTAAATTTATCCCAATCGTTATCCTGTCGGGTGTTTTTAGCTCTATTGAACAGCTTTCTTACCTTGCGACGTAGTTTTTCCAGTTCTGGGCCCCACCAGCTGGTCTCACCTGCGGGGACCCTTCTTGGCGTCACAAGTGGGCATGTTTTTTCAAAGCAGTCCAGTAGAGTCTTGGTAAGCTGGTTGTTGTGGGTGTCAATCACCGCGGCGTTGTCATAACTAGGAATTGGAAGTCCCTTCAGATTTTCCGCCGTTTCGGCAAGGTACCTAACGCGGTCCATCTTCCGGGGATTCCTTCGCGGCTCCGCGGGATTTACCATGATGTTAATTGTATATATGATCCACCTGTGGTCAGAGCAAGATAAGTCTTTGGAAACATGCCAGTTCAAGATGTGCCGCGAAATATTCTCTGTTGCAAGAGTGAGATCAATGATGGTTTGGGCTCGTCTAGTGACAAAGGTCGGTTCAGAGCCCCGATTCATAATTCTTAAGTTAGTGGTGAAGAGATAGTTCAGAAGTTCCTCACCTCGTGCGTTCGACTTCTCGCTGCCCCAAATGATATGGTGCGCATTGGAGTCGGCTGATATAACAAGCTCCAGTCCTTCCCTCTCGCAATAGGCCACCAGTGCTGTGAGCTCCGGTGTGGGTACCTCCTCGTCGCCTGGCAGATAGGCGGACGCGAGTACAACCTCGGGTAAGCTAAGGGATGGATTGCTCAGGAGCCTGATGGCAGTCAGGTCCCTGGAACAGAACTCGGTTAGTAGAACTACAGGTACATTATTTGGTAAAAATATACAAGTCCTTGGTTTACTTACGGTAGTGTTCAGGAGGAGCTTACCCCCGATGTTGGATAGACCACAGATTCTGCCATTCCTAATCCATGGCTCCTGGATTAGGGCTATGGTCTTGATAGGTACCTCCAGCGCCTTACGCAAGTTGGTCGTAGCAGTAAGGCTGTGCTGGAGGTTGGTTTGGACGATTTTAATGGTCTCGAGGAGGGGAGCTGCCTGGGCCATCGCTACTGTTCCCGAGCAGTTTCTCCTCATCGTCCAGGCCTTCTCCACTGAACCAGTCCAGCCTGGTGGTCTTTGCAGAAGCATCGACGACGGCCATGGGACTGGGCGGTGAGTTATCTCCAGACTCCTGTGGAGGCACAGGGTTGTTTTGGCTCACCGTGGAGGAAGGCGTTGATATAGCCGGACCTACGCCTCCAGGAGCTTGCTCCGTCTTAACTAAGGCGGTTGCTTGCTCGCCTTTGGCACTAGGTTCGGTGGTCTGAGGGGCAGGAGGTTCGGCCTGCTCGCCCTTGGGTCCGCTTGCCGTCACCTCCTGCTGGAGCATCAGGTATACCGACCCCGTCTTGTAACAGACGCGGCGGTCCCTCTTGATTATCAGGTCGGTCTCCGATTGCGGGATTCCAAGGACAATGTAGACACCGTCCTTGTTGTCCTGTTTCTCGGCGTGGTAGAGGCTCCAGGAATCGACGCTGTACCATGGGTTTTGCCGTCGAAGCCTAATGCGCAGCCTATCCACGGTCCCGTCCGTGAAATTTGGAAGGAACATCCCTGCCCTAATTCTGCGAGGGATCTCTGACTGTCGGCGAACCAACAGTTTGGTCCCATCGATGGGCGAGGGAAGTACCTTGATGGTACGGCGAACCCATTCCAAGGTGAAGTCGTCCTCGCACCAGAGCTTGAGTACGCCATCACTAAGGAAGAGCTTGCCGCGGAAAGAGGGAGCACGATCGACGTCCGTCGATGATGACGGGGCGAAAATCGCCTCATCTAGCGCCAGATCAATGGCAGCCTGGATGGTAGTCGAGTGCTCCTCGGTGAGTTCATGGAAGGGTTCCGTTGTTACGGCCACGGCTAGGTCGTTGGACCCTATCGCGTCCGCGTAACTAACCCCTCCACGATGGTGGTTACGTCCAGCTGTTGGCGGGATGTGTCGGGGCGTAGCGGCTAGCTTCACACGCTTGCCTCCGTCCCGGGGCGACATAGTGTCGTCAGGACGAGTCCGCTTAGCGGGCTTGGTTTGGCCGTCGGCCGCACCAGAGGCACCCATGTAGCGCCACCTCTTCCCCGCCCGCTTACCGCGAGGCCGCTTGGCGCCCTTCGCCTGCTGGCCGGCACGGTGGTCCTGGGCTACCTGCGTCGTGCCAGCCGGTCCTGCAGCGTGCTCTGTAGGCCCGCGCTTAACCGGCTTGGCTGGATCAGCATCGATCGAACCAGCAGCAGGCCCTTGCGGGCTGTGCTTATCAAGATCACTGCTGCCAGCGGTTGTCCTCAGGTTACCCCCCGCGCCGGCCTGCCGGCGGGCTCGCCGTTTTTCAGCACGCGACTTAGCGCGACGCGTCTTTGACGGTGCTCTCGCGTCGGACTGAGGGGCAGCGATCTTCCTCGGCTTGGTTATCAGGGTCGCGCTCCACAGGGTTTGCGTCTGTGAGACGATCCTGGGCATCGCGTCTCCGAGAGCCGTGAGGTCAATCGTGGTGGAGGCACCGACACCTGTGGATCCGGTAGGTTCCACTTGTGTCTGTGCTGATGTTGATGGTGCAGGCGCATGTGCAGCCTGAGGAGGCAAAAGCAGCGCATTGGATGCGGCAGGCGACTTTGCCTCCGCGCCTTGCGGCGCGTTTGGTTTCGGCGCTTCCTTGGATGCAGCCTGATGGTTTCTAGGTACCTTTTTCTTACCCATAGGTACAAGATAGTTTTTTGTTCATTCTCAGCGGCGTTCCACCCTCCTTGGAGCCCGCAAAAGGGGACGCTGTTTGCACAAACGCCAGAACTACCCTGAGAATATAGGTTCCCTCCTCAACAAGACGAGGACGAACATCAGTCCGAAGGACCCGGGTACGATAAGCCCCCGTGTGGAAGGGTGTAACCACACGAGGTCGCACCGGGCACCGCGGGTGAGCCGTCTCGTCTCGAACAGATTCAGGAACCTCGCCAGACATCCCTCTTACGGGCATGTCGCAGCCGATTGACCATATGTGGCTAGCATATGGCCTCCCGTTTTGGGTGAAATCCAGGCCAAAGAGGCGTGTTGCCGTCAGCGGACACTGACTCCGGTCCACTGAGCAGCTCAACCATCCAGGACCCCTTCATCCCCCCATACGGGTCTCCACGCACGGCACAAACACGCGGGTGGCTAAGTTCCCCTACCTGCCATCAACCATTTTTTGTGATGACAGGCCCGCAGCTGTATAGCCACAGCTGAGCTGCAGTGTGGGGTGGCTGGGGGACCGGTTTAAAGGCGCCGGTGGTTCGCCTTCGCTTCCATCTATCGGCTACAGTGACTCCGGGGAGGATGTGAGTATGTGGAACCCGTTGATGAGTCACAGTATTTCCAGGGTGTACGACGAGGACGTTAGACAGAAACTTGGTGATGGGCGCCCATAGCCAAGGTCCACATTCCCTTGGCGTACGCAAAATCGGCGTTTCCTGGTGCTTTCCAGCGACAGTCTACCAGCTTGACTGCCACTCCAGGGCCGTTCGAAAACCACCACCCCCACACCCCCTGCAGTGTATGTTACTTAAATGAAATTATCGAAGGCAGAAGTTAAACAAGCAAAACAAGTCAGTTTTGGAGAGTTATTCGAAGACTCAGAGAATTTGGCATTTTAAAACTACATTCTGTTATAAATTCCAATTTGATTGGAATGTTGAATTAATGCATATAAGCTGCATGTGGTTTGATTTTAAAAGATGGTCTAAATACATATAATAATAATAAATAAATATATAATAGAATGTTTCTTTTCTTTACTGTTAATCCACATAGCCAATCAAATGTGAGATAACACTTAGTGGTTATTACTGAACACAATACTGATTTTGTAACTATTGTTTTGATTTTGTTTTATTTATTTATTTTCCTCACATGTGGCAAGCAACCATGGGATAATTTTCTTTAATAAGATAGAAAGTAATAAAATAAAAAGGCCACATCAGAATAAATAATTTATTTTCATCACCATATTAATTTAATAAGTTTATGCAAAGACAGAATAAATTCCAAATCAATAAAATCAGGTTCATGCTTTATGAACTGGCATGATGTTATTTTTCTCTTCTTGTATCTGACACAAATTCACTCATCAGCGCGCTGTCTGGTTCCAATTCTTTAGGTTTCCACTTTGCGATTTCTATTGTACTCAATATTTTTACTGATATCCCGACTTTGGCAAGATTGGCCCTTTTCCAATAACAGTCCACAGACGTGCAGGATGGCTCTTCACTGCGACGATGCAACCATATCAAAAATGTTACTCCATGTTTACAACCACCTTCCGATGCTGGACAATCATGGCATTTAACACTTGTCACCAATCCTACTTGTTCATCCACTATTATTGTAGGTACATATGGTTTAGATCACAGTTTGCGCTCTGGGCAAATTGTACATTTCACAACACAAACATTTTGTTCGCGTTTCACCTGAAAAACACCTGTACATAACCTATTGCGTCGTCGCCTTATAAGATTCTCTTAATTCCAGACCTGAAAACAAACAAATACATTTTTAAGCACCTCTATAACGCAATTTGATAAGTTTTGTTTCTATTCATTTGAAGAGGACAGTACTTACATCGTTGTTATAACATTCCGTAACTCTGCTGAACAAAAATCGGGTTTTATTACCGACTTAGGAAATTTATTCTTGGTAGGTTTGTGCTGTCTCCTTTAACGAAACCGTCTTCCATGATAACAGTAACGATTATTTAATGAAGAGTAAAATAAAATAGCATCAATGTTAATGTTAGTAAACACATTGACAGTTGTTTGACAACTTTGACAAGACACAATGACGCAATAACATGGCGGCTACCGTTTCGCTTAGTAAAAGCACAGAATAAAAAAGTGAAAACTTTGAAATGAATTTTAAAATTAATTTCATCATTTCATGTACTGAAACTAACATTTTCCGACTTCTTCTTGCCTAAACTATCGCATTTATACAGCGTGAAATTAAAATGGTTGTTTTCCCAAAGCGAAATGAGTTTGTATCGGTAATACAATCGATTAATATTTATAAAAAAAATTAGACTCAATAAATGGCAGATTTACAATTGTGATAAACAAAACTCGAAAGCGACTTGAACCAACAGTAGTGCAGTGCATCGCGCGATATGATACGCGGCCCGAACGGCCGCGCGGTCGTTGCTCTTTAAATCAGCTGATCATACTCCCGACTTATTAAAACACAAAACCCAATAAGGTATTCCAATTTTCCCTTCATACTATTACGGACTTAGGACCGTCATAAATACTTATCTTTAGAAAATTCTGATTTAGTTAAGTATTTAAGGCGTATTTAAAAAATGGAATCAACTTAATTACAATGATTTTGATTACCTAACCTACTTTTAAATATTTATTTACAAGGTACGAGCGAGTACTTACATTTCCCGCTAGCGGAGTAATTGTTTGAAATGCAAACCACTATGTTCAATGCACAAGCGAGCAAGTTTTATGTGATTGTCTCTCAGTTTGATAAGAGTGTCTCTGTCACGTCTCACGATATTGAAAGCGTCCACTATCGCACTATCAACGCGTCGCGAGTTTGCTGTTCGTCACAATACACCAGGCGCTTGAGCTCAGACCACAAATAAAGGTCAAAAGTCACAAAAAATCGTATGACAATTCATTTTTGAAAAGAATTCGATATCGTATTACACGTATGACGTTCACGGAAGGACTAAACTAAATCAACTGAACCGAGCGCGATGGTGGGCGCAACATACGCCGACGGCGCGGGGGGGCCTCGCTTGCCGCGAGCGTGTAGGCTAGTTAATGCCGTATTACCATGCTCGAGAGCTTATTTTGCTTTGAACATTTATTATTCACTCTTTCTTTGTATTTTGCCGACATCGAGCGGCGGCGCGTGCGTCTCGTGTAGGTACCTACCTACGTCATGTCTAGTGCATTACTATCGATTCTCGCTCTTTCGAGTTTATGAATACTTTTTTAATAATATAAAAAAAAAAACATTCTTTTTTTTTAAGTTTTACTTTGTGTTTCGATAGTACTACTGATGGGTAATCGTCCTGCCGCGGGAAAACAACCATTGAAATTTCACCCTGTATATTTAAAGATTTTTTTTTCTAATACAGTAAAATACCCTATTGTCTAGGTCTACCACCTTGTTCGATGCACAAACGAGCACGTTTTTGGATATTGTCTTTTAATTATTTATTTAAAGTCACTCTTACACGCTTACGTAGTAACATTTCGAGTAAATTGTCACCACTTATTGCGTACAGGCGCAACATTTGTAGATACTCGATATTCGAGTACCGATAGTTACTATCACTTATTATTAGGTAGGTTTCCCTACTCGTCGTTTCACTAAGTATCGATCGCGGACAACAACTCCCGGTAGCGCGCGCGCACACTTCCACTTCCGGGGTTTCGGACGCAACTAAAGTAAGCAAGACTGACCTTCACCCAGTGTTGCCAGGTTTGAAATCTAGCGGATGGTAGAATTCTTCTAAAAATACGGTAGATTTTCCGAAAATACGTTGTAACATATATTTGAAATACGGTAGAATGTAGTAGCCCGCGAAATTCAATTTTTCTTGTGTTTTTTGCAAATTTTCATATCAGTGACTTTACCTTGAACAAAATATGATTTGCGACAGAAGCAAATATAATTTTTAATATAAGAATGATTAAAACATTCGCTCCATTCCCTACTATTACGCAATCATCAGGGTCAGAGTTAAAAAAAAATGTATTTTTAATCAGAATCAGACAGCAGTATAATCGTTTCAATATTTTTACCGACTTCAAAAAAAAGGAGGTTATCAATTCGACCCGTATGTATGTAATATTATCAGAACTGCCCAGTTTTCATATATGTTAGTCTATATCAGCGTCTGAACAAATGTGCCAAATTTCATAAGTGTATGTATGTATGTATGTATGTATGTTTTTATGTTTGTGCACGCATATCTCCGGAAATATAAGTTCGATTTAAGTAATTCTTTTTTTGTTGTACTAGGTATTGTTCAACTTAGGGTACACTGCAAGTTTCATCAAAATCGGTTCAGTAGTTTTAGAGATATGGATTTTGTTATGTTGTGACGGATTATAAGATTAGTGCATAATGTAAGAAAATTTTGTATTTTACAAGAATTTGGGTTGAATATGTAATAAATAAACTAAAAAGGGTAAAATAAAAACTTTTTAAAAAAAAAGTACCGACTTCAAAACAAATACTTACAAAAAAGTTTAAAATAACTTTTCTTTCGGAAGTCGGTGGCTTTGTTTTGTTGTGTCATTGACTATTGCCACCGACTTCCGAAAGAAAAGTTATTTTAAACTTTTTTGTAAGTATTTGTTTTGAAGTCGGTACTTTTTTTTATTATACATATCGATATAATAATGTTTTTGGATCATATCTTGAGTGGGATTAAAATAAGTACAGGTTTTTCCTTGACGCTGTATGGGCTGCTGCGTTATGATATTTCCCTTGACGGAATTCGTAAGAAGTTCATTCCGTTTTTTCGTTCTAATGTCATTAACTCTGCTGAAGACTCTTTCGCACTCAGCATTCAAGTGTGATAGAGACAAAATGGCCAGCATAAATTTTGAAAGTGGGTGTGAGTGTTCATTGGGTATTACGGTGTATTTTGCTACCGTAATTGTAATCCTACGGTAGGTGGTAAATCTTTGCTGGTTACGGTGTTTTTACCGTAATTACGGTGTAGTTGGCAACACTGCCTTCACCTACTTTTAAGTGAAAGGGGCGGGGCGTCGCATGCGCTGCACTTGTCTAGGGATAGCGTTGGACAATCTGATTGGACGACAGTCCACGTGGACTATGCTAGATTGGATTGCGATATTTTGTCTCATTGAAAATGGAGATGGAATGATCTGCTCGAATCGTGCGTAGGTAGGTATACTCTACCACGTACAGTTTGATACGTAAACATTTTTAACAGGGTGTTTCATATTTCTAATGTATTATTTATTTTTTTCGTACCTATTATCTTAATTAATGATAAAAAAATAATAATCGCGCCTAGAGGTATTTTATGTCGGATACATTAAGTGGACCACTTTTGTAAGACGACTAAAAAGTCACGGTGTATAATATATCTGCTACAGTGGGTACTAAACGGGGTATAATGAAAATACTTTAATAAATTCTCCACTTTAAGCTCTAATCGCCTAATCAAATCTTCGGGATCCTGTGGGTTGTGCCAATAGTAAGCTGGCTGGTGGAACACCATAGGGTCATTGATCTTGAGGTAGTCAAATCCGAAAGTCATGAACTCATGATCCGCGATTCTCGTGGAGTTAGTGACGGTCAAGTGTCCTAAGAGTTAAGGTAAAATGACTTTGAAATTAAAATCAAGTGATCCCGAGGACATTATTTATATACCTCGAAGGTCAAGGTCGAGTGGAATTGATGGTTAAAATCAAGTGACTTGAGTTCAGGTTCATGACATTGAGACTTACAGTTAACTGGTACTGGAACTCCAGTTGACCTGACTTTTTGCAATAAAATATTTTTCGCTTCTTTAATTTTGTTAAAATTTCCAAAACAGTGTGTGTCCTGTCGCAAAAATAACGAAAAAATTCAGCCAAGTTATAGCTGTTGAATTATTTTGGATGGAAGGCTATTGTGGAAAATAAAATAACGAAATTCAACAGCAGCACGTCTTTACTCGACATCTTAATTATAGGGAGGTGACGTCACAGGATGGAACAGTGTTGTAGACAATACAGATATAAAACATCCTAGACCACAGATAATATTTGTTGTCTTCTAACACCCCCCCTCAACAAATATTTCTCAACTAATTTACAAGTTGGAATTTTTCAAAATAGTTTATCACTTACAACTTAAACATTACCCTTATATCATGATCACATATTATATAAATACCATGTTTACACTCTTACAATTCCGTTTCCAAGACAAAATCAAAAAAATACTTATAATAAGCACTACACTTTTACAACTTTCAGTGTAATCTCTTTACTTTAATTAAGCTATGGAATTTCTATAAAATTTTAAGTTGCTACTGTGACTTCCTTACAATAGAGCTTGCTAACTCTTAGGTATACTTACACAAAACAAAATAAACTTATCTATTATCTTTGAAACAAACTTTAAATACTCCTTTCTTTATTTAGCAAAGAACATTGTATAACTATACTAACACTTTTTACTCACTTATAATTAACAGAACACAGTGTTATTTTAACATATTAATCTTAAATTTATCAAACAATGTTTTACCCAAAGGTTTAGTTAGTATATCTGCAATGTTTTCTGAAGTATTTATATACTTTAATGAAATTAATCCTTTATTTACTTGTTCAACAATGTACCTGTATTTAATATCAATATGTTTCAATCTTTTGTTGTTTTCTGAATTATTTGCCAATTTAATTACAGATTGATTATCCTCAAAAATGGTTATGTTATTACAGTTAATATTAAAATCAGACAAAATACTTCTTAACCAATTTGCTTCAACAATACATAAACTCAACGCGACATATTCAGATTCAGCTGAAGATAGAGTTACACACATCTGTTTCTTACTAGACCATAAAATTACACTTCCAAATAGTTTAAATACATATCCTGATGTAGATCTCCTGTCATGTATGTCACCAGCCCAGTCTGCATCAACATATCCTTCTACTAACACATTACTAGAGTTGTAAACTAAGGAAAGTTGTGATGTGCCCTTTATATACCTTAATATCCTTTTCAGAGATTTATATAGCGACTGACTGGCGCAATGCTGAAACCTACTCAAGAAACTGACTGCTACACAAATATCTGGTCTTGTACCGCATGCTGCATATAATAAACAACCTATTAATTGCCTGCACTTTGTTTCTATTTCACTACTTTCTGACCTTTCTCTTTGTAAAATTTGAAAATTAAAGTTTTGATCTATGGGGGTAGAAACAGGGTTACAATCCAACATTTTGTACCTCTTTAATATTGAAATTAAATATTTTTCTTGATTCATGGTAGTTACACCATTTTCTTGACTAATATTAATACCTAAGTAATTTCTTGCCAACCCTAAGTCTTTCATTTTAAAATTTTGAGATAACTGATCTTTAAAGCATTGTAATTCCTGTTGTTCTGATCCAAAATAGATAATATCATCGACATAGAGTAACACATACATATATTTACCCTTTATATTTCTGAAATATAAGCAAGAATCATTGTTAGATCTTTTAAAACCTTGTTTTATCATAAAACTGTCAAATTTCTCATTCCAGTATTTAGGGGATTTCTTTAAACCATAAAGAGATTTATTAAGTTTGCATATCTCTCCTGTATGTAGTTTAATGTACACTGTTTCTTGTATATCTCCATGTAGAAAAGCACCAACTACATCCATCTGATAAACAGATTGTTTTAATTTATTTGCTACAGCCATGAAAATTCTAAATGTCCCTAGTTTAGCAACGGGTGAATACACATCTAAGTTCTCATCCTTTTGTTCGAACCCTCGAGCTACTAACCTAGCTTTATACAGTTTTCCTTCCTCAGTGTCTTTTACCTTGAACACCCATTTTGTAGATATTATGTTTGTCCCATTTGGTATTTCACTCACCCTTGTAAAAGTATTATTCACATTTAGTGTAGGTATCCATTTCCTTCTTGATTGCTTCTTGCCACTTCTCTCGATCAACTCTTGTCATAGCCTCTTCATAAGTCAACGGTTCATTATTTGTTGCCATGAAACCTGTTTCATATTGATCAAACCACTGTGGTTTTGTCTTTTTTCTTGATGGTTTGTTTTCTTGTACTTTCTGATTGTTTTCTTCTTGGTCATGACTATCTGATTTACTCTTCTCTTGACTACTTTGTAGATATTCTGGTTCTCTTTGTATTGTTTCTTCTTGCTTTTCTTGTTCTTCTTCCCATTCTACTAACTGTTCTTCTATTATTTGATCATGCATCTCTTCTTCATAGAAACTATGATATTCATCTTCCAAATGTTCCACAGGCCATTCAGATTCTTCTGAAACATATTCTATGTCTTTCTTTTCAGTTGTCTCGGTACTAACCTTAGTTTCTTTCAAGAAAACTACTTCTCTTTTGATCTGGACATCATTTTCTTCTGGTAGAAACACACGGTATCCCTTAGTTGTCTCTCCAAATCCCACAAAGAAACCTGTTTTAGATTTAGCATCCCACTTTAATCTTCTTTGATTTGGTACTAATACAGCTACTTTGGAACCAAAGGTTTGCAATTTTTTAATATCAAATAAATCCTTGTTATGCCATAACTCATATGGTGTTTTGTTTATGACCCTACTTTTACCTGTCCTATTTAAGATATAGACTGCAGTGTTAACTGCTTCCGCCCACAAACTTTTATGTAAACCACTACTCAAAAGCATTGTTCTAGCACACTCGGTGATAGTACGCATTTCCCTTTCAGCGCATCCATTTTGTTCAGGAGTGTATGCTACACTAGTTTGATGTATGATACCTAAATTATCCAATAATGATTTCATCTGTTGATTAATAAACTCTTTACCGTTGTCAGATCTAATTATTTTTACTTTATAACCTAAGTTATTTATGACATATTTTAAAAACTTCTGAACACACTTTACTGTTTCTGATTTATGAGATAAAAAGAAGACTGTTCTAAAACGAGAGTAATCATCCTTTATCAACAAATAATAATATGCACCACCTAATGAACCAACTTCCATGGGTCCACATAAGTCCGTATGTAAAATTTCACCGGGTCGTTGACCTCTGACCTCACTTATAGGGAATGGTTGTTTATGTAACTTACCCTTTAAACAATCCTCACATGTAGACTCACTACTATCAGGTGACACATTGATATCACTTCTCTTCAAAATATTTTTAACCTGTTCAATGTCCTGATGACCCATTTTACTATGCCACTCTGACAAATTGTCATTAACTTTACCTACATAAGCCATATCACTCTTTTTGTACCTAAATTCCATTATATATAACTTATCTTTCCTGTTAGCTACTGCACTTGGCTCTTTGTTATAAATTTTCTTAAAAATGCATTTATCTTTATTCATATGAATAAAATAACCCCTATCTGTTACTGAACTGACAGAAAAAAGGTTTAGCTTTAAGTTTGGAACATACAATACCTCTTTTAAAGTTGTTTCTATCCATTTATAACCATTGTATGCCTCTAGGTATATATTCCCTATACCTTCTGCTTCAATGACATTACCGTCTCCTATAATTATCTCCTTCGGTGAAGGAAAACTTACATAATTATTAAAATATTTAATATTATGGCACATATGCTCTGAAGCACCGCTGTCCATAATCCACACATCATTGTTTTGATACATTTGTGCATTCAAGGCTGGGGACATACACACATGAAACACATTACTAGTTTTATTTTTATGACTTGACATACCTTTTGAACCTTTTGATTTATTATTTTTAAACCAACACTCGCTTACTAAATGACCTGGCTTCTTACATATAGTACAATGTTTATTATTACTATTACTTTGAAAATTACCTTTACATTGAGACTTGAAATGGCCTTCTTTGCCACACCTGAAACATTTTCGCCCTTTCTTTATTGCTTGGAACGCTTCTGAAGAATTAGTATCAGTCTTCATCCGCATTTCTTCAACCAGCAATCTCGAAGATAGTTCCTCTAGTGTGCGCCTCTCAGTGGGAACAGATTCCCAAGCCGATACAAAATGATTAAACGAAGAAGGTAGTGATGACGTGATTTTGGTGACCGCCATACTCATGCTAATTTCAACACCCAATGACTTTAAAGTTGCTAGGGTCTCCTCAAATCTACCTAAGAAGTCTGCCACGGTCTCCTTCTCTATGAACTTGAGATTATAAAACTTTTCTTGTGCGATGTGAACTGATAGGTTCCCTGTTTGTTCAAAAATTGTGTGTAACTTATCCCAGACTTGTTTCCCTGTGGTACAGCTTAAAACTTGGTTAATGGTTTTCTCAGCTAACCTGGCTACAATGATGTTCTGCGCCTTGGCGTCGTTATCTGCCCACGCCGCGAACTCTTCTTTAGCCTCATCTGGTTTTGGACTGGAACCGTCCACGATACTTAGGACTCCCGCCGCCCTTAAAAGTACCTTTACGCGGTATTTCCACGCCGCCCATTGCTCCGGGCTACGAAGTTTAACCTCGTTGTTGACCTCCATAATGTGCACGACTCTGCACGCAAGCTTAACCACGCGATGAGAGTACTCTGACCACCGAACCACGCGCTTGCTCCAATAATGGCCGCTCCTGTTACACGTCGCTTTACCACGACTTTACTCGATGCTTTACCACACCGTATTTTCACAATAACCTCCAACAAACACTTTCAAAGATTATAAGCATGACTGGGCCGATAACCTGTTGAATTATTTTGGATGGAAGGCTATTGTGGAAAATAAAATAACGAAATTCAACAGCAGCACGTCTTTACTCGACATCTTAATTATAGGGAGGTGACGTCACAGGATGGAACAGTGTTGTAGACAATACAGATATAAAACATCCTAGACCACAGATAATATTTGTTGTCTTCTAACAATAGCAGGAAAAATCTTGTTCCAGAATCTTATAGTCACCCTACTAGAAAGAGACGGTACCCTCCTAAGTTGCTCTCTCAGGTGGCACATTTTTCGGCATGAGTACTCAGTCCAGATTGATGTAATAATAGGTCCATGTCATTAACAGATTGTTGTACAAGTTCAGAATTTTGCAGTAAACAAGTAAAATTAAAATTGTAAAATCTTTAATGAAATTTAAATTTTCAGATTTTACATTTAAATATTATAGTTGTTAAATATAATGGTTATCTTATTTGGAATAATAAACTGAATTGATCTTACTTCTTCCTAAAATTAACGAAAATATTTCGCAAATCTACTTTTCGTTCAAAAACGTTGTTTGTCATTTTGTGATTCGAATTCCAACAGTCAAACGGTTTCATTCGATTGTGTGTGGATTTTAATTTTTAATAACTTTGTTCCAAGCTTTGATTTTATCAAAGGTTCCAAGCTAAGTTATTTGGGACTAGCCGAGAGTTTACTGAGTAAAGTAACGATTTTAAGTATTTAGGGTAATTGTTTATAGTAAATTAAATAGTAACGATGTCTCAACAACAAACCAAAAACTGTATCACACTCCGAGGATCGGCACAAATTATTTGTGAATATCTCAGTAAGTATTACGAAATAAATCACTGAAAACAAAAACAAATGACAGCTATGTTTTTTAATCAAACTTCTTACATAAGTTAGTCTGTTATTTTCAGCCTGTACGTCGGTGTTTGTATGAAGTTATTATATAGGTAAACCTTTTTACAGAATTCGCCATCAATTCAGTGTTGTTCCAAAGAGGTCTGTATCCACCAGAGACTTTCAAGGCGGAACAACAGTACGGCATTACTCTGTTGATATCAGAGGATGCACAGATCAAGAGTTTTCTAACCAATCTTCTCACACAGAGTGAAGGTAAGAAATATAATTATTAAGTACACCTTTAGTGTGCAGTTTTACACCAAATGCATCAAAAATTTTATACTGTTGTATTAAAAACTAAACTATCTTTAATTTAAAAGTATCAGACCAGATAAAACTGATTAATTCAGGTCTTCCATAATTACACTATCACTTAAGTGATTTTCTGAATGAAAAATCTTGGCACAGAAATAAAGGAAAAGGGCTTTAAGCTACTTCTTTTGAAATTGTAAGCGAGCACTGTCTCTTTAGTGATAACTTAATTGGCTTGTCAGATTTTTTCTAATACTATCTTTATAAACAGATAAATAATCCTTTTTTATACTTTCAGAATGGATCATCAACAAAAAAGTAAGCAAGCTATCGCTCATTATCCTCAACGTGGCCAACAAAGAAGTTCTAGAGTGCTGGGACTTTAACGTGCAGTATGAAGATGGAGACGCAGTGTTATCCAAAGAGAAAAATGAAACCGTAGGCAGTAAAGATTTGAAGAAAATCCAGCAGGAAATTAGAGATGTCATGTTGCAGGTAGCTGCTACGATATCTTACTTGCCTTTCTTAGATTGTAGATGTTCGTTCGATGTATTAGTTCACGCCAAAACTGATTGTGACGTTCCGGAGAAATGGGCGGAAGCTGAACCCATAGCTATTGCCAACGCACAGAATGTGCAACTGAAAACATTCTCCACTAGTCTTCATAAAATGGAAACTGTTGTTAGTTATAAGCTTGTAGATTAGTATAGAATTTAAGAATGGCATTTTCTAGCATTTTTACCTCAATTTAGCTATAAATTTTTCCAATGCTGCTTCAGTAAAGTAATGATGTGGTGCTTACAGTATTAAATTATAATTTTTGAAATTTATTTCACCAAAGTTTTTGTTTAATACTTTTTTTTAGTTTTAATTAGGTATTTTTGTATTTTGTTTTAAACCATTATGGTCTGATTGCATGAAAAACTGCATTTTAGAAAACTTAACTTGTGTTGTGTTAATTTTTCTGCTGGTAACATGTTATAGTGCATGCAATATTACCAACAACAGAAATTATTCAAGTTGACATGTTTATTAATTGTGTTTAAATTGTCAAAGGTATCTTTGCCAAAAGTTTGACCTTCCTATCAGTATAAAGCTCTGGCTGAACTGAAGTGAATCCTGCTCAGAATGCAGAAAATTTAAACAGTTATCTGTGGAACTCCGAAACAATATTTTGTCTGCAGCAGTTGATCACTCACTGCGCCAACTGTAGGAACTGAAATTCCAGGAACTCAAAAAAAGTAATTGTATAAATTGACTAGTGAAATAGTTGCTAGACATCCAAATCAACCGTACCATCCTTAAATACAGACCATCCTGCGCATGCGTCGCTTCAGTGTGACCAGTACTTAATAACTTTTGTCTTGCAATCAGACCTAAGAGCAGCTCAAACATTCCTCTTTCAATCAATTTTATCCAAGTGTAGGTATGGATTTTGTAAGTGTAAATAGTTGAATGATGTATTTCATAATTTTAACTGTCTATGGTACTTACTCTTAGTACCATAAGAAAGTGTTACCTACATGTGAAGTTGGCTTACTCTTGTTGATAGTAAATGCATTCTCATTTAGAACGTAAGTAGTAGAGTAAGTTTCAAAGCTTGTGTAAATTTCTTAACTGCATTGTAGTTTTCATTTTTATGTATAGGTGGTTTTTAATATAAAATTAGACAAAACATTTTTTTTCTGTTACCTTATAACATTATACAGGGAAAATTTTTCAACTGGACGTTTATTATTATTATTATGGGCGAGTCCGACTCGCACTTGGCCGTTTTTTTTTTTGGGTTTTAGCTCTCTCAGTTTTTTTGACACATCCCTTGCGGTACATGTCCAGTTCGCTTAGCCACATCTTTCTGTAGTGCTATTGTCTAAAGGCTCAGCACCGCGGCAACGCCGAAACTGGTTTGTCTATAATGGATTTTCAACTTTATGTTCTAGGGTATAAAGTTTAAAATAAAGTAAAGACACTAAAACTGTTTCAGGTCTTTGTGCTCAAACACACTGCGAGCCTAGCGCGGTGGCGGCGGCGGGAGCGATAATATTGAATGTATGAAATCGCCGCTCGTGGCCACATTGAAGTGACTAAGGCGGGGGCCTAGCGCGATTGCTACAAGCGATTTTGCGAGCCTAGGCGTTGCTAGGCAACAACCGTTACAACGAGCGGGTGGCAGGTGTATCAAACCTTTTCGGTCTTTTAGTAGCGCCATCTAGTTACTAGAACATGCACTAAAGTACTACCGTTGCATGTTTTTGCACATATTTAAATTATTTTTACCATTATTGAGTAGAAAAATGTAGAATGATTGATGATTTACTTGTATGCAATCCTAAACAACCTATAAAACATTTTAAAATTAATTTCTTTAAACAAGATTTATAGAAACTACTTTTTACCACCGGTTTGCAACACCTGAATTCGCCGCTACAAAAACAAACCAGTGTGGACACAGATCGCGCCCGCCGCCGCGCCCGCCACCGCGCCCGCCGCCGCCGTCGCGCTAGGCTTCCAGTATGGACACACACTTTGAGAATTTCTTCTTTAATGGTTTTTAGCATAGGTACAATTAAAAATCGATTACAAGTTCGGCAACACCCTCGTCGTAGTCTTTTAGGATACCCTAAAAGAATGCTATTGCATAGCTGTACCGCCTTGGTGGTTCCATCTGTCTCCCAGCAATTTTGTGTTGCAACTTACCTTGCATAAGGTATCATTTTATATATTAGTACTGCCTAGCCTTTTCCCAACTAGGTATATTGGGGTCGGCTTCCAGTCGAACCAGATGCAGCTGAGTATCAGTATTTTTCATGGAGCGACTGCCTATCGGACCTCCACAACCCAGTAACTGGGTAATACGATACTCCATCGTAAGACTGGTTGTCAGACTTGAGAGCTTCTGACCAGTAACGACTGTCAAAGATCAGACGCAGCGAGCACTTTCAGTGTGAAATAATTTTAAACTTTAACTACATACTTAAAAGACCAGTATCGCTTGAAAAGGTCGGGAGGCCGCCAGCGGCGACGTTGGCGGCCGCTGCCATTTCGGTGTGACTCGGCCCTAAGACAGATGGTCACCCATCCACAGACCAACCTCGGCAAGCGTGGCTTAACCCGGAAGATCGGCCTGTGCGGCTGTAATTATTTAGCCACGAGCTAGTTAGCTCGTGGTTAACTAGCTCGTGTGTGGTTAGTTATCAAGGTATCATTTTATAAAACATTTAAAAAAATACTCCATACAATATTCACATTTCGTTTATTATATAACAAAGCACTTAAAAATACCAGTTACAAGCTACAATAAATAACACCTAATCAGCAAATAATACTGTACATGACTGTTAATACAACTTAACATTTTTATTAATATTGGCTTATTCCATAATATTGTCACAACTCAAAAGGCGAAAATACAAATTATTGAACAAAAGTGTCAAATCATAAAAATAATTAGAACGATAAATTGGTGCAGAATCATGAGAAAAAATAATTTAAAATCATTATTTAAAATTGCCCAGTGTTATATTTGACTACGAAAGCTAGAAAAAAAACAAGAAATTACCGGGACGCCCGCGCCCGGATGGAACGAAGTTACTGTATACACTCAACAAAACTAATCGTCGCGACACCACACTGTTCAATGCGAAATAGAAAAACGAAACGAAAATATCTGGCTTGCTTTCTATAAGAGAGAGTGAGAGACAGACAGAGAAACATGCGCAAGCCGCACGGCTTACAATAGCGTATAGAAAAAAAAGTGTCGTTACAACTTTTCGTCTTAATCTTTTCCGTCTAGCCCCCTTTCGCAACGCGCGATAAGGAACTTCGTTCCAATAAATACTAAGTAGTTAGTAGTACTTTGTCAATGGATTTTTGGGTGAGATGGAAAATTATCTTAAGTACCTAAAATAAATAATTATGAGAGAAGGTGACTTTCTAAAAACAACAAATTTAAATGAGAGTTTTAAACTTTTTCGTGAAGTTTCATAACCAATTCAATCCTGATGAAATAGTTGGTATATTGAAATTGCATGTTTGGGGCTCTGACGCAGTCGGATAAATATAAATAAATAGGCACTACGCTATAATTGTTGCCGTTTTGTAGAAAAAAAAAATACACAAAGTTAATTTTCGAAAATATCAATTCATGTCTAAGGGTAGTCTACTTGTTATTAGGAATAGAATAGACAATTTAAAGCAGTATCTAAGAATACTAATCTATTGTCACTGTTGCTATCAGTCTTCTGTTATATGATTTCTATCACCTGTTGCTTTGTTTTTATTCATAGATGTCGCTACTTGTCTTATTAATGTTAGAAAAAGTTAAATTAAATTGGCGAAAGAACATTATTAGTCAGAGGTATTAGCAAAACGAAAGAGTATTGTATGCGACAAAATCTTCTAAAGTGTCACATTTCCGAAATATATATTATTGTGATACCCATCTGAGTAGGAATCCATTTACTGAGGGCGGAAAATGTGCAAAATTTAGGCAGGCCAGGCTTCATAGGATATCGTCGTGCCTTTATTTTCAAGCAATAGGTGTTGGAAATTGAAACGAAGATGTCTTAATATCTAAGTGTACCGTTCAAATATTAGGAACATAGAATGGAATTAATTTTGTCAAAACTCACATTTTCTTAAGCACCACAGTATACTTAAATCTAGATATCGTACAAAATGTAGTACAAAAGTAAGCTTATCTAGGCACATTATGTATGTATACTGGATGTAGTACCTATAATTATATTTATTTCTATAGGTATGTGCAAGCCGCAGTATAATTTTTCACAGACGTTCAGCCAAACGTTGCCATAGCAAAAAAAAAGTGATAGTGATAAAATTGTGCATATCTAATATAACTTTATCTATTAAAATAATATTATGTAGATTTATTTAAAAAAAAGTAAACTTATTATGTATATATTATCATTTATGTATAATTTTGTGCTATCAAACCTACCTACTGTTTACCGGCTTGCACAAAAAAAAAATAGCAGTAGGTAGTAATAGTAAGGTAATAGGTAAGTGTATTATTTTCTATAAACTTGAAAAATAAATTAGGCAGTGGGAAATCGTGTCTTTAGTTGCTATCCACAATAATATTATATCATCATCATCATCATCTCAGCCATAGGACGTCCACTGCTGAACATAGGCCTCCCCTTTAGATCTCCACATATACCGGTTGGAAGCGACCTGCATCCAGCGTCTTCCGGCGACCTTTACAAGGTCGTCTGTCCACCTCGTTGGTGGACGTCCTACGCTGCGCTTGCTAGTCCGTGGTCTCCACTCTAGCACTTTTCGACCCCATCGGCCATCTGCTCTGCGAGCAATATGGCCTGCCCATTGCCACTTCAGCTTGCTAATCCGGTGGGCTATATCGGCGACTTTAGTTCGTCTACGGATCTCCTCATTTCGGATTCGATCACGTAGAGAAACACCGAGCATAGCCCTCTCCATAGCTCGCTGAGCGACTTTGAGCTTTGAGATGAGGCCGATAGTGAAAGACCACGTTTCGGTGCCGTAAGTCATCACTGGTAACACACATTGATTGAAGACTTTCGTCTTGAGGCACTGAGGTATGTCGGACGAAAAGACATTGCGTAGCTTCCCGAACGCTGCCCAACCGAGTTGGATTCGGCGGTTGACCTCTTTCTCGAAGTTGGACCTACCTAATTGGACTACTTGTCCTAAATAGATATATGAGTCAACAACTTCGAGTACCGAGTTTGCAACAGAGACTGGGGTGGGCACAACATTGGAATTTGACATAATTTTCGTCTTGTCCATGTTCATTTTCAAGCCCACCCGTTGTGAAACTCGGTCGAGGCCATCGAGCATCATGCTGAGTTCCTCCATCGACTTTGCCATGACTACGATGTCGTCGGCAAACCGAAGGTGAGTGATGTATTCGCCGTTGATGTTGATGCCAAGTCCTTGCCATTCCAGGAGTTTGAAGGCGTCTTCCATTGCGGCAGTAAACAGTTTAGGGGAGATGACGTCCCCCTGTCTTACGCCTCTTCTCAATGGAATCGCCTTCGTGCTCTGCTCCTGTACTCGGACTGACATGGTGGCGTTATTATACAAACACTTCAACACCTCGATGTACCGATAGTCAATACGGCATCGCTGGAGTGACTCAAGTACCGCCCATGTTTCCACCGAATCGAAGGCTTTCTCATAGTCCACAAACGCTAAGCATAATGGCAAGTTATACTCTTCGGTCTTCTGTATAACTTGCCGCAGCGTATGGATGTGGTCTATGGTACTATAGCCTCTTCGGAAACCGGCTTGTTCGGGAGGCTGGAAGTCATCAAGTCTGTGTTCGAGACGGTTCGTGATAACCCTTGAAAACAGCTTATAAACATGACTCAGAAGCGTGATGGGTCTGTAGTTCTTCAATAGGCTGTTATCACCTTTTTTGAAGAACAACACCACCTCACCCCTGCTCCACGTTTGAGGCGTTTTGCCCTCGGACAGGACGGAATTAAAGAGTTTCTGGAGGACTTTAAGTACCGGTGTTCCACCCGCTCTCAGAAGCTCTGAAGTGATTCCGTCCTCGCCCGGCGCCTTGTTGTTCTTAAGCTGCTTCAGGGCCATCCTAATCTCGTACAGACTGATGTCCGGGATATCTTCGGTATAATGTCGGGACAGCTTGGCTCTTGGATCTCTTACCAAGCTGTCAACGGGCTTTGCGACCGAAGTGTATAACTGTCCATAGAACCTCTCGATCTCGCCTAAAACCTCTGCTTTGGTCGACGCTATGCTGCCATCCTCCCGTTTCAGCTTTGTCATCTGGCTTTGCCCAATAGACTTGTCCTTTGCGAACACTTTGGAGCCTTGGTTTCGCTGTATGGTCTCTTTAACACGATTCGTATTAAAGAGACGCAGATCGTGTCGCAAGGACTTAGATATACGTCTATTGAGCTGCCTATATGACTTCGCGTCATCGGAAGACTGCAGCTGTAGCAAGCGTCGTTCAGCCATGAGGTTTAAGGTTTGCTCGGTCAATTTCTGAGGTCTATCTTTACGGCAGGGTCTAAAAAACTTAGACCCTACCGTGCGGACAGTTTCCACTAGCCCGTCGTTGATCTCGTCCACTGAAACTAAGTTCTCAAGGCAAGCAAAGCGATTAGAGAGTTCGAGTTGAAAGCTTTCGGGGTTTTGAATATGGGACCGAGTAGGTCGGAGCGTAGACTTCATCAGGCTGGACCTTTCAAGTTTAACATTGATATTCAGCGAGCCTCTTACGATTCGGTGATCACTACCGGTTTTTACCCTGTTGATCACAGAGACATCACTGAATATCCGTTTCTTGTCGGTCATGAAGAAGTCTATCTCGTTTCTCGTGAAACCATCGGGACTCAACCAGGTCCATTTCCTGTGAGGCGGCTTCTGGAAGAAAGAGTTCATCATGAAGAGTTCCTCTTTCTCCAGAAAGTCGGCCAGCCTCTGTCCCCTAGGGTTCCGTTGCCCATACCCAAATTGCCCCACTCTCAACTCATCACCGCTTTTCTTGCCCAACTTTGCGTTAAAATCCCCCATAACAACAGTGAAGTGGGTTTTGGTACTATGTATGGCCCTACTTACGTCCTCATACATAGTCTCCACTTCATCATCGGAGTGTGACGAGGTCGGTGCGTATACCTGAATGACCTTCAGCGAATATCTTTTGGATATTCTGAGTATTAGGTATACCACCCTGCTCGACACACTGTCGATGGTTATTATGTTGTTTACGAGGGACTTGTGAACGAGAAACCCGACACCACCTTGGGACTGTTGGTCGCCCTCCCGGTAGTAGAGCAAGTTACCAGACTTCAGGGTTGCGGTGTCCTCCCCCTCTCTACGGACTTCGCATAACCCTATAATGTCCCAGTGTAACTTGCTCAGCTCCTCTTCCAGCTCGCAGATCTTTTCGTCAGTCCTCATTGTGCGTATGTTGTGTGTTACCAGGGCCAGTCGTCGTGGGGGTGGGTAGCCGGATCTCTTCCGGAGATTCTTAGCACCCCCTGCTCCGCCGTTACCTTGACCGCTACCCGCGCCAGGGATAGCGGAGCTGCCGGGGACTGGGGGCCTGGTTTCTGTGCTTTCAATCATAATAGGGGGTAATTTGCCATAATCGCCACGCTTGGCAGGCGGGTTGGCGATCGCAGTGAGGATGTGCAGTACACGGAGGACGCTGCTGCCCGACCTCCGGTTTGTCCCTTAGTCGCCTCTTACGACACCCACGGGATGAATTGGGGGAACGCAATTCTAAGCCGGCGCCCCACGGCATAATATAATATTATATAGGCAAATTAATTATTAACAAATCGCAAAGTATTACCTACACTGGATAACATTTAAAATGCAGGAATGCTTTTATCTTAAATATTTTTATATAAAATGCCAAAATACCATTTCGCTTCAGTCGTACCGTTTCGTTACTTTTCGTCGCGTTCGTCATCCCTATTCACCACAGTGGTTCGCCTTTACCTGCGTACAGAAAAAAATGTTATTTATTTTTTTCCTATTTAATTTTTTGCATGCAATGTTATACCTACAAGTCATTGTTATCTCACAACAAATAGTAAGTTTGAAGAAGAAACATGCGTTCTGCATGCTTTACCCCAGTTTATTAGTACCCACGAACATAAAAAGCATTAGTAGGCCGTGAGGAAAATAAATGAAAAAATGTAACAAAGTAAGAAAAAATATATAATCAGAAGTTACATTTTTTCATTCATCGAAGATGAGTGCGGATTGTTAAACGAGTGCACGACATAAAATAAATTTCGAATATACATACCATTTCAGATTTTTTCTAATTCCCATGTTCATTCCGTCGCGTTTTTAAAGGATTAAAGGAAAATGCAAATAAAAACATAACATTGTCGCTTTTCTGTTAATTCCAACACTCATTCTTTTATTGTGGTTTTGGTATATCCATTACATTGACTTAACATGATGTTCGCGCCTTAATATTTGTTGTGAGAATACAAAAAACTCAAATAAAAATGGAATGACGTCACTCAAAGAAAATACTGACACAGGTCTGTGATGCAAGTGCGGTACCAAGTGGTATTTATTCAATTGAAAAGCTTTTAAGTACTTGACTTTTATTACCAACAGAAACTTCGAAGTAAATATTTGTTGACGAGTCCAGAATTTTCCCAAACAACGCCATTTCATTAAGTCGTATAAATGCTCTAAAAATCCTCAAAAATTTATTAAAAATAAATAGTCAGTTTTCTACTTTAATTACATAATATAAATAGTGAACTTAAATTCGTAAGAACTTTATACAAAAAGAAAAAAAAAAGAAAACAAGGATTGTAAATCTATTGTGCAAGTTTCGGTCCCATATAGCGAGTTAGCAAAACAGAGAAATTAAAAAAAAATATTATCGCTATATCCACAACCATTCGTCCAATTAGACACACTCGTAAAATTATATATAAATTAATTTATTTATTACTACCTAGCTATAGTTAAAACTGGTATCTGACTAGGTGATGTAACGGACCGGTGAAAATATGGGAATTGCCTTTTTAACTACGGTTTTGGCTGTACTTGCTATGCTTTATGTACAAAATTCAGTTACTTCTGGAGTCCTATTTTCTTATTATTACATCTCGAGACCTGTTGATTTATTAAAACCCTTTCTAATAAGTACACATAGTTTTTAAATTGATTAATAAACAAACATGAATGATTTGGAGAGTCAATTGCATAGCAAGCGCGCAATACTATTTTCAGAATTGTATTTTTGTAAAAAAAAACCCTTACCCTAATAGATATGTACATAAGTTGCAAGTCTCTTTATCATAATATTACATACTACTAGTTATCAAACCTTACAGTTAATAATAACAATAATAAATTGCAAATATTACAAATAATGTTTAAAATATTTACATCTTCAATAATAGAAGAAAATAATGGATTGCAAAAGTTATCGCTCATAATAAAAGTTAAAGAAATAGCACTTTTTGCAATGATACATAAAAGTTTAGTCTTAGAATTGACTTTATTCGGTTATCTATCACCAAAGAAAAATCGATAAAACTCGTGAAATGTTAAAAAAATCAGTTCAATTATAATTATAGTTAATATAATTGTTGGAACTGTTAAATGGAAATACACTTATAACTTTATAATCTCACTGGGCTATTAGTATAAATAATTTAATAATAATTTAAAGCTCCGTGAAGTTAAAATGTTACCGATTTCAAATGAAATATACCTACATAAAAGCGATAGATAATAACGAGTAAAAAGTAATAAGTTAGAATCTTCAAATCGATTTTCAGACTCGAAGTTCATAAAAACATGTTTTTTTTAAATATTATTATTTACAAATGCCTTAAGCACGGCTGGCTACTAAAAATCCTAAGTATTCAGCATAATACACTGTCGCAACATTTGTGACAATTCGTATTTGCAATAATATTCTCGTATTTTTTCCTACAAGCGTTCGCGATGGAATCACTGGGCTCTAGGGCTGTGAAAACCATAAAAACTGTAATCATAAAACAAATTGTAACATTCCAAATTAAAGTGTTTGTCATTAGTTTAAATTATAAAACGCATAAAAACTTATTTATCATTGATAATGTTAAGAAATGTGAATGTAAATCTGCAAACACTTGCAGATATCTGTCTCGTAAAACGAAAAGTTTTCACAGTCCAGCCGAGAGCGTCGGAAAGTCGCGAGCTAAAAATTTTAAATTTAAAATTGGAACGAGGTGGGTTATGCGCCTGCGTTTCGCTGGCTAACAGTAGTACGTGATCGAGAGGCCCAGTTTACATGTGTAGGAATGGGACATACTGCTTCTGTTCGATATATCCTTGTTCTCGCAACGCTGCCCGTTGAAGCCTTCCGGACATCTGGAGAGGAAAAAAATAGTTTTTTTTTTAACTGATAAATAATAATTCACCTCATGGCAAAGCATCGTTATTTGACAAGTAAAACGTGTCTCCAAATATAGCCTATGGTACAATAGTTCACCTATCAAGCGCCAAAAACTGGCGCTTGATAGGTACTCACTTGCAAGCTTGCTCCTGAACGATCTCGAAGAACAAACAGGTGCCTCCATTGAGGCAGTAGGACGACGGGTCGGGCATCGGACATGGCGAGCCCAGCGTCGCTGCGAAAAATAAATAAACAGGATTAATACAGAGCAATAAAAAACTGAATATTTAGCTATAATATCTAGTATACGTAACAAAAAGGGGCAATGAATCAACGAGACCCTTATTTGCGTCATGCTAGGACGAAACAAGAAATTTTCCAGGAAAATAAACAACAAAAAAATCAATCGCGTAAAAATGCGTGACCCATCTCACAATCACCCGTTTTATCTAACAGAACTCGATACAAAAACTAATGATACAAACAAACTCATTATACAATGTAACCGATCACCCTATTGCCCTGTATACAGACATTGTTTGAGCGACATTCGCCGAAGAAGCAGTAAGTTTCCCCAAGTTTTCCTAGTACAACGGTATGGGTATCGGTAAACAATGTGACATGGTTTGTTGTGTTTCTTTGTTTATGTATCAATATCGTCGTGTCGTTATTAACGCCTACTGTCTGTGTATTTTACAGCTGAATATTATAAAGACTACAGATATCGTCATAATACAGGTAAAAAATAAGCATGGTCCAAGTGTTGATCCTTGTGGTAGACTTTCGTCAAAAAGCAATTCAGTCACAATAGAGTTTTTTCAGCTTTAGTTTCCTTTCCACGCTACTTCATAATACAATTTAGTACAAGATAGTCAACTACAGAGTTAGATTATAAAGCAGATACTCACTCGAGTCATCAGGCGCGGCTGTGACTGGAGGTAGAACGCTGACGTTGGCGCTGGCCACGGCAGGAGGTCCCACCGCGCCTATTGCCCTGCATTCGTACGCTGCGGAGTCTTCACTGCGCGCGTGCCTTATCACTAATACCGAGCGCCTCCTGAAATGTTTTATAAGGGGTGTTTAAAATATAACAAATTGACATGAAGCTATAAAAGTAAAGTAATAAGTAATTATTACTTTACTTTTATAGCTATTCTAAAAAATATATCCATGTAGGTATACCTAAGTTACTTTGACAGAAAAATAAAATACAGAAATAAAATACTGTGCTAAAGATGACGTAAAAAGAATGAAAGAAATGCAGTTGAGACCAATGTTCGTAAATGAACCATATAAATAATCCAAGACGATGCAACATTCATTTGGCAAACAGTCTTCTTGTGCAAAATATCTAAATCATCATCAAAACACCCAGCGACCCATGAAATTGTCCGCGACGCTCAATCATAATAATTACTCTATACTACATCCATTTTGACCTCTCAAGGTATTGTGTTGTCTTTTATGACTTCCACTTAAGGTTTACTTTTGCTTGATTCAGCAGTAAAAGTATTTGGGGATGCACTTCCAGGTCGGTCAATGACAGCTGTCTGCAGTTGCGATTAGTGTAGTAATCGTTGCATTTAATGTTAGCACCATATGAGTGCATGCCTCATTTGTTTGCAGACAACATTGTTACTATTTAGCTGGAGTAGAGTACGTCCGTAGTACACAAACATGCTCCCATTTTCGATCAAGATCAACATTGCTTGAAGTCAACTGGGTCATTACGGTAGCAGCTTGGAAGATAAATACTGTTAGATTTAATACGCGTTTATTTATTATTAATGGTCATCATTATGGCTGCAGTAAGGGGAATATTAGCGCATCTGTCTTTATATGTCTCTTTGCTGCGTAGATTTATTATGTTAATGCGACTAATGCGAATGTCTAAGTTAAATTCTTAACTTAAATGATTACTTTGAATACTAGTAGGTATGTTTCAGCGGTACTTGCTGACTAAATGCTTAATTTCCTTGAACTGGGAGTTGTTCCTATTGCAAAAGTAAGTAGAACATAGCAAAGCTACTTACCTAAAATTCTGCACCCGGAATCTCCTTAACGCGATATCAGCAACGGGCTTCCCGTCCTTATACCATGAGATGCGAGGGGGCGGCCGTGCACTTGCTTTGCACTCCAGTCGCACCCGGTTGCCGCGTGTCGTCCGCACCGACTGCATTGGTTCCACGCGCGCTGGGCTACCTGGAAACAAGGTGCGACCATTAGCTTCCATCACGCTTAAGAATACTATGTATTCGTCAAAGAAATATTCGTAATTCGTTACTCATTGGTGAGATATTGGAAAGGCACCAGAAGATGAAGAATAGTCAAAAAGTAGTATTGAGGCTCACCTAGTCATGATACAAAATATGACATAAAAATGTTACAGCAGCGTGTGTATAGTGTGTATTCCACTATTTACAGATGGATTTTTAGTGATTTTCTTGAAAATCTGCGCCTAACTAATTGAGACGGTAAATTCAATTTTTATACGTCTGTCCTTATTCCAATTCCCAGAAGTCGAGTTCCAGTACCCTACATACAGCCGCGAAACGACGATACGCAACTGCATATCGGAACAGAACATTCAGGGGAAATTGGAAAAATCCCTATCTCCACAAAACACTTAAACGAGTCGCCTTCAAAAGTCCCGAACTAAAAATAAGACGCTGTCATTAGGCCAATGGCCTTATTATTTTGTGTGACGAGTAACATATGTAAGAACAGAAATAAACTCGTATTATCTAAACGGGACTCACTCGTTTGGACAACATCCCATCCACGGGCGACGGAAAAAAAATTGGCTGTGTTTCAGTGTGTAGAGCGAAAAAAAAGAAAGCGTTAGTAGTAAATCATTAAGTATTTCTTTAGGATGTGTCATCCTTAATGTCTGGTGGGAATAGATAGGATTGCGAAAGCCCGAACACTTTTATGTTGGATATATATTTTTATATGAATTCAACTTCCAGGCGCCTCGCCTGATGAAAACTTTACAAGCCATGATACAATTTGACCAAACGTTAACAAACTTTGGCAGAGCGCCGGGTTACGCGGAGTTTTGTAACAGCTGCATGCGTGTGTTCATATAGAACTACAATTAGATTCAGTCTAGGTTGTTATAAAAAATATATTGATAGACCTTCAATAATTTGAAGAAGCAAGAGACGAGAAAGTTTTCACACTGATACTATTACGCACCATATTGAGGTTTACATGAGTTCAATAGCAATTATTCGTCCACGAAAATTCAAACTATCACGCTTCTACTTAAAGAACCTATCATCACGAAGCCCATTCAGAAATATTGAAGGACTAGGCCAGAGTTCTTGCCATAGAGCCACCTAGGTTTTCCAACGATTGACCAGCTACATCATTTGACGCCCAATACCATGCCCTATGAGCTCATCATGATGACGTCACCCATTCAACCTCACACCCACTCACTATTTCATTCATAACCAACTGCCCAGCTAGATGTATGGCATTCTTTGATCGTTACTTTATCAAAATTGTTTCCCTATTTGTTGTTGAAACGTGGATTGATACTTCTGGGAACACATTAGAAATGTGGGTTTCCATTGTGGTAGGAAGTGCGCACGCTAAGCTAGTTTTCAAGTAGGTACAATAAGATTAAAGCTTTTGGTGAAATCTTGCACCTGCGTGTGCCTGTTAAATTAAGGCCTTTAGGTAGATTTGTGTGAGTGCTGAATTGTTTTCTTTTATGATTATTTCCTTAGCAACTAATTTGGATGGAAGGTAATCAGTCGTAATAGGATCTCTATAATTTCTCATCAAAGCGTAATTGACAGTGCAGTGCATTGATGAGTCGGTTTCTGCTTCACCGCTAAGAACCTTACAGATACTTAATATCCGTTTCTTAAATGAGGTGATCTTCAAAATTCCTTTTATAGTTATCTGTCGGTTTTAAGGTGTCGTTAATGGAATCTCTGATATTTCAATTCAAATGCTTCATGTTTTTCGCTGATGCTGAATGACAGCGTTACACAGCATTTACTACCGTCCGTCACGCTTGAATGGAATGCCATAAAGCCATATGAATGGAGGATCATTGACATTCATGCCAATCCTACCACCCACGCTCGGCCTTTACGTCACAGGTCTTTAACCAGTAGTTTTCGGCTCATGAATGGGATTTTTACGCCATTTCTATAGACGAAAGTGGGCAATTACGTCAGACGAAAGTAGCTTAGAGCTGCCAAGGTAAATAGGCACATCTTTTGAAGAGGCGTCATATAACTCATTAGGTAGGTACCGACGTATTGGTGCGCAGACAGGATATGCGGCGTCGGTTAGTGAAAGATTTTGTCTTGAGTCTAGATTTTTTGTCAACAGCTTTTTGTTCGCACTCCGAGAGAGTTTCAGAGTTGAATTGGTTGGTATGGTCCGTAGAACGTTGTGTTCATTTCAATACAGTCTTCGAAAGTTCTCCACAAAACCTCTTGATAGATGCCTGTTACCTCTACTGCTGATTGCATAACCTCCAACAAAACAACTATTAAAAATCAGTCTACGAGCATAGACCGTAGCTAATCAAATACATCGTCACCTAATATAAATAGTCTGGTAGCTAGGGACCACATCCTGAACGGAAACTGAATTGGAACATCACAGGTGAGGTGAACTGGCTGGTAGCCAAATGACTCAGAAAAGTATCGTTGGAGACGACCGAATGACAAACAATTGTCCAATATTGTGAAGAGCCCGAAGGTCGAAGATTCATTACCTGTTACGATTTTGGTACTGGTAATTGGAATTGCTAAGCCGAAAGAAACATTTGGCAATATAAGAAGATGGATGCACTTGATTAAGAGTCTGAAGCCCGTTAAGCTTTTCATGACTTCTCCGAAGTGTTGACTTTTCAGAGGTCGTGGCATTGTTTCATGATGCAAAATCGGCAGTACTTAACTGTACGATGCACTCGGTGAATGAAAATAAATTAAGAAATCGAATACGAAACCTTACTAGTAACAGATAAATAAAATTATTTGCTATCTGCTCAAACTCAAATGAAATACTAGTGGAGTCAAAAAGAAAATAAAAACATCATTCTACAAAGGCTTTAGCGGCAGCTTCTGCTACTCAAAAACAGATGGCGCTAGCTGCTGCGCTTAGTTACATCAACAACCGAACATCAAAATAACGCATCACACAAAGTAACAGCTGAAAATTAATCACAGATTGATATGTTATCCAAATCAAAAGAAACTATAAAACAAATTGTTTACCCAGTAATGAAAATAAGGAGCGTTAGTGTGCTTGGCCGATATAAATATCCAGTGGTAATTAAAGACAGCGCAGACGGGCCGACAGTTTCAAAATAAACTGCTTTTTATTTTTAACTCTGCAGCCACAATAGATGCAGCTTAGTTTGAGTGTTTAGGTATATCTTTGTTGATGATCTTTTTTTTACTAGGTATCTGTGTCTTAGATGAAATCTTATCTTCAATTAAAGTATTTCGATATTATGATTCATGTAGAATTGGCATTGTACACCAATTCTGTTAATTTTCTGTACAAACATTAATAATGTGAAACGAGCTAAGTAATGAATTTGATACTGATGAGTCAAACAATTCAACTCTAGTATCTATTCATGAATGCTACCAAGTACTGTATTAGGTGCTATTAGGTGTTGCTTGAAACAATTTGCAAAAAAATAATGGAATTTGGGTTTAAAATTCCATTATTTTTTTGCAAATTACTACATTCTACTCATGTCACTTGCTCCAGCTACTTCAAAGTCAACTAAATGCTTAACTTCAATATCTACCAGAAACCAATTGTCTGAAAACATCAATACAAAGGGTAAGTAATATATGATATAACTATAAAATCTCTAATATTTACAAGAGATAACAACTGAACATATAATTTTATTTGATATAACAATCTCTTGATATAATAAACGATTGACATAATTTTATAATGACTAATTTCTATAATCATAACAATCAGTGAATATAAAATCGTTTTGTATACCACTCAAAAGACATAAAACTTATTTGGTCTAATGTTTTTTTCTTCCTGGTATGTAATCTAACTCTGATGTACCTAGTAATAGTACCACCTACAATGAATGCTCGACGGAGCCCCGCTTCGCTTCGCGGGGCTCCTATTTCTGCGTGCAAGGTTTAAAGTAACTTAACAAGAAGGGGATGGCGGGGTCTTTCAGACCCCGCCATCCCCTTCGAACCTAACCTGTCCGTGTCGGGATGCCCCAAGTCCCGAGCTCGCTTCGCTCGCTCTTGCATCCTAGGTCAAATAACTGATTACTACCTGTCATGCTGGCTCGACGGAGCCCCGCTTCGCGGGGCTCCTATTTCTGCGTGCAAGGTTTAAAGTAACCTAACACGAAGGGGATGGCGGGGTCTTTCAGACCCCGCCATCCCCTTCGAACCTAACCTGTCCGTGTCGGGGTGCCCCAAGTCCCGAGCTCGCTTCGCTCGCTCTTGGATACTAATTTTTTCTAATAACAATAGCATTCGTGAAGGCAAACATTCAAAGTCCAAAGGATAAGCCGAAGTCATCAAAGAAAATGGTTTAAACGTTAAATTATATGTTTCAAACATTATCATAATGATTTTCGCTTAAATAAACGTTATATCAAATAAAATTATATGAAATGAGTTTTAGAGTAACACAAACATTATGTGTAAAGAAATTATATCAGTCGTTGGGTATTTCTCACGTTGATTATATCATGTGAACGTTATTGAAATGAAAATATATCAAATAACTTTATATGAAATGAGACGCACCCCAATACAAACGATCTTCATAATGCTCTCGCAGTTCATTTTTTCTACCTCGCAGTGTAATATCGACAGCAATTTATGTTTTACTGAGGATCAGAACCAATCTCCACCTACCGTGGTGGCATCGTGTGTGTTCCTTCGAGAACTTGCGTTACAATCGCCATAAAAACATGTGTTTATATCTTCATCGGGATGATCGGGTGTGAGGGCTGTCTTTATTGCTAATTCACAGTTTTAGAGTAGTTTGTTGAAGTTTACAGGTTAAGATGACTGAAATATTTGGCTATGTGCTGGTTTCACAAAGAGCTAAAATATTTGGCCTACTCAGTAGATTTTCCGAAAACTTCACTATGTCAAGATAAAGCTAAAGATCAAAAGAAATTGGACACAACATTACTTAATATAAATTGATCAGTAAAAAAGAAATAAACATGTCAAACCCTATTTGCCAGTTGTTGCATTAATAGCCATGTTACAAATCCATTCTGATACCTATCTAAGTTTATATTATATGTTTAGCTATATCTACTTACAGTACAATATGTATTGCAATTGGTTCAGCTATAAATGCATTCAGCATTGCCTCTACATTACTGGACCGTCTGCACGTATCGATAGATTCAGGTTACATCTTCATATTAAAACCGTCGGTGGTCGATCAGGAGACTCGTAAAAATTTTAGTGCTTCAGTAATAATTCCATAATAAAAAACATCATTCAATCATGGCGCGGCTTGGTTTTTCATTATACTTATATTTAGCTTTAAATGAAGGATGGGCATTAAAATTCAGGTGGTTATTATGTCTAGTATTTTTATTATATTTGAGAGAGATATATTGCTTGCATTAATGTTTGAAGGGTGGTAGATTTATAAAATTATGCTCCTGAAAATTTAAAATGTTGGTTCTTACATACCTACATCATTTTTAAACTTAAAATGCAGTTGGATTTGTGCATGCACAGATTACCTAGATTTATGGCAGTGATGAAAGCAATTTAAATATGAAAATTATATCTTGATAGAATCCAAAAATATTATTTTATTGAAATGTTACAGACCGGTTTATAAAATGAAAATTAACCCAAAAATTACAAACGAGATCCAACCGAAAAGTGCTGTTTTCTATGTTAGCCTATTTTGCATAGTCAAAATGCAAAGTCCTGCAGTTTATTCTTCGAATGCTTTGGCCAATACTGTCATCATCATCATCAGCCAATAATGTTCCCACTGCTGGGACACAGGCCTCCTCTCTGTGAGAGGGAGGGGGGCCAATACTGTGATTAGTTGAATTAATTCAACAGCCAACCGAATCACTTTAATTTTGTGCGTCGATGATATTCAGTCCAGAAAACGGGTTGAAAAGATACATTCAACCATCCTACTAATTAGATTACAACTTTGGATTACCTACCTACTTCCAAAAGACAAGTTCGAAGATTTCCCAACAACAAATAAACGAATTCACTCTTCCGAGCAGTCGTAATTACAGTGACCGATTGCTGACCGAGTGGCGTTCCAATTTTTTAAATTTTAAAATAGTTCACCCACTATAGGTGGTGCCGAAGTGACACGAGCGCCGTAAGTCGTGTGCGTAAATTTAAACGTAACGGTCTCAACAATAAAATACGTTCTCCTGAGTCACAGGTTTTCCTCGAAATGCGAATGCACGCTGAGATTTTTCACAGATTGAATGAGCCAGATTTTCTTGAGAGTTTTTGTGGGGTTTCAAGTTTTATCTGTGATTTTTTTGTCATATTAGTTCCCTTGATTAAGATGATTCGTTGTCATAAGTCTATAATGGCTCTCTTGTGTAGGTATTTTTCAAAGCAAGAGATTCAGGGATCAGTTGATTTCGAACCCACGGAAATCTCCTCAGGTAAGTTAAACATCTTTGACAGACATAAAAAGCATGAAGAAGACTAAATTGTCATGATCAATGCTTTTGCTCTTAAACTACAATAAGGGTTGGCACCAACGTTTTATTTTATAACATTTTTATCACTGTCATTACAAGGATTAAGAAGCGTTTTCCGAAATATCTCAATATAAAGGTCAACGCGCTTTACACCCACGAGAAAAAAATGTCAACAAGTCTTTAAAAAGTGTTTAAAAAAAACTTTTTTTAAAAAATGTACCGACTTCAAAACAAATACAAAAAAGTTTAAAATAACTTTTCTTTCGGAAGTCGGTGGCAATAGTCAATGACACAACAAAACAAAGCCACCGACTTCCGAAAGAAAAGTTATTTTAAACTTTTTTGTATTTGTTTTGAAGTCGGTACATTTTTTAAAAAAAGTTTTTATTTTACCCTTTTTAGTTTATTTATTACATATTCAACCCAAATTCTTGTAAAATACAAAATTTTCTTACATATGCACTAATATTGTAATCCGTCACAACATAAAAAAATTCATATCTCTAAAACTACTGAACCGATTTTGATGAAACTTGCAGCGTACCCTAAGTTGAACAATACCTAGTACAACAAAAAAAGAATTACTTAAATCGAACTTGTAGTTCCGGAGATATGCGTGCACAAACATAAAAACATACATACATACATACATACATACATACATACATACATACACTTATGAAATTTGGCACATTTGTTCAGACGCTGATATAGACTAACATATATGAAAACTGGGCAGTTCTGATAATATTACATACATACGGGTCGAATTGATAACCTCCTTTTTTTTGAAGTCGGTAAAAAGTTGGCAAATTCGTATCCCTATTAATTTTGCGAATGACCACTGGTTTCGATGGCCGCCGGCCGTTGGCATTAATTAGTAAAAGGGCAAATAAATTTAGGATGAACACGAAATTTAACGATACGTTTGATTAGGTGCGTCCACACAGAGCACAGCCTCGCGAGGCATTTGCCGCGCGAGGAAACTGACAAGTCGTCTATTGTTTTTCGACCGAGGCACGAAACAATATACGCGAGCAAAACAAAAGCCGACACTGGACGGCTTGGGCGCTCGGTCGTTCGACCGCGGCAGCGCGCTCGCTTGCCTCGGCCGAGTCACGTCCACACTAACCGAACTGCTTAGCGCAGAAAATGCCTCGCGAGGCTGCTCGCTCTGTGGGGACGCACCTAAAAGGCATAAAGTAAGATGCGGCAAAGTACTTTAGTCTTTACGCCATGATTGAAATAGCCATCACACATAATAATATATTGCGGCGCATTTTAGAAAATTAAATAAGCAATTAATAGGTAGCCCGTATCGCCATCTCAATGTCATTGAGGGCCCTAACACTGTCCTTTGTGGCATTCCATGAGACTGTTTCATCGTGTAGTTTTCATTCGAATATGGGATACGGAAAATTGAGGAAAATGATCGGAGGAAAGTTTTGTGTATGAATTTAGTGAAAAGGGTATGGTTAGAAAGACTGCTGTTAGTGTTACTGCTGAGATAGGCACGGTTAAAACAAAAAAAAAAGTGATAAATAGTGGGAATGTTGGAATACCTCAAACTAAAATATATGCAACCTAGGACATTTGAATTGACTTCTTATTCTAGGAATCTTCTGTCAATCGTTACCACCACGAAGTTTTTCATAGCTTTAGTTGAATTCTTTGAGTTGACCACCATCATAAGTTTAGTCGTTCTTTTGTCAAATTCAGGTCTCTTAGAAGAGAAAGCTAATTAATTACTAATCCTAAACATTCTACAAAAACTACAAACCGCACGACAAACGCAGTTGCAGTCGGTTTGTTTACTCTGCGCCGGCGCAGGCGAAAAAAGCACGTAGTACGCATGCGCGACGCGCGGGGTGAGGAGAGGGGGCATTCTACTACGCTACGGCGGCGATGACTTCGTTTTTTACCACAATCGGGTTTCCTTTTGACTTGAGCGCCTGGTTTTTTCGTTAGCGCCCAGTTTGGCGTAGCAACTCCATATACAGTTACACTGGAGAGGCAACCCCGCAGAATTGTTTTTAAATGACGACTGCTTGCGCAGACGACGCGTCGCGCGTTGCTATAGAGTGCGTCCTTTATATTGATTTTGTATGCCGATGAAAATTACTGAGTAGAAACTTGTAGTTACTACCTCCTTGCTAACGTACGATATCGAAGGCTCAAACCCAGTTATTTGGAGCAATTTATTAAAAAGCCAAAGTTAATCTGTATCAAATTCCCTTATTTAAATTAGATTTACGACCTAATGAAGGTACTGGTAAAGGAAATACAAAAGAAATCAGAAAACTTGAACGAAAATTTTACTATAAAGAGAGTGGATAAAAAGAAAATCCTGCCGATGACGAGATCGCACTAGAATCGAGCGCACGGTCTGCAGTCGGCAAATAAATACAATCTTTTGTTCATCCCCACATGGTTCGGAGTTACGATAAGCGAGTCCATATCCCATCCCGGCCGAGGACAGTAAAAGTATCCATTTATTGTTGTTTTTTATTTATTTCATTTTTACTTACGTTTTTCCTTATTTTTGTGACGACGCCTTTTGAGATGTTTAGCGATATCGGCGAGATTGGTTGTTTAAAGTTGGCCTAAATGGGGTTCTAACGTTCTTTGTTACATCTTTTTATAGAAATTATTATAATTAATACTGAGAAACATTCTCTCATTCTTCAATTTCGCCTTCTTACTTAATTCTGGAACTAAAGACTGTATTTGAACTATGATGGAATTTGTTAATCGAATACATGTAAACAACTTTATGTAAAGCATTCGTAGAAGAAATCGAACGAAAAAGTAGAAGATGATGAATTGATGACACACCTCACGAACCAAAACCAAGAAATTCCAATCTAATAAGGAGATAGGTATTCAGAACTGATTTATTCGTACTTCTGGCATTCACTTGAAAGTAAAACGAAAGCTCACATTTAACAAATTATCACCATTATAACCGTATAAAATTTCGTACGAAATCATCAGGCCCTCGGAATACTTTAAATTCATGAACAATACCTGCTTTAGGCGGTTAGCCATTTAAATATTTATAGGGCACGCGTGGTAGCGAATTTTCGTATAATTTCTGTGGATTCCAGCAATTTATTGGAAATAGATTGTGATCGCGTGATATTTGACTGTAGTGCCACCAAAAGTTTGGAATTATCCAGGATTTTGTGAACTGAATAAACATTCGAAGACACCAAGAAACCACATAAAACTGCCAGATCAGCAAATTAGTCAAACGTATATTTGTTAGTTACTTTAGTTTTTCCAGACGCTTGCGCAGAACACTTACCAAATAATGGTAATTTTAAAATACTAACACTTATACTTTCCAATTCAAACATTTTAAATTAATTTTCGTAGAGATAAACCCTCAAGTAAAGACTTATCTCCTGGAAAAATTAATGTCACTCCATCACACTGTCTCACTGCTGATTTTCTATAACTTTCACCTTAAAACGAGAAATAAATTTATAGTAAATTTAAATCCGGGCTCTTTGCTACAACTCATGGAGTTTCTAAGGCACAGTCCATTCGCACCCTAGTAATTGGCGATCCACTCGGGACGTTAACCGTTTTAGGAAATATTTTAGGGTTCGATGACTCTTGCTTAGAGGTCAGGGTAGGGTCCGTTGCCAGGCAGAAGACAGGACGAGCCTAATCATGGTGATAGCATGAGACACCTGTCTGTATCTGAGTAATGACCGATTGGTTTCGATGTAGATAGTAGTCTGGAATCAATTCAGGACGACTTATATTAGTAATTTGTCTGATACGGTAAATACTTAATGATGGCTACTAACCAGAATTCGGGGGCCATAATGACAAAATATTTGGGCTTAGTCAATGTTGGTAGATTAGTAGACATTTACTTACTTTTTTTATTAACTTGTTGTCTCCGACATAATCATGGATAAAACGAATTAACTTATTGTCATCGACATAATCATGGATAAAACGAAATAAGCTATGAATCACCTTAAGTAGATCACTAACTTAACGAGTATGTTCTCCTGAATCAATCGATGACTGAATTATACAAATATGTACTTCGGTACACAGTTAAGCATCCATTGAAATTCGTCTTCTTCGCTTCGTCCAAGACATAAATAACTTGTTTTAGTTTTACTACGTGTCCTAATTTACGCGAATTAGATGTGGCGCAGAATTACGGTTATACGTATATACTGTGGGAAGTGACTGTTTCTGGTGTAATGTCGGCGATTATTGCTGACGATAGTGTGACTTTAGAAACGGATCGATCGAATCAAGCATTATTGGAGTTTGCTTAACAATCGTTTAAAACCAGAATGTTTTAAAGATTGAATATAGAGTGACAAACTGCTTAATTGTAATCAGATCCTGGATAAGACTTGTTATTCGTTTTTTCAATGTAGCCACAAAAACATTGCAGAAAATATAAAGAATTATGTTTTGCCAAAAAGCAATCGATTATTTTTGGCAAAAGCTCTAACGCAAATATCAACTTTTTTGACCAACCCTGCAACCGATCAAATATTATACGAATTTAACGAGATGCATAATTAATACAGATGTCAACGCATCTACGGAATGTAAACCAACCATTTGAACAAATAAACAAAATACATGCAAAGAAACCTACATAACCGTAACGGCAAACATGATAAGTAGTCGGTGTTAATCAAAAAGGTGAAACATTCCCAATACAAACATAGAACTATTGTTACAGAAAGCCTTCACATGGTAATGTTTATACAATATTTGATCACAATACCGAACCTACTGTATTTGTTTTCCACATGAATTGGGCATATTATAAAGAAAAGGATAGTGATACGGAATTGGTTAAAAAAGAAAAAGGAGAGGAGATAGAAACACTTGAGACCACAGCGGTCTGTGATGAAAGGACGGACAGAATACAAATGAGAGCTGGTGACAATGCATTGGAATCCAGAGACGGCTACAAGTAGGTTAAAAGGTGAACATGGCAACTATTACTGTAATTAGAGGTGTGTTGGCATAGTGATGCAAATGACGAGGCTATGTGGTGCTAGCTTAAAGCGCGCGTGTCGTATTGGAATCGTAGACCTGCTTATTAAATTATTGATCCTAGTCACGGAGACAGAAATTGTTTCCATGACACACTGTTTCCATGAGACGAAGGCTTCATTCGGTCTGTTGATTCTAATGAAAATAAATACTACTTCTTAGAAGTACCAAGCCTAAGTACTCGGCGCCACTTAATGATCAATAGCAACGTGGATGGTTTACAAATCAGAGTTGAGCATAAATAGTCAGGCATATGCAAAACCAATCACACCATCCGAGATAAATCACTGATGGATAAATGGTCTTATGGGAACAGTTGCAAAGTGACATAGGTACGTGGTGAGTAGGTACTTTAATTTAAATGCATTTAGTCATGAAATAAAAGCAAGTTCAGTTGTTAAGATGTTGTGTTAGGTCAGCATCGGCAATCTACTGAATGCAAATTATTTATGAATTTTAAACTGCAGTTGCTGAAGTCTTTATGGCAAAAAATAAAGTTTATATTCCTTTAAAACGTGTTGAAGTCAAAAAAGACAAAATCAACAAAGATGTACCGCAAGTCCGCTTTACCTTTTAAGAAAGGACAAGACGGACAACAAACCTTTAATCCTAACAATGTTTCTTATTCGAATACATTTGAGGACATCAGAGAGGTCTAATTAAACAGTTTCGTGAACTTTTTACTGGGGAAGCCATAATCGGCCTTAATCGGTCGGTAATTAAGGCGATTGCTATCGATTCGGCCGTGGGAGACCGCCGGCACGACGAAACAGTCTGTGAGGCCGATTTTTTGAACTTTCCATGAGTAAAGTGAATTAGCGAATTGCTGAAACTAAGGGATAATGGAATTTCGCCTTTTTTGTTTATCAACGGTTAATGGTAATATGGTTTTGGTAAGGAATGCATTTAAAGGTAAATGATTTTCACTTTTGCGTGCTTGTATAGTTTTTGGTATTGCTTTGTCATTGTTACGTGGACCACCACTTCTTCCCGATTGTATTCCCAGATATTTCTAACTTTTTAGTGACCGAAATACATACGAGTATATGAAGTCAATTCAACCAGAAATACCATTATTAATAGCATTGATTAGTATCTTCTTAGCCTATCAATGGTATAAAATATGTCTAGCTCTGAATTTGTTAAATGATCCGTTCGCTGAAATTTTCATCAACTGCTTCAGTGCCAGGGCATTGTATTACTTGCCCCATTTATATACGTGTTTTCGTCAGGGAAGCTATCATCATCATCATCATCATCATCATCGTTATTTAATGTCGGCTGTCGAATCGATCGCCATTTAAAGATTTTTTATTAGTCATTCAATACCTACATCATAATTCATTGCAATAATTGATTTAGCTCAATTCAAAAAGAGACTTGGCAACATATTCAGCCGGAAGCCACTCGAGAAGCAGACGAAATCAAATTAAATTGTCTATTTTTGTCAATCGCAGACACCATTTGAAACTTCGACTGTGTAGCGGTACGAATTGGGTAGAGAAAGTTCCTAGCCTAAAGTTCCCCAATTTAGATCACAGAAAAGTATTCATTTTATAGTTCTTGTAATATGTTATTTTCCAAAATCTCATTTCTGGAGACTTAAGTAGCAGACACTTACTTTATACTCCAACTGCGAAGTCGGTGGTGAGACTGGGGACTACCAAATTGATCGCAGTGCGAGATGTGACAGAGATGTGAACTGGGGACACCCGCAGTGTGACGAACGTGTCAAAATTAATATGCACCGTAACCTTTTTAGGTACTTTCGTAAGTCGAATGAATGATGAATGAACAAAAAGCTGAAAATGTTTATCAAAATATCTAGTTGGCAAAAATTGGCAGATCTTATGTCCCCAAATAGCGTGTGATTGGAGAAGCCTATGTCCTGCGGTGGACTGCTATAGGCTGATGATGACGATGTCCCCAAATAATGTGGTCATTAGGAAGCGGTGTCATCACGCACACAGGCTGCGTATAGATACTTAACGCCAACTGTCTGCTGCTGTATTATCTGTTTTATTTTACTTACAATAAAAAGAACGCAACACAAACATAATGAAAATTAAAACATTTTAACGATAAACACATCAAACTCTGAAGCATTAAATTAAACCAAAATGCAATGAAAGTGGACTGGAGACTTATGAAAACCTTCGATAAACATAATAAAAAGCTGGGCTATTGTGAAACAGCGGAAAGTGGTGAAAACATGACACGTTTTATTTAAATCTCTCATTCAAAATAGTGCGTGGCCTCAATACTGGATGGACGGCGGTACCGAGTGGGCGGGAACCTTGACACTCTACTTGTTGTATTGTCTCCCAGTCCTGAGTTCCTCGTCACCTGCCTAGAGGTACCTATGAAGATAGTTGGGAAAAATCTATTCTTCCCAACTATCTTCATTCCTAACTTAACGGTTTGATTAATATCACAGTCCCGAATTCCTTAAAATCTTAAGTTGTTTACGGTTTAGTTCATCCTTGTGCGTTCTCCTCGTTGTTTTCTTTTATCTTTGTGTAAAAGTAACACTGTTTTCATGATAAAAAGTAGCTCCAGTTTTATTTCAGTTTAAGAAAGCTAAGTGAAATCTTCCTAGAAAAAGAGTAAATTTTCTATTTTGTTCAGTTAAACCTAACTAACAAACTTCCTGTGATAATCGAAAACCCGAATTTAAATTTAAAGAAATGAATAAGCACCCACTTCAATAACTAAACCCAAATAAGTAAATCAAATCGTTATCTTTATAGAGACACCGAACGTCTCATCCAATTATTGACACTAAATGCGTCGAAAAAATAATAAAAACGAAAACAATAAAATCGTTTATCTTTATCGCTGAATCCCTAAATCAAACCCTGGGATCGAACGAACATCAGACAAAATAAAACGGCGAAAAGCAATGGATAAAATTGAGATACTGTTAGTTGAGCAAAAAGCATTCCGTTAGTCCTTGCCGGAGGCGCCTCTGCACAAATTCGCGAAACTAAAAGTTAAGAGAGAATATTTTTGGTGCATAAGGGCCATCGTTTTAAAGATGTTTTGTTAAGTGATAGTTTTGCCTTGTGACGATTAGTTGATTACACAGTCGAAAAATTGACGGGATTTGATTCTTCAGTTTTAGGATGAGTTTCAAGAGGATTTTCTGGGTTTTGACGGTAAATTAAACATGGTTCCAAGAGCCCTTTGATGGTTGCTAGATGGACGTAATTTCGCTAACGCTTTCTTTGTGAATAAAAATGTAGCCAATGTAAAGAAAAGGTTGTTTCAGACCACAACACGTGGTCGGATGCAAATTTTGTATTGAACATAAATTGTAGAATTGACACGGATCGCATTTTGCCGTCACCATCGACGACGTAGGTGACCACATCACAGAGCCATATCGCAACCATCAGCGAAATCGCTAACTAGAGGCCGGTCACATTGCAAAAACGCCAAGTCCAAAAACCACACCGTAGCAAACTATTCACGTGCTTTGACCACCCTTTGTCGCTACGAAGGGGTATGGTACGTGTGGAACCAGCTTAAAGCTAAAAGTACGTACATTAACCAAGTACCTACATATAGTGACAACGTAGTCCAAGTGCGAAAGCGTCACAACCCGAAAAGCGAACTTTCCCCTCCCACGGTTTTTTGCACACTCACATTGTTTTTGGCCGATGGTTGCTGGCATTTTCGGAATTCAACCATTTACATAAATACCGAGGAGTCTTTGTTGAGCCGCTAAGGCGCCGCAGAAGGAACGGGTTGCGTCGTAGTTGCGTACGCGCGGTTGTTCGTAAATGGCGAACAGCGTTGTTTGTTTTCTGTTTTTGTCCGTTTCAAAAGTTGCGACATTTGTTTGTTAATAAAATAGCTTTGTCTGCACATGAAAGTTTGGAAAGCTAGTCTGATAAATATTTTGATTCAAACCACTTTTTTAATTGTTTGAAAATACATACTGTAGTGTGTTTACGTCTACTGAGATTCATTTTGTTTAAGATATCTACTAAACGGCTGAGTATGTTATTACTGTGTGAATATTTTCATTGTCATTTTTTACAATTTTATTAAGACTTTCTACATGTGTATAATACAGAAAAGAATAATAGATTAACCCAACTTAAAAAAATACCCTAATGCAGTCCATGAAACCGCCATAGCGCCCTAGCCTATAAAGTTGAGACATAACAATCGAAATTCTAATTAGTTTTCAATATATTCAACCCAGGAGTCGAACCCAAACAGGTCATCAATCTTAAAGAGCCGTGGCGCCGTCTTTTCACTGACCCCAACACCCCATTTCGGCAAAAAAAAAAGAACAACCGACGCTACTATAAAGAATGGGCAGCAAAAACCATAATATTCTATACAAAATCAAGAGCAGATCTGTGTATAAAATTGAACTTTATGTGTCCGAAAATAGTGATAATGTTCCCAGCAAAATGAAATCGTAAGTTTGGTAATTGGATTCTGACAGTTTGAAATCGGCAAAGAGGCCGACTGTCAAAAAGGCGGCGCCAGAATCAGCGTGTTGTAAATAAAACATTGCAATTCTGAAATTTACGATTCTTAGGTTTGGCACGTTCTGTTTTTAGACGCTGGGCATTATTTGTATAAATTATCATTATGATCCTGCGTTTTTGTTTACAAGAGATAAATGCAATATACAGAGAAATCTCCTTAGTATTTAGGTAGTACAATTCTGTATACTGTACAAAAGTGAACAAAAAATACCGAAAAATATCAATAGATTATTTATAGCAATTCGGTAGCTGCCTACGTACTCAATCCAATAAGTACTACCTAGATGAGAAACTAAGTTGAAAAATATTTCTCTTCTTATTTTTTTTTTTAAATACATAGGATTTTTTTTTTTGAAGCTTTAAGATAATGATGCCTGTTTTCTATGGTTTTGAGTTTTCTTTCAAAAGGCCAGCTAAATAAATCGGAAAATCAAATCGCTTGATTCTCATACGTTTAGAACACAGCGTTGTCTTGTATTTTAACACAACTTTCGGCGTACGTTGCCAATGATTTTATGTGATAATATTTTTTCTATTATTACGAGAATTGATTCATCCAAGCGGTGTTGCCCAGCCTTTATAAACTCACGCGAATTTATTACTCACACTAGCTTTAAATAATCCACGATTAGTTGGTTTTTTATCAACTTCAAGATCGTCAAAGTAGATTATTTCTTTCTCGTGGTTGTACAAATTCTAATTTATGTTTATGTAAATCGTTTTGGGGTAGTGGTGTATTCACTAAATGTTCCTAGTAGCAACGAGAGATTTTCAAATAAGCTATTAAGTAAATATTATTGAATAAACAGGCCGAAACTAATGGTGTGTTGACAGCTCTATGGGCTGTTTTTGCAAGGCCAGTAGAAATTATGTTTATAAAAAATATAGGTGTCTGTGAAAAGTCTATAAAAATAACAAAATGATTTTGTGTAAAAATCATACATACACTTCCTACGCTTAATTTTTAATGTCGAATAAATACAAATCATGGTCCAATAAACATAAAAAGGATTTTCAAAATTATACCTAGTCTCTGTTCAAATCCGACTTGATCAATGACACACGTCAATTGGTCTATATCTTTATCAGTAGATCCTTAAATACGGTTGGCAACAACTCTAGAATAAATCGGCTATTTACTAAGCTTTGTTTTACTTGGTATATAATAGTAATAATTATGAAATAGTAGTTTATGAAACTGGTACATAATGAGGGGTATTATACACGAGTGTGAGTTTAAAAAACGAGCGAAGCGAGTTTTTTAAAAGTATCACACGAGTGTATAATACCTAGTTATGTACAGTTTCATACACTACTTTATCTACTTTCATTGAACACGAATTGATCAAATAAAAGATAAAGATTGACACAGTATTATGGCGCCAAATTCCTGTTATCACCGCGCCTGAGCCACAGCGCGCGCAGCCACAGATAAAAAATCAATTGGATGTATCTATGATCTGTTATCTGTATCGTAATGAAAAAAAAATTATTATAACATTATTTTGTTAGAGAAATAGTGTCATAATTTAATTTTTTAATTTCATTACGTTAAACTGTGTGTAAAGTACGTCATTATAAACTCGTTTTGAGTTTTGTATTTTGAATTTAACGATATGAGAGTAGATAAATGCATTAAAGCACTCGTAAATCATGGAAAAAAGCAAAATGTTTTTTGAAGAGAAAAAGTAAGCTATTAAACCAATTTGCAAAAGTGATCGATGTGATGTAGGTAGGTAGAAATAGAAATGAAAGCTTTTGTTATTCGTCTGTTTCAACAGTGAAAATACAGGATCGGTTTTCTCTGTTTCTATGATAGGCATAATTTTTATTTTTCTTTACTTTTTCAAAATCTCGATAGGTAACTTGAAAGTCTGGGTTAGGTCATTTTTACTCGATGTCTTACCAAATACAGTGTATTATAGTAGGTAGATTGTATGTTGTATTGTTATAATCCTTTGTTTCTAATTATAAACTATTTAATTACATCCATACATTGAGTCTTTACTGACAAAAAAATGTTAAAAGACCAATTATTCCGCAAATATGGAACTAACAGAATTCCAGAAAATAATAAACAAACCATAAAACAAAGGACAGTGCACAATACAACTGACATCTGTACAATAAAAACTAACAATAATATAAAACACAATTAAATTACTGGAGTCACTATCGAGAAATTTATCGGTCTTGTTAATGAATAAGATAGTTTTGCACCTGCTCATGGTGATGATACCGTTACCGTAAGATGTTTGTGCTAACAGGTGAAGACTGTATCTTACTAAGTAAAGCCTAGAGGGATGAAGAAGAAACGAGCTATAATTGGTATGTTGATCACACGTTTAGCTTAAAGGGAAATAAGAAACGTGTTAGTACAGAAAGTTCAAGTTTTAGTCATCATCTCATCAGCCTTTTTCGACTGGCATAGTATTTTACTTGCCCATCTAAGCTCCACAATCCAGTAACTGTACCTCTTGATAAGCAAAAAAAAAAATGCAAAGCAAATGTCGAACAGCATTTTAGATTTGCAAGTATCGACCTGGTAATAGATAAAGGAAAACTACAGATATTTTTGGCAAAATTATAAGTTATGTGCGAGCATTACATGACATAGGGTACTTTAAGGGGCGGTACGTGTCAAATATTTTATCTTCTCGCCAGTAAAACAGGTCCTCATTATTATAATCCATTTAAACATTTATTCCTTCAAGTATTTTTGATATAAAATAAGTCCGAGAATATAAAAATGTGTTGTGTTTACTTCTGACTCACGCACTGCGAGCTTACGCAAAAATTGTAGTAGTAAAAAATAGTTTCACACAAGTCACAACTTTTTAAAATAAAAGAAGAGAAAAAATGCAAGAAGTACTCGTAGTTGCGATGAGGATTCAGTCTAAGAATAACTGGGTGTGACTTTTCCTAAAGCTGATGATTTATGGAACTACTGAAAGAGATATAGAGTACCAGATTTTTGAGGATTGGTGATGATTGGATTAATAACCAAAAATGACGATGAACTTAACCATCAACTCAAGACAGATATGACTAAAGCAAAGCAGATGCCAATAAATCAAAGAAAACCCAGAAATAAATAACATTTTACGGTTGAATCTAACCAGCCTGTATTTTGTCTGTGAGTAATCACAAGTCTTTATTCCGTTCTGCGGAAAACTGACTCAGAATGTCAATCTAGACTACGGTTCGAGTATCATAGAGCAGCCAACGAAGAGTGTTTATTTTGCAGCAAAGTGACTGATATCACGTTGAGGCCAGAGAAGTTTATAATGTTGACATTGTAATAGGATTTTTCTTAACCTAGTTGTTGATTCAGTGTTTTCAACTTCGTGTTTACATAAAAAAATAATTTTCATCCTCAACGTTAATTTGCCAGCTTCTTCAAAAATATCACAATTTTAAAAATTCTAGTGTCATCCCAGTTCGAGAGTTCCACATTGGTACATTCAGAGAAAAAACTTACATAACAACAATAAATTTTCATTCATAAACTATTCAGCTGCAGTTCATATTCCGTTTAACGCTCGCTCGCTCGTCCAGACGTATTATATTTAGAACCAAGTGACTTTTTTCGTCGCGTCAAGTATTTTGGTTGCAAAATACCGTTTCGACTCAAAGTGAGAATGCCAGCGTTATAATTTATAGTGTCATACCATGCTTCTAAATTAATGTGCCATACAAAATATTATAATAGAAACTTATAAAATACTGAAAATATTTTCTTTCAGTTTTGTATCAATTCATATTTTGTTGTAGATAATGATCTTAATCTCGCTCATTTCAATTTTTTATTAGTCAAACGTCATGTCTTTCACGTTAGATATATTACGCACAATATTTTCGGGCTTATTTGTAAGTTCATTCGGTACAACGACATCAATAACTCGTGATTCTTCATACAAAACATTTATCTGCAAAAAATGTGTTGACAGGTGGTAAAAGTCTTATGTCACTCCATGCAATCGTCGGGTGTGACATTTTTAACGTGTATAAAGTTATTTCCCTCCCTGTACAATGTGACCCCGTTTTTTCAATTTATTCAGAGAAGATGGCGGATTTTCTGGAAAATCGATGACGTATTCCTTGAGTTATTAAGTTGCCAAATATAATATCACGTATTCTCATAATTAAGAAACCTAAATGATGTCACATTCGAATGAAATATTTCTCCTTACATTTGTAAATTGATGATGTAAGAACACTAACAACCCATTCCCGGTGATCAAAATAAGATATATTTGTTATGTTTTCTTTATTTATTTTTGTATAAAATTGATGATATCGTTTCAGCAAATTATTGTTTTGAGCAAAGTTATTGTCAGTGACATTTCGGCCAATGAGTTTGAAATTATACGGGCATATCCAAAGACATAAATGGGACCGCTGTGATAGGCTTTTTTTCTCTTAGATGAAACTCCACATCAATATGTAGGTATGACGAGTGAGATTTCTATTTTTACACACAAATGCATCATAGTGTTCTCCGCTAAATCCATACTGGCCAAGTGCTAGTTCAAAGAACCTTCCAGCTAAATCATTCTTCTAAAGTGGCGTAAACACGCAATCACACTCAAGTACAAATGTTATGATTTCAGTGATACGTAATGTATGGTACTTATGAAAACTTGTTGTAAGGGGACACCCACTAGCCGAACGTTTGTATAACGTTTGTATGGAAGCACGTAATGTCTCAATTTGAATGTGCACTATGGGGAAAAGAAAGAAGTTCGGTAGAGTTAGCAGATAAATCTGGAACAATGATTGAAGAAAATTAAATTTCGCATTTGCAGATTTATTTTTCCTCTTCATTTATTTTTTATGTCCTAGGATTGTATTTTAAAGAGGCTGTTGCAGATGATGCTGCTTCTTCGTTGGTTATTCTTTCTTGATCACTAAATGCTCTTAAATTCATAAACCCTCATTGCTCTAGATTAAAATTTATCAGTTGCTCTTTCTTGCTAAATCTGCTTCAGTTCTTCGGACCTTTGTTTATAGGTACTTCTCCCAGTTTTCAGACATTTGTTTTAGTATTTGCATCTTCCTTTAGAAGCTCATTAAAAGTTTCAACCTTATATGGAAGAAAAAACCACAACCTCACGCGACATTTCCTAAAGTTTTCACAATTTTCCTTGCGGACGGTATCGCACCGACGCGCCGTCTCGGCCGCGCTATTTTGGTCCACGCCCGCCCAGCCAAGTTTATTGACACGACTTAACGTGCTATACTATGCCGGGATTTAACTGCTAATACCTCACGCTGAAGTGCTTGCTAGTGCCGTGCTAATATGTGGTCCGGAGTCTGAGTTTGATGTCCTTTTAGAGACAGACGAAACGCAGAAACTATCCTACGTGAATACCGTCTGCGTTTGAGAGAGAATTGCAAGACGTGTGGCTTGTAAAGACGGAACTGAAATGTCAAATAAAGACTAAGTATGAAAGGGTTGTGAGTGAGTAAGCTTCCAATCCCGTGAAGCATAAAAAATAGGTACTAGCATAGAACATGTTGAGGACAAAAAAAATCGAAGCCGTCAATGTGCAGTTGACTATGCTCCATAGTAAAGATCGCAACCAAGCATTTAATGAAGTTGATGCTTCTTGATAAAAACGAGGATGCCTGAAATAGAGACCTTTTAAAAACAACTAAAAGCCTATATAAAACGGTTTGTGATAGTCATAAGTACTAGATGATAATTACGACTTTCTCACATTATAAGTTTAGAAAATCAACTATTGAATTTGCCTATCCGAGTCTTCTATTGAGATTGAATATGAATTTCGGGCGTAAGTCTATTACAGCTTTTGGTACCAGTCAATGTGAATTTACAAGTTCAGTTACCTGCTCAGGAATAAGTGTTGGAGGTAATCAATTCAAAACGAGGCTTGTACATAGATCATACAGTCACGAACATTGTTTTTCCACATGCGAATGTATAGCTATATAATTTCAACAATGTTGTCTACGTCAAACGTTCTTTTACGTACTAAAATTATGAAGAGTTGTTTGTTTTAAAAAAGTTTGATGTTTTAGGTATATTAGAATTAACGCAACCTGAATTAACTGCTACAAGTTTTAAAATGTTTGAAAACAAAGGAAGTTTAATTATTATCCATAATTCCAAACCCGTCGCGTCGGTGTAAACGTAACAAATATTTTATTTTTTTCTGATGAAAATGATTAGGTACTATTCTAGTAATGCTAGATAAGATCCCTCAAAAGAGGCATAGAAAAGGGTGAAAAAAAAGGAGCGTACAAGAGAAGAATCAAAGAAATGCATTTGTACATTTTTTTTCAGATGTGTTTGCCCTTGACTAGCCTAGGTCAGACCACGCTAGAGACGACAATAGAGTGAACGTATTCAGAAGGAGCCTGTTCACTCTAACTTTGAAGAGATTTGGGTTGAACACGTTCAGGAACACAGACGTCTTATTTGGCAGAACTTTTAATTTTTATGGACGTATTTATTGACGCTTCAAAATTACAAATATCTACCTACATAAAACCTTACTCTGCCAAATGCTTAGGATACAATCTAAAGTCGTTAGTTTCAAACGAGTAAAACAAATTAAAAAAAGCCCTCAAGTTAAATTAACACCATCCAACCCGTACTTTCCGATCCATTTACAAACAGACATACTAGCAGCTCGTAGTCGCGTGCACAAGGCAGATGTTGAGGCAGCTGCGCGTGCGACTCCTCGCGAAATGTAACGAGATCGCGTCAACGATGCCGAAGTGACGTCATAATTATGTTGTTATGACCGTTGGGGTTTGTTGCTGTTTGCTTTGCCTCTTTGTTTTTGTGTGACGTGAGGTATACATATTATAATTAAGTATAATTTAATTAGAAACGTGGAAATTATGACTTTTGAAGTCATAGTCTGCTTATCATCTCACGCATGGAAATGGATGTAACCTGCTTGAATAATATAAAACGGTATTTTTCGTTTATGTTTATTTTTATTAGCAGTAGCAGCAGATACTAAATTGATTCATTTTTTCCATAGTTATACATAGTTAATCATTTATGATTGTAAACGTTCGCTTTGTCCGCCTAAATATTATAATTTAGTGTAATGTGAGTGCAATATCCATGCCTGCTTAATCCACCGATTCTCAAAATTGAAGTTGTACATTTTACCTAGGTATAATGGAAATCCATAGACAAAGTATACTTCCTAATGAATACTCTCTATACGGTCTATATCTACTTCTCTATACACAAGTAGGGCAGCCCGCCGCGCCGCCCGCCAGGTGGCGCAGGTGTGGCCCCGCCCCCCGGCGCCTGCGCTCCCAACTAACGTAAACGATTCACTTTTACGCTAATCATACATTTATCTTTGTTTAGTTTGGCTGGAGTTGAATAAAGTTTGATACAAAGTTCTTCAATAATAACCAAATGCAAACTGTATCATCAGAATTTCTTAAAGGGACTTTAATTTAGTAGACAAACTGCCAATGAAATATTTTTTGTGTTTTCTTGGTTAAGGTTTGGTTAGGTAAGAACACAGGAATATATTATATCTTGTCGCATATGAAACTAAGCCCTGACCTGTGACAAAAGACTTCAGAAGGTATAGAGCTATGTATTTATTTTTTCAAACATGCAGAAAATATGTATGCATGTAGGTATGAAAAGCTGGCATCACTTACCGAAAAGTATAAATCAAATCCGTATAAATTTTTTGTCGTACGAGTATGAGGCGTATCCCATTATGACAAAGTAATTAAGAAGAAGAGAAACCCCAAAGAAAACGTGGATAGATTGTGCAAGCATTGTGAAAGAAAAAGCAGCAAATGATGCCATGCTGTTTGACAAGAGAGAATAAAGAAGAAAACGTGTTGTCTTGACATCAAGTAGAACAGGATAACAGCAAGAAGAAGGTGATGATGATGATAATTATTTTTCGTAGCTGATCAAAACCAGATCCTGTTCCTTTGGAAGTTAATTGCAATTTTCTGGAATGTGGTCTTGGCTGTTCTTCTCTAAACTGTAACGATTGAATGGCTACTTAATGACGCTGTGAAAATCTGGCAGAACATTTTAGTAGGTACAGTGCATCAGTAAAATGCATTCAAATCCAACATCAACGTGTAAATCGAGCTCATCGTACGAACTGAGTTAATTAGCGCTAACCGGTGCAAAGCAGTTCTTGCCGCCATTGTGGCAACGACGCCATATTCCCACGACCCGCCACACATATACGTACGTACATAAAAATTATTATTTTTTCTTTTATAGTTCTTTTATCTTTCTAAATTAT